>CM031239.1:402606963-403206963 GCA_018340775.1 Taxus wallichiana var. yunnanensis | reverse complement strand
CATATTGAGTAGACCTAAGGAAAATTAAATTAATTTGATGATGATATAGTTGATTGTCTTGATGTTGTTTTTATTCATATATATTGATTATTTTGGAAGTAATTTATATTTATTTCGATGTTATGATATGGCCACATGGCCGAAAGAGGTATTTGTGTTTTGAGGTTTAAAAAATATCATCACTACATACATCAAGGGATTGAAAACCAACCAAATTTGAATTCTAGATGAATTCAATAAGGGTCACCATGGCAACATGTTTTGTGTATGTGGTGATTTTTGTTTGGAGTCCCCAGTGGGGATCACCTTTAAATGTGACCAAGGGTTATGTGTATTTATTTATTTGGTTCCTTTGTTTAGTATGTATGTGTTTTATAAGTGATATGTTCCCCTTTTATTTAAATAAATTTTGGTAAAATAATATGACTAATCATGTTGGTAAAAATTAATTAATCAAATTGGGACATAAGAAAGTAATTATTGGAATTGTTGGCTCTTGTATTAAGTGTTGTAAGTGATGTGTAAGAGAAGTGTAAGTTGATTTTGGAGTATGAAACACTCTACCTTCTTTGAAATTCGAATTTGTCCTTGGAGGCTGATTTTGGAGGTTTGTGGGACAAGTTAAACTTGTCCCATATCTCTTAAATTTTCATACCAACCTTACCTATGGTTGGAGAGTTTAAATTTGGCCTTTATTATGCATTTTTATAATTCAAGTTGTATGATTTTATTGCACTTTCTTACATGTTTTAATGTCATTCCTAAGGGGTGTGGGCTTGATTTGAGTGTGTAAGTAAAACTGTCATTTTATTCACCCACCTATTTATTATACATAGGAGATTGAAGTTGACTTCGATGTCGGAGTTGAGGATGTGTGAAGTGGAATCCTACATGGATCCACCTCATTCTCTTATCTTCCCTCTTCTATAAATTGGAATTCTTTGGCTTGTTTTTGGGGTTGCTTCACTTTTATGACTTCCTTTTTGGTGACTTGTTTTGGGTTTTTAGAGCTCTTGCAAATTGGGAGAAATTTGGAGATGGTTGCATACTTGTTGATTGTTGATCTCTTGGATTTTTGCATTAGAGAGCTTTCTTTTTGAACTTGGAAATGCTCTCCTTTCATTTTTATGCATATGTGAATGGTTGAATGTTTGAATGTATTGTTTTATTTATTGGCTGGTTGGGTAGATGGACTAGGAATGGTGTAGGAGAAAACTATGGGGTATTTTGTGGGAGGAAAAAGTGTTTTATAGAGGTATAAGTGTGGATGGAGTTGGGATTTTGGTTCCACCTTATAAAGAAATAGCTTTCATTTCTTTACTCATTATGGGGTGCCATAAGAGGTTGGGGGGCATAAGGAAATAAGAGGAATAAGGAGTGCTTGGGGGAGGCATAAGGGTGTGTCAAGGATTTGAAATGATATATATTTTGGCAGTTTGTTCTTAGGTGGTGATATAGATTTCCCCTTTGGGATGCATAAGTAGCATCCCCCATAGTTTCTTTCTCCTTTCACTTGCATGATGAATCTTGAGTATTGTTGTTTTGTTTATGTGGTTGCAAATTGCAGTTTTGTTTTGGATTTTGTTGAGAATGAGAAATATGTCTTTGTGTTGTGGAAGCATGTTGTTGGCATGTGTTGAAAAGCATTTCTAATTGTAATATGGATGGGGCTCGGGGTCATGAAGAATGACAAATTCTCCTTTTCATTGGATGTATTTTTGGGTGGAGAGCATTGCCTTTCCCCTTGTTCTAATTTTTATCAAATTGAAATAAATAAAATGGAGGATATTCAAGTTGTTGTTCGGAGCGAGAGAAAAAAATAGAGAAGTTGTAGTCCTTGATGATATTATTTCTTATTGTAATGTTTTCCCACTTGAATTGGATGACCTTGTACATTATTTGTGATGGAAATATGTTTTGTATTAGCTGTGAAAGTTGTAATTCAACATGTGAAAGAGATACACTTTGTTTTCTATTTTTGAGTAAATGTGGAAAAATTGTATTTTATATATTGTAATTGAAGAAGAAGATAAAGTTCTGCCATTCCCTTGTGAAACTTGTTTTGTAACCTTTCCCACCATGAAGTGGATGATATAGTATATTATTGTGTTGGAAATACTAATTTGTTTTAGCTATGAAAGTTGTAATTGATTATGGAAGGATATATCATGTATTTTGTTTACGTGAATAGAAAAGAAAGATATGCATTTGGTATGTTGTATTTTGAAAATAAATGGGAAATAAGTTGTAAGAGATTCCTTTAAATTAATATAAGTATTTAGCTTTTTCATATGATATTATTTCCATTGGAAATATGTGTTTAATATACTGAGGAACCTTTGTTTGTAAAAGTGAAAAGGAAGCACGTATGAAGAAATATTGCACTCATGTGTCTCATTTGAAATGTTTAATTTAAAAAAAAATAGAAGTTGCATTCTTTTATCTATCATTTGATTGAATGAAAGAAAACTATTTAAAACTAGCACAGAATAAATTCAATGTTTTTATTGCATAGCAAAAGAGATAGTTTAATCTCTGGTCATGAAATGTACAAACTTTATTTCTACTTCATTGTATACTTTGCGAATTCCTTTTTATCAAATGTCCAAAACAACCCTGCAAATCTATAAGAGACTAATAAAATATTCAATTGGAATTAATGAGATTAGAATTATCTCCAAACTAAATTAAAACACTCAAGAATTTTTAAAGAAACCTTCAAATCGAGTAAAGGTGAAATCTCAAGTTTTACATTGTGTAAACATTGGTAATTTTGAATGCAAATCAATCAAGAAAATTTAACCTTGAAATATATCCTAAAATATTCCTAGTAAAATCATCCATGCCTATTGGGCATGTTGAGAATGAGTTAATGGTAAATATGAACAAAATTGATAAGTTAAAAAGACCAGTTCACTTCCTAAGTGAAAACACAATGTTTTCTACAAATTTACACTTCAAAACTTCTCAAGATTAAAATCTTGAGTTTCCTGTGTAAAGAGGACTTCAAGAGCTTTCCAAAAATTCCTCGTTGTCCAAAAACCCGAACTCCCAAGCGAAATTTACAGCCTTCTAAAGTTTTTAATTTATTTCGGGTTCAAAAACAATCTAATTTCGAACAAGGAAAATTTGAAAAATTTCCCTACCACCCTACCCTTCCCTTTTGGAAACATTTCCATGGGTGCATGGGACCCACAACCCTTAACTTAACCTTTTAAAAGTTTGGAAAAAATTCCTACTTTTCTCTGCCCTGCATCCCCGCCCTTGCCTTGGAAAAGCACTTCTGCGGGCATGCGGGCCCGTGTTCTAAAACTTAACCTTTAAAATTTTGGGAAAATTTCTAAAATTTTCTCACCGGGCCACCTCCCACAACCAATGATTGGCTGACACATGGCTTCATGAGACGATGGCGGAGGAGCAATTGATTTCTCAAACTTAAGGTTTTAAAATTCTTTTGGCAAAATTTTAAAAGTTTCTCTATAACCCCGTTGCTCACATCCAATGAGAGCCTAACACATGGCATTGTCGACATCGCAGGAGGCACGGGTTGATTTTAGCCTTTGTGTTTTAAAATGTCTTAAAATTCTTAAGTTTCTTCACAAGTTCTTTTTCTTGAACTAATAAAGGCTTTACACGTGGCGCTCTGGGGCCTCGGTGGCGAGTGTAGATCATTTTGATCCCTTAATGTTTTTCGGCAAGAAAGCTATATATCTTAAATTTCTCCGGTGACCTAACTTCCCACCTGGAGCTTGGAAATGGTGGTACGTGTCCCTTTACGGTCTCGATGGCCCGCGGAGGTAAATTGTGTCATTGTCCCAAAAGGGAAAAAGCGCTAAATTCCTTCCACACTCTGCCAGCCCAAATGCGGGAAAATTTTGTTTCCTCATACCATTGGTCTATTTTTCTGCTCCGAATTCCATAGGCCCGAGTTGGGGAAAATTTTCCTTCCTAGGCCCAAGCCCGCTCTTGGGAAAATTTTCACCCCAAGTTCCGTTGGCCCATAACTTGAGAAATATGAGGAGTTAGGAGGACTTCTTTATATCACCGGAAAGGTGAGGAAATTCCCTATCTAATGGGAATGTTTTAGGAAGTTTTAATTTACTTAACCATGGGAAAAATGAATTATAATCCTTAAGCGAGTTAAGGAGTGGGTAAATAAGAATTTACCTAATAATTTTAAATATGTATTATTTCCCCCTTTAATTAAACATTGCTTGTTTTGTATCTTGTGGAATCAAATACCTTGGGTATTTAATTTTTGGTTCCTTAACCGTAAAATTTTAATCGGGAATATTTAGCTAAGGTGTCAATGTAATAAGTGATTAAATTAATCCTTAAGGAAATTTGAGCTAGTTGTGGATTTATTACACTTATTGCTTTATAACGTGGAATTAGTAATTGTTATAATGGGAAAAGTTATAAGTTGAATTTAATTTTCCTTGAGACTTTGGTTGTTAACACTTTTAAAAAATTATTCCATAATTTTTCTAACTAAACCAATGTTTTTCTTTGGTCTCAGTGGTAGTTTTAGCGGGTGTTACACTTAGTATTAGAGTCGTGGGTTCAAAGCTTGGAACCTTGGGCACACTAGAAAACTTGAGACATGAACTTTAAACCTAGCACCCTTTTAAATTTAGAAAACAACCTTGTTAGATAATTGAAAAAGAAATACGTATGAAGAAATATTACATTACTTTGCTCATTTGAACTACCAGAATTAGAATAATAATAAAATAATAAGTTGTTTGAATTGTTGCACTTGCTTAGCGGCGTTTTTTATAAACCTAGGTAACTAAGAATGTCAAATTAAATTGTTTTTGTGAACTTCTAGTGTAGTGGAAATTTCGTTCCCCTTTGAAAATGTGTTGTTTTACAAGTCCTAAATTTTGATTTAATTATATGATGCGTTAAGCCTTTTTGAGACCCTTCCTTATTGGAGTTGTTGGAATGATAAATTGTATGGTGTGATTCTTATGGTTGGACAACAATGGTTTTTTCTGGGGTAGGGAAGAGTTAATTAGAAGTTGTTTAGAGCTTCATTCCTTTGGTGGTTAGGAAAGATGGTCGGTTGTCAATTTTTCATTTTGTTACCCGTATGGGAGAGTGGGCATTAAGTCTGGGTTTCATTTATGAACCAATCTACGTATGTGTCCTTGGAACTGACCTCGAGGCGAGAGTACCCTATTTGTGTCCATGAAGGGCTATGCAGTGAATGTGGTGTTAACTTTGGTGTTTCACATTCATAATTTTGTGTTATTTTTTCAAGGACCAACATCTTATTTTATGGTTGATTTGAGAAGCTTTGAGGATATTTTTATTTATATTTATTTTTGTGAGAATTTTCAGACTTTGTAATGCAGCTACTTTGTCACTTTCTTTAATTTCCAATATTTCTTGGACTTTATTTTTATTGGTGACTGGAGCTTGTTGATATTGTTGGCTACTTAGTTGAATGTTACGTGATTCCTTCTTACTTAATGATGAGCTGGTTCTACGTTGTTTGTATTGTGACAATTCATCGTATGGGGGTACACCCTTGGTGTCTTGAATGTCTTCTTAGGTGCTTAAAGTTATTCCTTGGATTTGGATGCATGGAACCTTGAGTGTGTCTAGGATCTTACAGTGAATTTTTCATTGCTCTACCTTGCTAGATCGAGAGTTTGTTGTGTTGTGCGTTCTAGTTGGTAATCTCGGCGTTAGTGGTGATTCTCTTACAGTATGGTAAGAGATTGAGCCTCATCGAAGTAGAGGGTTTAATTTTGGGTTGATGAATTATGTTAGGATCGGATTTTTTTGGTTGGCTATGGATGTTAGTGGAAAAGTGTTTGTCTGGTAGTGGCTTCTCTTTGATGGCATACTAAGTTTTATCAGGATTTCCTTATTTCATTATATTAAGTAGTGAGATGTGGATTGTATGCATCTTGGTAATCATGGTTAGACATAATCTCATTCGAGTATTGTGTGAGTAAATTAAGTGTGGTTGTTTCCCCTCTTGACCTATAAATAATTCTACCCTTTCCTTAACTTATTAAGCTACTATGAATAACACTTTATGACCTATTAATTTTGGATTACATGGAGACACTTATGGATGCTTTGAGTCTTTTGGAACATGCCAATGGTTATGTTAGTGTAATTAGACCTTGATGATTTAATCTGGTGGTATTTTATAATGATATTCTTCTTATGAAACTGTAACACTTGGTCGTAAAGCCATGTTAAATATATAACTGATTGGATGCTTACATTTTATGCTTTCTAGTGAGTATGTGATGTTATTATAGTTAAAATATTTCCTTTTCATTTTGATTCATTGGTTGGTGGTATCTTGTGGTAATATGGGTGTAGACTTGAAAACTTTTCTTGTCTTATCATGTGAGTAAAATGTTTTCTCCAAAACAACAAACATTGTTAAACCCTAATAAATCAAGACAAGTAATTATGCTTCCTTAAGGTCTTCCTTGTAACTTATTTTGAGAACTTGTAGAAACCCACTAGGAATGTGTTATGATACTTGTAATTAGTGGGAAAATCTTGAAATATTGTTTTGATCCATGTTGGCTGATTGTTTCCTAGTTCTTACAAAATTAATAATGTGTTTTGTATGTTGAATGTCTCTTGTTTCATTAGAATAAAAATGTGATGTGCTGATTTACCTCTCTCTCCCATAAAAGTAATAGTGTGATATGTTTACCCTTCCTTCTCATTAACTTTTAATTGACAAGTTGACTCACCCAAACATCATAAAGCTATAATTGAGGATATTTGGACTTGAAGCTTAACAAATAAACTGGAACATAGAAAGAGAAAATGGTCCTTGCTTTAACCTTGGTATCTTAATAGAAGAAATAAAACCATGTAGAAGAACAGAAAGGAAAAAATAAATTGTCCATCTACCTCCTCTAAGAGTAAAATCAATACTTTTTCACTTTTCCACCTTTACAGAATGGCGAGATATCATGCCCCCTTAGTGGTCCTTATAACACAAACTTTTGATGTCATAATAGGAGGAATTTTAATTAAGAAAAATCGTAAAGGAATGTGCTTAGCAAACAAAACTACAACTTTTGACTTAATTAGTTGAGTTATAAAATAAGTAAGATTTATGTGTATTGAGTGCAATGTATAGTTGAACCTGTAGTTCTATCACCTACCTAGAATTGTGAAACACCTGGTGGATAGTAATGTGTTCTAGTTGCTTAGTACTTTCTTGTTCATAGATGTATGAAGCCCGACGAGTGTGACTTGTGGTATTTTTGGTTGAGACTTACCTCTTGTTTAAGAAGAAACCTCCTTGCATGTTTTCATGTCCTTGGAGACCTAAGTTATTTTAATTTTAAGGCAATATATGTTAAGGATATAAAATAACTTTGGGAAGTATTTGTTTCTTCATATTTTATTATGTCACCTTGTTATTGTTTCCCCTTTTCGTTAGGATGGAAATTTAAAGATGATGTTATTCTCTTTTGTCACGATGCACCTTGGATTTTAGTTGGACCCCTTGATACTTATTCTTCTCCTAACTATCTTGAGTGCTCGTTGGTGTTTCTTGTGCTCTATTTATGGTTATTCTAAGCTTGAGCAGGAATTAAGATAAATAAATCCCATTGTGTTATAGTGTATGGTGCTTCTTGAATTGTTATGTTAGCTGCTAGTGGATTTGTTTACTACATCTCTAAATCGGTTAGTGTTGTGTGTTTGATATTTTTAGTGTGTAAGTCCATGGTTTAGGAAAACTTGTGGTTTTACTTTTGCTTGTATTACCATGAAAAGTTAATTGTACCCTCTCGAGTTATAGAAGTCCTTCCTTGAATAGTTCCTTGATTTTAAATATTTTTTTGATTTAAGTGTCCTTGTTGATTAACATCATCCTGTGTGATCCCCAAATTATGAGACCTTGAGTAGACTTGTTCCTCACGCAAATTTGGTCATAGTTGATTTTGCTAGCCTTGTCTAGACAATGAACCTTGAAATAAGGGCTTAAACTTAGTAGAAACCTTAACTTTTGATATTGCGGTATGTCGTGTTCCATTGGAAACTATGTGGTATTTCTCAAACTCATGGAATTATCCTTATTATTCCTATACTTAGTGGTTACTCTAGAGACTCTTTTAAACTCTTCATGTTATATTGTTATGTGTTGTATCTTGGTTTATAGCATAAAGTTACTCTCTATATTTAAATGTTCATATCCTTGCATGAAGAAAGTTTAGAACTCATCCCTTACAATCTCCCTTCTTCTTGCTAAATTGCATTGGACCAAACTTGGGTTCTGTAGACCCACACTTTTTTGAAGAAAGCAATCCCATAATGGGAGTGATCCTTTTTCTATTGCATTTTTTCCTATCTTTCTTTCCAATGACTTCAAGGAGGAAGTAGAGTCTAAGGGGAGGGGGATGTAGTGCCCACTTCCCTTCGACACTTTTGATATTGATTATGACACTGTTCACTATATTATGGACATTTTGTGACTTTTGATTTAGTATGACTATTAGATGTTAGATCATGGACTATTATTGAATCTCGATTCACATATGATGCATGATGATTATTAGAGACATTTTATATAGATGTTGACATACTTATTCGACATGGTTATATATTTATGGATGTCATTAGGACATGTGATATTTGGATATATTGAGTAGACCTAAGGAAAATTGAATTAATTTAATAATGATATAGTTGATTGTCTTGATTTTGTTATGATTCATATATATATTGATGATTTTGAAGTATATTTATATTCATTTGCATGTTACGATATGGCCACGTGGATGAACGAGGTATTTTTGTTTTGTAGGTTTAAAAAATATCACAACACACATCGGGATTGGAGACCAACCACATGGGAACTCTAGATGAATTCAAGAAGGGTCACCATGGTGACATGTTTTGTGTGTGTGTGTTGATTGTTGTTGGGGTCCCCATTGGGGGATCACCTTTAAATGTCACCAAGGGATATGTGTATTTATTTATTTGGCTCCTTTGTTTAGTATGTATGTGTTTTATAAGTGATTTGTTCCCCTTTTATTTAAATATATTTGTCGTAATGTAATATGAGTAATCATATTGGTAAAAATTAATTAATCAAATTGGGACATAAGAAAGTAATTATTGGAGTTGTTGGCTCTTGTATTAAGTTTTGTAAGTGATGTGTAAGAGATGTGTAAGTTGATTTTGGAGTATGAAACACTCCACCTTCTTTGAAATTTGAATTTGTCCTTGGAGGCTGATTTTGGAGGCTTGTGGGAAAAGTTAAACTTGTCTCATACCTCTTAAATTTGCATACCAACCTTACCTATGGTTGGAGATTTTAAATCTAGCCTTCATTATGCATTTTTGTAAGTCAAGTTGTATGCTTTTATTGCACTTTCTTACATGTTTTAATTTCAGTCCTTTTGGGGTGTGGGCTTGATTTGAGTGTGTAAGTAAAACTGTCATATTATTCACCCACCTATTTATTATGCATTGGAGATTAAAGTTGAGTTTGGTGTCGAGTTGAGGATGTGTGAAGTGGCATCCTACATGGATCCACCTCATCCTCTTCTCTTCCCTCTTCTATATATTCAAATTCCTTGGCTTGTTTTTGGGGTTGCTTCACTTTTATCACTTCATTTTTGGTGACTTGCTTTGGGTTTTGGAGCTCTTGCAAATTGGGAGAAAGTTGGAGATTGTTGCATACTTGTTGATTGTTGATCTCTTGGATTGTTTTGCATTAGAGAGCTTGATGTTTTGAACTTGGAACAAACTCCATCATGGAGAGGTAAGAGCTTAGCTCTTGGAAATGCTCTCCTTTCATTTTTATGCATATGTGAATGGTTGAATGTTTGAATGTGTTGTTTTATTTGTTGGTTGGTTGGGTAGATGGCCTAGGAATGGTGTAGGAGAAGACTATGGGGTATTTTGTGGGAGTTATAATTGTTTTGGAGAGGTATAAGTGTGTAGGAGTTGTGATTTGGGTTCCACCTTACAATGAAATAGCTTGCATTTCTTTACTCATTATGGGGTGCCATAAGAGATTGGGGGCATAAGGAAATAAGAGGAATAAGGGGTACTTGGGGGATGCATAAGGGCATGTCAAGGATTTGAAATGATATATATTTTTGTGGTTTATTCTCAAGTGGTGATACCCATTTCCCCTTTGGGAGGCATAAGTAGCATCCCCGTAGTTTCATGCTCCTTTAACTTGCATGATGAAGTCTCTGAGTATTGTTTGTTGTTTTAGTTTTGTGGTTACAAACTAAAGTTTTGTTTTGGACTGTGTTTTGAATGAGAAATATTTCTTTGTGTTGTGGAATCTTGTTGTTACCATGTGTTGAAAAGAATTTCTAATTGCAATATGGTTGGGGCTCAGGGGCCAATGAAGAAGGAAGGCTTCTCATTTTCATTAGATGTATTTGTTTGGTGGAGAGTGTTGCCTTTTCCCCTATTCTCGATTGTGATCAAATTGAAATAAAGAAAATGGAGGATATTCATGTTGTTGTTTTGCAGCGAGAAAAAACAAAGAGACAAGTTAATGATCCTTGTTGAGATTATTTCTTATTGTAACCTTTTCCCACTTGAAGTGGATGACCTTGTACATTATTATTGATGGAAAGATGTTCTATATCAGTTGTGAAAGTTGTAATTAAAAATGTGAAAGAGATAAACTCTATTTTCTGTTTTTGAATAAATGTGGAGAAATTGTATTCTATATATTGTAATTTAGGAATAAAACAAAGTTCTGAAATTCCCTTGTGAAACTTATTTTGTAACTTTTCCCACCTTGAAGTCGATGATCTTTTATATTATTGTATTGGAAAGACTACTCTGTTTTAGCTATGAAAATTGTAATTTATTATGGAAGGATATATCTCGTATTCAGATTCTGTGAATGCGGACATGAAAGATATGCATTTGGTATGTTGTATTTTGAAAATAAAGGGGAAAGAAGTTGTATGAGATTACTTTGAATTAATAGAAGTGTTTGGCTTATTCGTATTATATTATTTCCACTGAAATTGTTGTTTAATATACAATAGGAAACATCTATTTGTAAAAGTGAAAAGGAAGCATGTATGAAGAAATATTGCACTACTCTATCTCATTTGAAATGTTTAATTTTGAAAAAATAGAAGTTGCATTCTTGTATCTATCATTTGATTGAAGAAAGAAAACTATTTAAATCTAGCATGTAATAAATTCAATGTTTTCATTGCTTGGCAAAAAGAGATTTTAATCTCTATTCTTGAAATGTACAAATTTTATTTCTACTTCATTGTATACTTAGCAAATTCCTATTTATTAAATGTCCAAAACAACCCTGCAAATCTATAAGAGAAAAATGAAATATTCAATTGGACTTAATGAGATCAAAATGATCACCAAACTAAACTAAAACACTCAAGAAATTTTTAAAGAACCCTTCAACTCGAGTAAAGGTGAAATTACAGGTTTTCTGTTGTGTAAATATTGGTAATTTTCAAATGCAAATCAATCGAGAAAATTTAACCTTACACTCTATCCTAAAATATTCCAAGTAAAATCCTCCATGCCTGTTGGGCATGTTGAGAAAGAGTTAATGGCAAATTTGAACAAAATTGATACGTTAAAAGACCTCGTTCACTTCTAAGTGATAGCAAAACATTTTCTAAAAATTTACAGTTCAAAGCTTATCAAAATTAAAATCTTGAGTTTTGTGTGCAAAGGGGACTTCGAGAGCTTTCTAAAAAGTCGTTGTTTTCCAAAAAATAAGCTCCCAATCGAAAGTTACATCCTTCTAAATTTTTTACTTCATTTCGGTTCAAATATAATCTAAGTTCGAAAAAAGGAAAATTTGGAAAATTTTCCCCGCGGCCCCTCGGCCCCACCCTTCACTTTTGGAATCATTTCCATGTGTGTGCGGGCACACAACCCTTAACTTAACCTTTCAAAATTTTTGCAAAAATTCCTACTTTTCTCCACGGCCCCGCATCCCTGCCCTTGCCTTGGAAAAGCACTTCTCGCAGCGCATGTGCCCGCATTCTAAAACTTAACTTTTAAAATTTTGGGAAAATTTCTTAAAGTTTCTTTGTCAGCTGCCTCCCCACAACTAATGATTGGCTAACACGTGGCTTCACAAGATGATGGCAGAGGAGCGGTTGATTTCTCAACCTTAATGTTTTAAAATTCTTTAGTGAAAATTTTAAAGTTTCTCACACCACCGCTGACGCAGCCCAATGAGAGCCTGACATGTGGCATCATTCGACGTCGGCAGAGGCGTGGGTTAATTTTAGCCTTTGCACTTTTTATCACAAAATGTCTTAAATTCTTAAGTTTCTTTGCAAGTCCTTTTATCTTGAACTAATAAAGGCTTGACGCGTAGTGCCCGGGGCCTCACCGGGAGGCACGAGATCATTTGATCCCTTAACGTTTTTCGGAAAGAAAGCTAAATGTTTTAAATTTCTCGCGACCGACTTGACCTCCCATTTGGAGCTTGGAAATGGTGACTCATGTGCCCTTATGGGCTCATGCGAGTGCACGGAGGTAAATTGTGTCATTGTCCCAAAAGGGAAAAAGTGCTAAATTCCTTCCCGCTCCGCTAGAGTGTCTGCAGGAAAATTTTCTTCCCCACTCCACAAGTCCACTTTTCTCCTCGAGTGAAATTTCTCTCTAAAGTCCATGAGGTCAAGTTGGGGAAAATTTTCCTCCCTGCACTGGGAGACCGCTCTTGGGAAAATTTTCACCCCAAGTTCCGGCCCATAACTTGAGAAATATGAGGAGTTATAAGGACTTATTTATATCATCGGAAAGGTGAGGAAATTCCTATCTAATGCGAATGTTTTCAGGGAGTTTTAATTGCATCAATCATGGAAAAATCAAATGGAATCCTTAAGCGAGTTCGGGGTGGGTAAGTAAGAATTTACTCGATAATTTTAAATATGTATTCTTTCCTCTTCTTCTAATTAATCCTTGCTCTTGTATTGGATCTTGTGGAATCAAATACCTTGGGTATTTAATTGTTTTGGTTCCTTAACCTAAAATTTTAATCAGGGAATATTTAGCTACAATGTCAATGTAATAGTGATTAAATTAATCCTAAGGAGATTTGAGCTATGTGTGGATTTATTACACTTATTGTCTTCTAATGTGGAATTAGTAATTGTTATAACAAGAAAAGTTATTAGTTGAATTTAATTATCCTCGAGACTTTGGTTGTTAACACTTTTTTTTTTTATAAATTATTCCATAAATTTTCTAACTAAACCTATGTTGTTCTTTGGTCTCGAGTGAGTAGTTTTAGCGGGTGTTACATAGCCCTTCTGTCATAGCATTTGGAGAGCAACTTGGAAGAGACACATGCAAGGTAAGGTGTCAAACACATCGTGTTGGATGACATTGTTCAGTAAAGATGGAGCTTTGAAATTGGTGTGGGTTTTTATTTAGCATTCATTGCGTTGGGCATTGTATTTGACAAGACATTGGAGTCCTGTCTCCATGACCATGCAGATGGTATGAGATAAATAAATTTGAGGCCACAATCTTTTTGTATATTTTTCATCTAACCTATTTAGTGGAAACCAACAAATGTTTATTACATATGTTCAGATAGTATTATAAAATATATAGCCTACCAGTGCCAGCGAACTAAAAGCCTATAAGACTAAAATGACAACCGCCGAGTTCTTAAATGGCAAGTGGTAATTGGAAATTTATTACCGACAAGCAACAGTTTAATTCACTCCCATATGTCACAGTCAATGAAAAGTTAATAATAATTTAAACCTTGTTGAATTTTGACATGTATTTAAAATTAAAAACGGCTTATTTTTTACTTTCAATGTCATATTGACAAGTTGTAATAAAATTTACCCATCATTTGTCACGTTCTAAAATAATTTTTAACTATTTTTTACGGCTAAAAACTCGAAAAACGTCTAAACGGGCGTCAAATTTAACCCTTGCCTACCAGTGCCAGTGAACTAAAAGCCTATAAGACTGAAATGACAACCACTGAGTCCTTAAATGGCAAGTGGTAATTGGTAATTTATGCAACAGTTTAACTCACTCCCATATGTCAGAGTTAATGAAAAGTTAATAATAATTTAAAGCCTGCTGAATTTTGACATGTATTTAAATTAAAAACGGCTATTTTTTACTTTCAACGTCATATTGACAAGTTGCAATAAAATTTACCCATCATTTGTCATGTTCTAAAATAATTTTTAACTGTTTTTTACAGCTAAAAACTCCAAAAATGTTTAAACGGGCGTTAAATTTAATCCCTGATAGCATCCATGACGGAAAGAATGGCCTGCAGATCAAATAAAGAGGAGATAAAGATCAGTTATGTAATGAAATGAAGAAGCGCATCCAAGAACAATATGTCAAATAATTTGGAAAATAATTCTATACTCACCACATCACTCAAAAGTAAACATATTATAGACAGGGAAGTAATCATAACCAATACATACATTAGCAATGCCAACAGTGGAGTAGATGACAAATTTACCCAATGCAGATCACTCGTTTGGGCAGGACAACGCAGCACTGCGAAAACATTCCAAAACAAGGCAGCACGTATTAGTATGAAAACTTGTAACCACCTATCACAACATTAATAACGCTGAAAGATACAAGAAATTTACTAAGAAAGTGCTCACCGATGATGGGCAAGAATGTTTTGAAATATAAAATACCTCAAAGATACATCATGTAACATTTAAATATCTTTTGCAAGGGATGTTCGGCGAAGTTGACAAAAAGTCGAACCATCAGCGAGAAGCCTGTATCGAAAAACAAACAACAGAAGGAAAAACAGTCGAGCTGAATTTAATAAAAAAGATATGTTTTTTTAATGCCATTTACACCAAATAAATTCAGAGCACGGTGAATATTCACCTCGGCAAGTCTAATCCAGTGAGGGTTTTTTTAACATTACTAACTCCAATTCGAATTACACTCTCCCAAACGAACTCGGCGATCTGTTTAGCATTTCGTGCCAGGACAAATCCAAGGTTGCAATACAGAAACACAGACAAATATGAAGTTAAAATGGACTTCTGTTTTTGTTTCTTTTTTTGTAAGGAAATTAGTCCAACATCCAGAATTTAACCACCACTGAGGGCCTGGCTGCAACGGTCCATGTTGTAAAAGCAGTTGGATCCAACAATAGTTATCAAGATTAAATCGGCAATTTCATGGCCAATTCACTATTATTTGTCACAATGAAGGTGCGAGGGAATGCAAGTCCACTAAAGAATGTTTCATTCTAATTGCAACATGGTGGTAAACAGCAAAAGAAAACAAATAACTACAGTGTATTATAACCCCGTGAACAACAGTAGTGGAAATGAACAACTTATACAAGCAGCAAAATACGTATGATCTATATTGAATCCTTGGGAAACATCTATATAAATTCCAGAAACGTGCAAAACATGCCAGAGATATGAAGCTACGGTGATCATGTACGTGCTTTTCATGGCAACATTGCCATCTCCTTTTCAAATGGGTCAATGCAATGCAAACTGATTTGGAGAAAGCCGCAACACTAAATAAAATTATTCATGCCAACACAACTACCAGAAGTTGAATTGGAAGAGGTCATTGTACGGAACATTAAAGCAAACATTCAGAAGAACAGAAGTGCAGGGGCCTTATAGAACATAGTACATACCAAATTTAAACCAAGAAAAACTCAAAGGCAAACAGAAGGTAACTAACATGGGAATAGTATCACTTAGCAATAAAGTACGTAACTTTAGATGTCTCAGAAACTGCAAATATGCAAGTTGTTTTATTTTTATAACATGTATTAACACAAAACAACAAACTATGAAATCCGTGCTCCAAAAAATGTAAACTATAGATTTTTAACAACTTACTCAACGTCAGCACAGAATGTATAAAACACCCAACACCCCACACACAACCCTCTATTGGCCCGACGCTGTGAATTGAAACTTAAACAAAAAAGTGGAAAACATGACGTGAGGTTTTTAATGCCTCTACGAAAGGGAACGCCGGTCTAGACATGCGTACTCTACACATTGAATACAAAGTTTCATGGCATTAAAATATTAAAATATATGTAAATATATATTAAAAAGATATAATAAATATAAAACAATTAATAAAAATAACCTCGTTTTGTGTTTTGAATGGCAGTATAGAAAAATTACCGTCATTTCGAAAATTGTTTGACAGGCAGAGGTGGCCGTCAAATTTAACCCCCGAGTGCCTCTACCAAAGGAATGGTCGGTCTAGGCCCACGGAGTTGAATGAAACCTTTTATTTTTGTCTTCATGAAATCAAACCGAAAAGACTAAATAAAGTTCAAACGGTTGTGCATCACATCAATTCCACATTAAGGATAGAGGAATCCCATGCAAAACAATAAGGAATGTGAATTCAATGACATAATAAATCAACCTTTCAATATGAGCAAATTAGCAACCCACTATCCATAGTTAAGAATAGTCTTAGCCAATGAAGGCCTCTGGATAGAATGCATAGGCCTTAAAAAAATTTAACAGCTTCCTCAACATTAGTCCATGATGTATAAAAACTCAACATCCCACACACAGGCCCCTCTACTATCCTACAGTTTACACCGCTCAATTCTATGCTATGAATTTAAAGTTAAACAGTGAAACACAATACACGATTTTTTTAATGCCTCTATCATGGGGGAGGCCAGTTTAGACAAGCGTACTGGTCCGCAACTACACGTTGCGTTACTCCACACTCCAAATACAAAGTTACATGACATGAGGTTTTTGCAATGCCTCTATCAAAGGAAAGGCTGGTGTAGGCACGTGGAGTTGAATGCATCTGTGTTCTTTTCTTCCGTCACGAGATCAAACCAAAAAAGTCTATATCCGTCAAATAATTTGAATGCATGCATAAACCCTCTCCCCCGATTCAACCAAAGTAGCTAAAAAATCATTTGTTTCAAGAAAAACACAACACATACATTTTTAAAAAATCTTATACCAACTCATGTATTTTGCTTTCATTGTTTAACTCTAATTTCACAGTGTAGAGTAAAGCTCTATATAGTTATGGAAACGTAGAGGGGGATTTGTGCATGGTGTCAAAAGTTTTATACATTCTGGACCGAGGTAGAGGGAGATGTAAAAAAAATTATAAGGCCTGTGCATTCCATCAACTCGCGCATGGATTTGTTTTTATTTTTTGCCTACTATGATCTCATATTGAAGAAGCATATATAAAGCTCTAAAGGTTGTTCATGCCATCAAATCCACAAATCTATGGAGGGCATGTAATAGTTTAATTCCTTTGTCATACCTTTGGATTGTACATATTGGCAGACTGGATGGAATGCACATATCTTAAAAAATTTCAAAGCACAATACATGATCTGTAGAGATTTGTGTAGCAAAGAAAATATTTTCTAACCCCATGCATCCATAAACCCTCTCTAAAGATTCAACCAAACTAGCTAAAAAGTCAATTATTTCAAGAAAAATATAACGCAACTATATTTCATTATAGGGAACCATAAAAATTCTTTAAGGTATTCAATACATTCTTAACCGAGACAAGAAACTTCTCTAAACCATACTTTATTTTCTTCTTGGAAACCAAAGGGTATGCAACTCTAATTTTTTTTTTTTATCTTTTCGTTATGGAATCAAAGGGAAAAAGTCTATATAAGGATTCAAGTGACGTTCATACCAGATTCATTTTAAGACCCCCTCCGAAAAATAGTTTAGAATGGGTGGTGAATCTCCAAAATTGACTTTCGAATCGATGGCGAATTTCTGAAAAAATGTTTCATGGTATAGGCAATTTGGCGGGGCGCAATTTTCTTGGATGAGATACAATGATAAGAAATGTTGGCAAAATACATGCATAAGTTAATTTAACATATAAATAGTAGGCAAATTCACCCATATAAATGACTTATTAGTGGAAATTTTAGGCGAATTGGGCGGGAGCCGACTGCTGAAAATTAGCCATTTCCAATTTACAAAATCCCTAATATTCGCGAGTTTATGATAATTCGCCACTAAAATGAACCTTCGGTTCAAGCATCATTCCACAAATCCATAGAGGCCATGCAATATTTTAATTACTTTCTATCACTCATTCCCTATGCATATTGGTGGGGTGGATGGAATGCACAATCGTTAAATTTTTCAAATTTTTTTAAAGCGTGTATACTCTTACTTGAAAGTGTGAATTTGTAGCTATACAACATTAAAAAAATACATAATCTGAAGATAGCTGTGAAGGGGATAAAATATTTTTATAAATTAGCAAAATCCCATTTCATCAAACACTTTCCATGCATCCATAATCCCTGCGCCCCACCCTTCCCTCAATTCAATGAACCTATGATGAACCCTTGAATAAACATAGCCACCGCGTATCACTAAATCGGTCCCTAGGTTTCCCTTCCCCAATTGCAAACCAGTCCTAACATTTGTAAATTTTAGGCTTCGAGCCCTACTATTTTAAAACCCAATAAATATCACACCTAATATACTTCACGCTCCATGAAAAGATAAATTTTTAGACAACAGGATTACCAGAAATCACATCCAGGGTTTTTAGACCATCTTAAAATTTACATGTATGTGACCCACTTTTCCATAAAAGCAATGAGATTTCCTTACTTAACAATGAAATCGATGCATTAAAAAATACTAACATCTTCCTTCCGACCACCGTTGTGAGGACTCACCCAAGCTAAACTTAAAGCTATGATGCCAATGCTAAGAAAATTTGATCAAATTGCTCCTCAAGCATGGATGACACCCATCTTTAAACAGGTATGGACCCCCGGCATCAAGAATGGGGAGCGAGGCACTGAAATTGTGACAGTTGTAGGCCATTTTGTGATTTTAACCGTATTTTATACGGGTAAAAACATTTGGAAACGAGGAAAACAATAACACGCTGAAATTTTTAAAACCGTCAATTTTTTGTAAGGGATTTATCTAAAAACATAATACCTATTTATATATATATATATATATATGAATAGATTATACATACATCTATATAAATTTCTTGAAATTGCAGCCACACAGAAAAATCTAAACCGTGAATAAATTTTGCTTTAACGAGCACAAGATAATTTGAAATTCTAGGGTTCTTTGGGGAGGAAACCAACCGTGGAATCGAAAACCTAGGCATCCCAAATTAAATGCACCAACATGAAGGAGGCGGGAAACAACCCCTGAGAACCATAATTTTTTTCATTGTCATTCAACATACAATTCGAGGCTTCCACACTAATTCCAGAAATAATAAAAACCCAAACAAACTACCGATAGGGGCAACACATGCACAAGAAGAAAAATAGCTCACAGTGGAAGGAAGATCAACAATACCATCCATTTCTATGGTCTTGTATGTGTCACGGAAACCACAGGTGCCATTTATCGAATAGTGTAGGTCATCCTCGGCTGAAAAATCCAAACCCAAAAGACCGCTAGAAAAACCCATCCTTGCTTGATTTTCTTGAAGAGAGGGGAAAATAGAGCATCCTCGTGAAAAGCAAATTTTTTGTTGCATGATCAACAAGGTACAAATAGAAAAAGTGAAAAAGGGGACAAAATTTAGAGAAAAATAAAGGATGGGGGAGATTTAGAGACAAAACTATAATTATGTCTCTAATTTTTGTCTCAAAATGACCCCCTTTGTAGTAGTGTACGTGTAGATATTATGATATTTGTAATTTGCTAATACTTCCTTCTTAAAAGATAACCGAAAAGTGATGGAAAAAGAATTCTGGAGAAAATCAAAAAGATTTTCTCTTTCTAGAAAGGCTAATTGCACTTCTTGTGGCAGCTTTCCAGCTGTTTTTGGTTGTTTTCCACTACTTATTTGTAGTTGTGTTTCTCTATATTTCTTGAATTGTTGGGCAACTGTGCTTCTATATTTTCTCCTACTTTTATTGTTCTATCTTTGTTTTGATCCTAATTTTGTATCTCCTGAGTACGACCCCAATCAAAAACCATTATCCTTAGTAAAAATGCTTCTTACTTCCATTCATTGTGCAAATTTCAACACTGCCCTTGATATATATATATAGATTACATGTTATATTCTCTGTCATCCGAAAACGGTTAATCTGAAAAATTTACCTAAACTACAGAAGTAATCTTGTCAAAGCGCAGCCGCGATTTTGTATCTACATTCTTTTTGCAAGTGGTAAGTCAAGTTTTCTATTTGCATCTATGTGGCTATACTCTTCCTGACAAATATGATGGATTTTAAATCACCTTGCCCTTTATTTTGTTTCCCTACAAATTTCAGTGAATGGTGTCATATAAAGTAATTGCATTGTCTGGTAAGATTTTATACGTAGATCTGTCTTATGCATATAATTATAGCCCTGTAGCAGACATGTACGCTTTTAAGGAAGGAATTTTTATTTTGTTTTGTTTGGAGGAGTCACCAAAATCATAGTAGAAAGAAAGGTATGCACGAAAGGCATCGTGTACAATATTTCAGGTCGTGATTCCTTTGGGTTTAGAGCTCACCCATCGACACCACTTCTACTTTCCTCTTACGACCTAACCGCAGAGCTCGACTCTCTACCAATCACAGACTAATCATTTGTGCAAACTTACGGTTGTAAGCTTAATTCAATGTGTTTATTGTCTTGGTTTTGTGTCAATTTGTTTAGTTATTGCGAGTCTAGTTCAATTTTTCAAAGCCAAATTGGTGTTAATTTTATAATCTTGTATATGTCTAAAGTTTCAATTAGATATCTAAGTCTATTAATAAGATTTATAATTGAGTTTTATTAAAAATCTAATATTGTTTGTAATTGTATAATTGCCTCATAATTTTTTGTTGTCCATATATTTAACATGTCCATCTTTATAAGTGTTAAGTAGTTTTAAGTTATAATACACAAATATAATTTATGTCTTTTGTTACTTTGTGTTATCTTGTCAAGAATTGAAATTTAGAGTCAATGTCTAATTCCTTCCATAATATATGTTGTAATTTAGTTTAAAAGTAATATTTAATTACTTTTGCAAAGTTCATGTTTTTGAGTTATGATTCTAAATTGTAGAAGCGTATTTATTAAATTTAGCGTCGTTTTGTGAGTCAAGTTACAAAAGTAAAAAAGCAAATCTCACGGATGCATTTTTGGTGTAACCCGATGTCAATAAGATTAAAGTGTTGCACATTACAAGGGATGAAAATAATAATCACAATGTGGAAATATTACTTCAAGATTACATTTACAGAGTAACCAATACATCTATTGGAGTACAAAGGAACACGATGTTGGAGGTCAATCAACAACCCCTTATTAGTAATGAATGATCGGACCACATAGAAGTTGTGATGATAATTTGGTTCGATTGTGTGTTATGGTATGATTCCATTTTCATAGTACCCATTTTGTTAGTGTTTTAGTTGCAGTGTTCATGTTTCTAATTTTTAGTCAATTTTTTTGATATGTTTGAAGAAAATTCATATTCAAATTTGTAAATCTTGAGCAATATTTCTAATGGGGAGCATAACTTGCGAAGACCATAACTATTGATTCAATAGTTGGATCATCTTGAAGTTTTACATGGTGGTAGATATACCTTAGTACTATCTTGAGTTCATCTTTACATGCATTTACGTAGATAGTTTGGCACATTTTCAGGTCCATATTATTTCATGTAGTGGCCTAAAATTGGCTCGAGCAGTTTTTTACTTTTGAGTAGGTCTTAGAAATTTCATAAGTTTTGTTGTAGTAGTTAGAATAATTCATAATTTTGCATGAGCCTTAATTTATGAGGGAATATTTGTTGTGCAAATTTTGGAGCTCATCTGATTTTTGCTTGCTAGTAGGTAATGTTTGGCATTTTAGAGTTTTTTGGTAATTTAGGATTTTTTGGCATTTTAGGGTTTTTAGAGTTGACATGAAATAAAAGCTGGATTGTAATGATGTAAAATATTACTGTGGGTTATAAAATGAGAAGAAATTTATTTTTAAACTCTTGGTTTTATTTTCAAAGGTCTTTATGTGTGTTTTGGAGGTATTTCAACCTCTTGTAGTAGTCTGGATTCACATCAATTGGTATCAGAGCCAGATTTAGATCTTGCTGAAATAGTTAAGGTAACATATTACATTTTTCTATGTAATTTTTGCATCTATTTTATATAGTTATGGCTAGATGCAGGAGGGGAGGTAACTCCCCAATGAATAGGCATATGTAGGAGCTACAAAGACAAGTTGTTGAGCTCACAGTTAAAGTTACCCGCCTTAGAAGAAGACATGAAAATGGGGATGCAGACCTAGATAGTGATATTAAAGTAGTAACTCCATTAATGAATTAAGGAGGATATGAAGAAGAAAATTAGAGAGATGAAGAAATCATAAATGAGAGACCATTTGAAATGAGATTGATTTGGGCTTTAGAGGGAAAGAATGATGACATTAAGATTAATGTTCCTGATTATGGTGGAGGATTACGACCAAAGGAGTTGATTGAATTGTTGAATCACATGGAAAAATTATGTGAGTGAAAAACCATTTTAGAGGAGAATAAGGTTAGGTTTGCATGCACTAAGCTGGTCAATCATGCATTGATTTGGTGTGATCACCTACAAAATGAAAGAAAAGGGAATCGAAGGGAAAGATTCAAAGCTGGAATAAAATAGTACAACAACCTCAAAGAAAATTTTCTTCCTTTAGATTATGCTTGAGGCATTGTTTTGAAGGTTCAAAACCTAAGAAAAAGGATCTCAACATTGAGGAGTATACCAATGAATTTCACTATTTTTCAATTAGGGTGGAATATGGAGATTACGAAAACAGAAGGCTACACGGTATATAAATGGGTTGAGTTATGTAATGCCCAGCTGGGCATCGTATTTTTTGTTCCACCTGCCTCCGACCACGACCTACGGGTTGATTTGACCACCACGTTTTCCTTGTTGTCCTTGCGTGAGGGAGACGGGAGTGGGTGGAGCTCAGTTTTTCTTCACCAAGATCTCGTGCTTTGATCCTCCTTCAATGCGTGCAGGTGGGTGCGGGTCTCTAAAAATACTTGGCTTTGTACATGCATAATCCGGGGGCGCAGAACTAAACTCCTCCTGGGAGTGCCGTGAGGAGGCATTTGGCCGTTTTCAGCAGCTACAGGGTAGAGAAGTAAGCTTATCTCAGAAAATCCGTGGCCCGAGAGAGAATTTGGTGTGGCAGTTTGCTACAGGGTGAGTCCAAGGAGCCGTGGGTGTTGATGCTGATGTTCTGGTTGCACGCGACCACACAGTCGTGATCAGTTGTAGCAAAATCTTGCAGCTGTAGTAGAAGAACGAGATAAAGTTTTGTTGAGCTGTCTTGCCTTTTCATTTTGGAAAGTTGCTTCTGTCTAGGTGGTGAATTTAACATGGAAGGAGCTCGATCAAATCTTGCAGCTGTAGCAGAAGCCGTTTTGAGCGCTTCCAATGAGCAGGTTGTCCACTATGTTGTTATCATTCGGAGTTCATTGCATCTTCAAGTTCGGGACTCTCCTTCAAGATTTTTTTTTATCAAATCAACTATGTGACATGTAAGAGTGTTACCTGTGGGAGACTGTGAAACTCCTTGCAAGTTCCTCTTTTAAGATCTCACCGCTTTTACGATGTAGCTCATGGGAGAGGGTCTCTTGGAGGCGGCATCATATCATGAGGGCAAACAGAGAAACAGAGGCCAAGGAGGGTGACTTTGGAATCGAATACCACTTGCTGTTTTTCAGTATTTCAAATCCATACTGGCTTCATGTCTGCTATTTTGTTGGGATTTCTATAGTGGGCATGCTTGCTCTTTTGTTTTCTCCAAGCAAAAAAAAAATATATATGGATCTGCTGAACGCCTTTTACTCATCTGTATCGGCTACGACAGTGAGCAGCTTGGGTGTTGTCCCAATGCAAGATTTATCTGAGTTGCAGCTCGTTGTGCTTGTAATTCTGATGTTTCTTGGTGGAGAAGTTTTCACATCCATGTTGTGTCTTCACCTTACCAGGCTCGGCCTTTGGCTAAGGCTCCATGACTCCAACAAATTTCTCCAGGAAAGAAATACGGATGGCATAGAAATGGCAGACCCTGATATTACAAGAAACAATAGAAGCCATGATATCTCTGTACCGGAGCCTGGCGATAATTTGAGAATGGAGTTTGATATGATTGTGAAGAATAATGAAATAGAAGTGTACCCAAACAAGGATAACTCCGAGGGTGAATATGGTATAGAATATGAAGCTCTGAGGCGCCTTGGCTACATTTCTCTGCTATATCTGGGGCTGGTGCAGATAGCTGGAATCACAGCAGTGGCCATCTATTTCTGTTTTTCTTCGAGTGGAAAACACATCCTCGGCAGCAGAGGCATAAGAATTTCTATGTTTGCAGTGTTTACAGTGGTATCATCATTTGCCAACTGTGGATTCACTCCACTGAATGAAAATATGTATCCCTTCAAAAAAAAAAATCATGGGCTCCTGTTAATGATAGTGGCATTTCAGATTTTGGTGGGAAACACAATGTTTGCACCCTGCTTTAGAGCTCTGGTGTGCAGTATCAGCCGCTTTACCAAACACAGGAGGGTTTATGATTATATACTGATGGTCAAAATGGCGGCAGGCTGTATCCTCATCTATTTTCAAGCAGGAAGTGTGTGTGGCTGACATTCACAGTGGTGGGATTTGTTGCAGTTGAGATGCTTCTGCTGCTGGCGTTGCACTGGAACTCGGAAGCCCTGGAAGGGCTGTCCACATGGGAGAAGCTGATTGGGGGAGTGTTCCAGTCGGTGGCCATTAGACATGCTGGAGGATAAAGCGAAGGGCGTGTGGGTATGCTTGATCCTTCCCGAGGTACACGACTGGTGGATGCGTTAAAATAGGCAAGATAGACTAACCATATACATAATATGCTAGTATCTAATAACCTCTTGAAATGAAACTTTTTCTTTCTAGAAATTGGTTTAAATCTGTGATTTTGTGGATTTGCGTTCAGTACATGGTTAACAGTTTGTTACTTCTGGATTTGCCTCTGTTGGTTGTTCTTGTTGACGTGATCAACCCATTTTATATATATAAAACAAACAAAGGTTCTCAGTGTATGCTTTGATTGATCACATGGAAAATATATATATGTATATATAATTTTAAAGTTACTTCCTTCTGCAAAAATGTCGTTGTTTCTTTTGTGAACCTGGGTATGTAATCGCCCCTAGAACGTTGCAGCGTTGACTAGTATTGGTTTCCTGTTATGTTGTTGCCCTAGAGGAAAAACATACAGTTAAATTATTATTATTATTTTTATGATAAGCATGATTATGCACTTCGTGCATTGTGCAAAGTATTAGGGCTTTTGGAAATTAGAAGTTCAATATATATGCTTGTTAAGAAGGAAGTTTTGGGCCGAAAATATGTCCTGGGTTGATAGAAGGGCATAAATTATTGATAGAACCCCATTTTGATTCTACTCTTTCGATGAGTAAAATTTGATAAAATTAATGACCTTTATGGTGTTAAGATATGGTATGTTGATGATTCCTTGTGTGATCGATTTAATCATGTATCGACATAATGCCTTGATGGAGTAAGGTAATATCTTTCATGGTTCGTGAAAGTTAAGGTTTTCATCAACTGCTTAAGGTAACATGAAGTTCCTTAAATTAGTCAAACTTGTTTGTACTTCCTTCTTGATGAGTGACCTTTCATTGCAAATTTAGAATGATTGTGATGGAAGGTCGTGAATATATTTTGTTGTCAAAAAGGGAAAAGAAGTTATGGAATAGTTTGTTTATGTGTCGAACGTAATAATTGTGATTACATCGTTATAGAGTTCGTTATTGGAGGATATCTATCTTCAATGGTATGTTATGTGTTTAATCTCTGCATAGGTTACCATAAACTTAGTGATGAGATGTAAATTAAGGAGAGTTGAGAGACCTTTTCCTTGTATACATCGTTTATGATATTAGGAAGTGAGTTGACGTCGGAAAATTTCAACCAAGTCTAGATTCATGGTTATGTTCCTCTAGAACGGGAGGGTTATAAATCTAAGGTATTATGAAAATTGCAAGGATGTGTTTAGAGTACTAGATTGCCTATTCAACTTGGGTATTAATGAGGCTTGTCGCTATTCCGGCCCTGGTTATGTTGGTAGGTAAAGTGTTAGGCAATACCTATTCCGGACATTCTTACCGTCCTTTCCACTCATCCTTATTAGCCATGAAGTCACTTATTACCTAAGATATAATGGTTGTGGGTTTGAATATAAGATTTTCATCCTTTAAACCTTTTCGATTACATGATGGAACTTTGTTTTTACCCTCGTTGTTCGTTTATAGCCTATTAGACCTATGGCCCTACGGAACGATTCCAAAACTATATTCTTTTGGCAGCTAAGATCGGGTCTGGTTTTTATCTTTTGACTTCACCTTGAGAATGTGGATTGAATGGTTACACTTTAGATTTCAATCACGTAAATCTCACGGGATTACATGATTGAAATCCTAATACTCTCAACTCTTGTGTCTAACCATTTAAATTTCATAGTCTTGCGTATTTGGTTGTCAAACTTTTGTAGTTTTAGAGGTATTTTCATAACTAAAACTTATGGTTTTCTTCTTAGTTGATATGTTGAAAATTACATCTTGCTTCAAAAGGTTGTTAGAGGTTAGAACTTTGATCCATTTCCTGAAATAGAATGTTTCCTTTCATGGTATTGTTAGCTAGTAGCTTATTGTTGCTATGTATAGTCTTATCTTGCTCAGTTCTCGTGAACTGACTCAGGTTATTAATTGTTGCAGATGGCTTATGTGGTTAGATGATGGAAATACTTGTAGATTATGTGCATCTATCTTGGTTATATTGTTCCTTTATACGAATGTGTATTATGTTATAAAATTTGGAAAGGGCCTTTGGACATTTTAGAAGAAGGGTTAGTGCACAGTAAATGTATTGTAAAGTTTTGTTGTTTAATCATTGAAACTTTGGCTTGTTTGGTTATCATGTGAAAGATGAAATTTTGATTACCGCTTGGTTATGTGATACTCTAGTGAATTTTAATCCTTAGAATAGTAGCGGTGCATGTCCCATGTTATTAATCTCTTGCTCCTAGTCTTTATTCGATAGAGATGGTATGTCCCTTTGATTTGTGCACCATGTTGGAATGAATTGATATAACCTTGTTTTTTTCCTGAAGCAATCTTGTTAAACCTTGCTCTTGAGTTAAAACATTGAGTTGTAAACCCTCCTAAGGCATAGTAGAAATGAGTTTGTAAGCACTATAAAGTAATTTGGATAGTCCTTATAAAAGTAAAACTAAAATTTATATAGATGAATATATTAATGTAGATGTGATCTACTCGATAGCATTGAGACTGGAACAATCAAGAGGAAACTATCCTTGTAGCGAAGTATGATTACTTATTTCTTTCCGAGCCAAACCAATAAACACTATCCTTTTGGTGAAACCTTAAATGATCTCATGGTGAAATCAATGGTTAGATTTTAGAAGATGATAGGATTTAATAAGTAGGAAGGAAATTGATTAATAAAACCTTAAATATCTCTCTATCGTTTGAAATGTCCTCCTTTGTCAAACTTAATTAAGTAAAGTCTAGATGGAACATTTAACCAATCTCGGTAAACTCTTAACTTCAATGAAAGATTGATAGTAAACAATGTGACCCTGAAGCTAAATTCTGTTGACCTGTTCTGTTAACCCTTGCCTTGATTCATGGTGATATTTCTTAAGCAAGGTCAAGTTCGATCCTTAAACAAGAAGGCTATTGTTATGAACCCTAAGCGGTACTTCCCACTCAATCGGAGCTTATGCCTTCACCTGAGCATTAGAGGTGTGGAACATGTGTTAGTGACTTGAGCAAGATTAATTAACCTTGTAAGAAATGGAAAATGTTCTAAAATCAAATGAATAAGAAAGATTTGGACATAAAATTTGATGATCCTAGTTTGGAAAGTTTGGCCTTAAGCTATTTAGTCAATAGTCGAAAATAAAGAAATTCTCCCTTGTGAAAAGAATTGTGTGAATCATTACATGAAATTTTATAAGAACGCAAGTTAAGAATTAAGAGACACTTTAGTAAAAAAAAGAAAATTTAACAAGAAATTCCTCATGGGTTGCCCTAGCTGTGAGTGTGTCATGTGGATTGGACTTCCATGTTGTCTTGTCAAGAGAAAAGTACATTGTCCTTGATAGGTGTGAACGTTCTCGTGCTGACCTTGTGGTCTCCCCCGTAACAAGTGGTTCCTGGTGTTGGTTGTAACCTTGTGACGACATGTTGTGTCGTGTTGTGTCAAAGCAAGTCAAAAAAAAATTATCCTGTATTTCACTGTGTTGTCCTTGTGTTGGTATTTTTGGTGCGTTACACTTTGGTATCAGAGCGTAGGTTCATGCTCTCGAACCTATGGGACGGATTGGTGTTGTATGGTGATGTTACATGGTGGTGGTGGTGTTACATGATGATCTTTGCATGATGATGATGATGTTGCATGATGATGATTTATATTGGAAAAGTAATGTGCTTTAAGCGTGATGTGATTATTGTCGTAATTGTGATATTTTGAGCACGCACGTGATGTGTATGTCACTCGGTGCGTATTTGTCATCATGTTGATGTGTTAGGGATGAGAGTATTCTCTCTCCTTCTTGTGGATTCTATGAAGAGTTCACATGTGAATTACTGTTTGTGGCGTGTGAAGAGAATTATAATGTGGATGACGTAGTGTTGGAGCATCATGGCATATTGTGATATGTAAGTGTATCAATGTGTTGTATGACTAGATTGATGTTAAAAGAAATAAGTTGTATCATGATGTTTTTACCATGTTTTGAAGAAATGTGTGTACTACCTTGTTATGAAGCAATTATTGTTATGTTGTGATGTTATTATGTTCATCGTATATATGAGTTGTGTAATATGTAATGCTTCATGTCGTGAATTAGGGTCATACGGTGAGTGTATGAACCCTATCGTATTGTGATTGCACTTTGGGTGCAGAATGTGGTAAAGTGATGTATTGTGCCCTGTGAATGTATGATTGTGATCTACCCCGTATACCTACCATACGTGAGACGTTATGGTAGCTATGTGTGTACCACCATGGTGTTAGTAATGTAGTTACATGTTATGTTGTGAGCCTTACACTAACCGACCCTGAGGGAGATCGGTAGAAGTGTATGTTGAGAGTGAGGAATGGTGTACCATGGGTCAATAACTCGAGTCAAAACTCGGTTTAGTAGATTACATGTGACTCTTTCCTCTCTCCCTATGTGGTTGTATGTATGCTGACCTTAGTGTATCTATGACTATGTTTAGCCTTGTCGAAGGGTGGCGGGATTGATGTATATTTTACGAGTTGAGGCTCGATGTTAGAAAGTCTTGTGACTCATTGAGTACCCCTTTGGTGGCGAGATAAGGCCACACGATTATCGTAATGTGACATTATTATAAGTTTATTTTATTAAGTAAATTGAGCCTTTTACTTTATTTTACAAGGACCAGCATCTTTTCTTGATTGCAATGCTTTATAATTTTGGGCATTTCCTTGGTTTGTGTGATAACATGGGGATTTCGATACTAACTTTGGCTATTTGGCCATTTATTTTAGCTGGATTTGGGGTCTTCTTTTAAATTTGGAAATTTTACCGCCTTGCCCGAAGGCTTGTACTTTGCCACTTGGCACTTGTTGGATTGTTGTCTAGTTGGTTCTAATGTCGTGATGTGTGGAATAGGGTCATGGGATGCACCATGGATTGGTTGGACCTATGGACCCACTTAGTTGTATGGGAGTACGCCCCGAGGGTACATATAACTAGTGGGTTGTTGAACCACGCGTTATCATGTCACTTGGGTTAGGAGTGTCCAAACTCTATGTGTCTTGGACCATAGGGTCAACCGGCCTCCTTGAGGGAGGCATAAGAGTTTGAGGGAGGCATAAGAGACTTGAGGGAGGCATAAGAGTTTGAGGGAGGCATAAGAGACTTGAGGGAGGCATAAGAGTTTGAGGGAGGCATAAGAGACTTGGGGAGGCATAAGAGTTTGAGGGAGACTTATGATATGCTATGCAGTATGGTTGATGTTCCAGGACATATGTTGAGTCATTGTGATGTTTGGTAGTGGTCTTTTGATGTATGTGTTACTCATGTCAGATGGATATGTGTTGTGATGTTGTGGTTATGTCATTGATTCCCATGTGGACACTATGTACCTGTAGCATTTGTTTGGTGTTATGTGAATTTTTCATTGATGCAAATTGAGGAAATGTCTGGTGGATTGTAGTACTCTTTTGGTTGAGTATCTTGTATGTCAGTCATTGATGTGTGACGTGTACTATGTGGACTGTGCCTAATCCATTCCGTATTTGAGTAACCCTTTTGTGGTGTAATACAATCTTGAAGTATATACTTGTGTACTTGTGAATCTGTAGTGTCTTGTGAACTGATAGGGTTTGCATTAGCAGTCCATGTTGGGCACCCACAATAAAGAATAAACCAAAACTCTTGATGATGAAATTTTAAAAGGAATTAAACTAAGAATAATGTTAACGGAAAGAGACTAATGAAAATAACAAACAAGAAAGAAGCTGCAATCTTCACAGAACATTTAAAGTTAAAATTTCTACCAAATGTTCCTAAGGCTACCCTATGGCCATGCTTTAAATAAACCAAAATTTTAAACCATAGAGTGTACTCTCTCTTGTGCTGTTCTTGGTTGCTTACCATTTCTTTTCCTTTGTGTTATGTCGCATCGAGGACGATGCTTTCTTAAGGGAGGAGAATGTAATGCCCGGTGGGCATCGTATTTTTGTTCTACCTGCCCCTCCCAACCACCTGACCTACGGGTTGATTTGACCACCATGTTTTCCTTGTTGTCCTTGCGTGAGGGAGACAGGAGTGGGTGGAGCTCATTTTTTTCTTCGCCAAGATCTCGTGCTGATCCTCCTTTAATGCGTGCAGGTGGGTGCGGGTCTCCAAAAATCACATGCTGTACAGGCAGAATCTGGGGCACAGAACTAAACTCCTCCTGGGAGTGCCGTGAGGAGGCATTTGGCCGTTTCAGCAGCTACAGGGTAGAGAAGTAAGCTTATCTCAGAAAATCCATGGCCCAGAGAGAGCTGGGTGCACAAATTGCCACTGAGGCGAGTCAAGGAGCCATGGGTGTTGATCCTGATGTTCACGGTTGCACGCGACCACCACGGTCATGATCGATTGTAGCAAAATCTTGTATTTGTAGTAGAAGAACGAGATAAAGTTTTTGTTGAGCTGTCTTGCCTTTTCATTTTGGAAAGTCGCTTCTGTCCAGGTGGTGAATTTAACATGGAAGGAGCTCGATCAAATCTTGCAGCTGTAGCAGAAGCCGTTTTGAGCGCTTCCAATGAGTAGGTTGTCCACTATGTTGTTATCTGTTCGATTATTTGCATCTTCAAGTTCGGGACTCTCCTTCAAGATTTTTTTTTATCAAATCGACTATGTGACAGTAAGAGTGTTACCAGGAGACCTGACGAAACTCCCTTGCAAGTTCCTCTTTTGAGATCTCACTGTTTTACGATGTAGCTCATGGGAGAGGGTCTCTTGGAGGCGGCATCATATCATGAGGGCAAGCGAGAAAGCGAGAGAGGCCAAGGAAGGTGACTTTGGAATCGAATACCACTTTACTGTTTTTTCGAGTATTTCAAATCCATACTGGCTTCATGTCTGCTATTTTGTTGGGATTTCTATAGTGGGCATGCTTGCTCTTTTGTTTTCTCAAGTAAAAAAAAAAATATATGGATCCCTTGAACTCCTTTTACTCTTCTTGTATTGGTTACGACGGTGAGCAGCTTAGGTGTTGTCCCAATGCAAGATTTATACGAGTTGCGATTCGTTGTGCTTGTAATTGATGTTTCTTGGTGGAGAAGTTTTCATATCCATGTTGTGTCTTCACCTTACAGGCTCGGCCTTGGATAAGGCTCCATGACTCGAAAAAAAATTTCTCGGGAAAGAAATACGGATGGCAAAAGAAATGGCGGAGACCACGATATTACAAGAAACAATAGAAGCCATGATATCTCTCATGTCTTTGGAGCTGGCGATAATTTGAGAATGGAGTTTGATATGATTATGAAGAATAATGAAATAGAAGTGTACCCAAACAAGGATAACTCCGAGGGTGAATATGGTATAAAATATGAAGCTACGAGGCGCCTTGGCTACATTTCTCTGCTATATCAAATTTGAGTGCGAGATAAATTTGGAATCACATGAGTGGCCATCTATTTCTATTTTTCTTGAGTGGAAAACACATCCTCGGCAGCAGAGGCATAAGAATTTCTATGTTTGCAGTGTTTACAGTGGTATCATCATTTGCCAACTGTGGATTCACTCCACTGAATGAAAATATGTATCCCTTCAAAAAAAAATCATGGGCTCCTGTTAATGATAGTGGCATTTCAGATTTTGGTGGGAAACACAATGTTTGCACCCTGCTTTAGAGCTCTGGTGTGCAGTATCAGCCGCTTTACCAAACACAGGAGGGTTTATGATTATATACTGATGGTCAAAATGGCGGCAGGCTGTATCCTCATCTGTTTTCAAGCAGGAAGTGTGTGTGGCTGACATTCACAGTGGTGGGATTTGTTGCAGTTGAGATGCTTACTAACTCTTTGGCGTTACCTTTGGAACTCGGAAGCCCTGGAAGGGCTGTCTACATGGGAGAAGCTGATTGAGGGAGTGTTCCATTCGGTGGCCATTAGACATGCTGGAGAATAAAGTGAAGGGCGTGTGGGCATGCTTGAGTCCTTCTTTGGAGGTACACAGAGTGGATGCGTTAAAACAGGCAAGATAGACTAACCATATACATAATATGCTAGTATCTAATAACCTCTTGAAATGAAACTTTTCTTTCTAGAAATTGGTTTAAATACTGTGATTTTGTGGATTTTTGCGTTCGAGTACATGGTTAACAGGTTTGTTACTTCTGGATTTGCCTCTGTTGGTTGTTCTTGTTGACGTGATCAACCCATTTATATATATATATATATAAAACAAACAAAGGTTCTCAGTTATGCTTTGATTGATCACATGGAAAATATATATATGTATATATAATTTTAAAGTTACTTCCTTCTGCAAAAATGTCGTTGTTTCTTTTGTGAACCTGGGTATGTAATCGCCCCTAGAACGTTGCAGCGTTGACTAGTATTGGTTTCCTGTTATGTTGTTGCCCTAGAGGAAAACATACAGTTAAATTATTATTATTATTTTTATGATAAGCATGATTATGCACTTCGTGTATTGTGCAAAGTATTAGGGCTTTTGGAAATTAGAAGTTCAATATATATGCTTGTTAAGAAGGAAGTTTTGGGCCGAAAATATGTCCTGGGTTGATAGAAGGGCATAAATTATTGATAATATTAATGACCTTTATGGTGTTAAGATATGGTATGTTGATGATTCCTTGTGTGATCTATTTAATCATGTATCGACATAATGCCTTGATGGAGTAAGGTAATATCTTTCATGGTTCGTGAAAGTTAAGGTTTTCATCAATCAAGCTGTAAGGTAACATGAAGTTACTTAAATTAGTCAAATTTGTTTGTACTTCCTTCTTGATGAGTGACCTTTCATTGAAAATTTAGAATGATTGTGATGGAAGGTCGTGAATATATTTTGTTGTCAAAAAGTGAAAAGAAGTTATGGAATAGTTTGTTTATGTGTCAAGCGTAATGATTGTGATTACATCGTTATAGAGTTCGTTATTGGAGGATATCTATCTTCGATGGTATGTTATGTGTTTAATCTCTGCATAGGTTACCATAAACTTAGTGATGAGATGTAAATTAAGGAGAGTTGAGAGACCTTTTCCTTGTATACATCGTTTATGATATTAGGAAGTGAGTTGACGTCGGAAAATTCCAACCAAGTCTAGATTCATGGGTATGTTCCTCTAGAACGGGAGGGTTATAAATCTAAGGTATTATGAAAATTGCAAGGATGTGTTTAGAGTACTAGATTGCCTATTCAACTTGGGTATTAAGGAGGCTTGTCGCTATTCCGGCTTTGGTTATGTTCAGTAGGTAAGCTGTTAGGCAATACCTATTCCGGACATTCTTACCGTCCTTTCCACTCATCCTTATTAGCCATGAAGTCACTTATTACCTAAGATATAATGGTTGTGGGTTTGAATATAAGTTTTTCATCCTTTAAACCTTTTCGATTACATGATGGAACTTTGTTTTCACCCTCGTTGTTCGTTTATAGCCTATTAGACCTATGGCCCTACGGAACGATTCCAAAACTATATTATTTTGGTAGCTAAGATCGGTCTGGTTTTATCTTTTGACTTCACCTTGAGAATGTGGATTGAATGGTTGCGCTTTAGATTTCAATCACGTAATCTACGAGGATTACATGATTGAAATCCTAATACTCTCAACTCTTGTTTCTAACCATTTAAATTTCATAGTCTTGCGTATTTGGTTGTCAAACTTTTTGTAGTTTTAGAGGTATTTTCATAACTAAAACTTATGGTTTTCTTCTTAGTTGATATGTTGAAAATTACATCTTGCTTCAAAAGGTTGTTAGAGGTTAGAACTTTGATCCATTTCCTAAAATAGAATGTTTCCTTTCATGGTATTGTTAGCTAGTAGCTTATTGTTGCTATGTATAGTCTTATCTTGCTCAGTTCTCGTGAACTGACTCAGGTTATTAATTGTTGCAGATGGCTTACGTGGTTAGATGATGGAAAGACTTGTAGATTATTGCATCAATCTTGGTTATATTGTTCCTTTGTACGAATGTGTATTATGTTATAAAATTTGGAAAGGGCCTTTGGACATTTTAGAAGAAGGGTCAGTGCCTGGTAAATGTATTGTAAAGTATTGTTGTTGTAACTGTTGAAACTTTGGCTTGTTTGGTTATCATGTGAAAGATGAAATTTTGATTACCGCTTGGTTATGTGATACTCTAGTGAATTTTAATCCTTAGAATAGTAGCGGGGCATGTCCCATGTTATTACTCTCTTGCTCCCTAGTCTTTATTCGATAGAGATGGTATGTCCCTTTGATTTGTGCACCGTGTTGGAATGAATTGATATAACCTTGTTTTGTTTCCGCAAACGAGTACTGTTAAACTTTGCTCTTGAGTTAAAACGTTGAGTTGTAAACCCTCCTAAGGCATAGTAGCAATGAGTTTGTAAGCACTATAAAGTGAACTGGATAGTCCTTATAAAAGTAAAACTAAAATTTATATAGATGAATATATTAATGTAGATGTGATCTACTCGATAGCATTGAGACCTGGAACAATCAAGAGGAAACTATCCTTGTAACGAAATATGATTACTTATTTCTTTCCCGAGCCAAACCAATAAACACTATCCTTTTTCAGTGAAACCTTAAATGATCTCATGGTGAAATCAATGGTTAGATTTTAGAAAATGATAGGATTTAATAAATAGGAAGGAAATTGATTAATAAAACCTTAAATATCTCTCTATCATTTGAAATGTCCTCCTTTGTCAAACTTAATTAAGTAAAGTCTAGATGGAGCATTTAACCAATCTCGGTAAACTCTTAACTTCAATGAAAGATTGATAGTAAACAATGTGACCACGAAGCTAAATTTTGTTGACACATTGCATTAACCCTTGCCTTGATTCATGGTGATATTTCTTAAGCAAGGTCAAGTTCGATCCTTAAACAAGAAGGCTATTGTTATGAACCCTAAGCGGTACTTCCCACTCAATCAGAGCTTATGCCTTCACCTGAGCATTAGAGGTGTGGAACATGTGTTAGTGACTTGAGCAAGATTAATTAACCTTGTAAGAAATGGAAAATGTTCTAAAATCAAATGAATAAGAAAGATTTGGACATAAAATTTGATGATCCTAGTTTGGAAAGTTTGGCCTTAAGCTATTTAGTCAATAGTCGAAAATAAAGAAATTCTCCCTTGTGAAAAGAATTGTGTGAATCATTACATGAAATTTTATAAGAACGTAAGTTAAGAATTAAGAGACACTTTAGTAAACAAGAAAATTTAACAAGAAATTCCTCATGGGTTTCCCTAGCTGTGAGTGTGTCATGTGGATTGGACTTCCATGTTGTCTTGTCAAGAGAAAAGTACATTGTCCTTGATAGGTGTGAACATTCTCATGCTATCCTTGTGGTCTCCCCGTAACAAGTGGTTCTAGTGTTGGTTGTAACCTTGTGACGACATGTTGTGTCAAAGCAAGTCAAAAAAAAAAATTATCCTGTATTTCTTTGTGTTGTCCTTGTGTTGGTATTTTTTGTGCATTACAATTCAACATACAAGATGAACTAAATATGCTTCGGATCCATATCGTGGATGATGCTTATCAACCTGGCATTAAAATAAGAAGAAAATAACAAGAGGAATAATTTTAAAAGAGAGGGCCATCATCATCTCCAATGAAAGGCGGGGGTAGATATGAATCTAAAAAAGTTGAATCCTCTAATGCAGAAGGGCATGAAGATTCAGCTTAAATCTATAGTAACTACCAAAGAGATAGGGGTTTCAAGGGGGAAGAGGTTATAATGGACGACAGAGCTGGACTAGTCCACAAAGGCAATATAAATTTCATAGATGTGTTCTTTGATGGACACGAGATGTTTTGAGTGTCTGTACTATCCTACACAAGATAGATGGAAACAAGAAAAACCACGAGTAAATCTGATTGAAGCTGAAGAGGAAGAAGAAATAGAGGTTGAAGTTGAAGTTGGTGAAACCCTCATGATAAAGAGGATGATGATTTCCCCAAGGAAGGAGAAAGAACATGATGTTCTTCATTGGTGTCGATTCATGGTTTGTGAACAAATATATTTCAAAGAAGATGTACCTCTTGAGGAAAGGTGTGTAAAATTATTATTGATGGTGGTAGTTGTGAAACTATGGTTTCAAATATGATGGCCTGATAAACTCAATCGAAATGTGAGAAGCACCCATATCCCTATCATATATCATGGTTAAATAAAGTGAATGAGGTAACCATAGATAAAAGATGACTTATAAAATTTTCAATTGGGAATACCTACAAGGATGAGGTGTGGTGTGATGTTATCCCAATGGATATATGTAATATATTACTACGGAGGCCTTGACCATATGATAGAAAGGTTACACATGATGAAGGAAAAAATACATATACTTTTTGGAAGGATGGTGTAAATGTGGTTTTGTTACCCTTCAAAGAAGAGTGAGGGCTTGTTGGCTGCAAACGAGTTTATTACAAAAATGGAATAAGTTGGTTTTTTTTATGCATTGATGTCGAAGAAGGTGGAAATAGATGATTTTAGTGTACCTATTGCTACAGAAAATCTAGTAAGAAAATACAAAGAGGTCATACCGGATGAGATACCGGATGGGTTACCTCCGAATCAAGATATTCAACCCCATAATTATTTGATCCTAGGATGGGCTCTTTGAACAAGAGCAAATCGGATGAGTCGACACAAAGTGAAAGAGTTGAATGGAAAAGTGATAGATTTAATATAGAAAGGGTTAATGAGAGAAAGCATGAGTCCATGCAAAACTCCAACACTATTGACTCCTAAAAAAATTGAGACTAGAGAATGTGTATAGATAGCGGGGACATTAATAATATCAAAATTAAGTATCATTTCCCAATTCTAAAATTGGATGATATGATGGATGTCTTAGCTTGAGCCCAATATTTTAACAAGATTGATCTGCGGAGTGGGTACTACCAAATCCAGTGCATGAAAGAGATAAATGGAAAATGTCTTCCAAAACAAAAGAAGGATTGTACAAGTGGATGGGGATGCCATTTTGGCTATCTAATGCATCGAGTAAATTCACGAGGCTGATGAACAAAATACTCAAAGAATACAATTGTAAGTTTTTTGTTCTTTATTTTTATGATATTCGGATATATAGTAAGACGGTGGAAGAACACTTGTTATATATGAAATTGGTGTTAGAATTATTACGTAAAGAGAGACTATCTAAAGAAGTGTATATTTCTTCATAAGATTCTTATTCTTTTGGGTTTTTCATATAAGAGGATGGGGTGAGGTTGGATGAGGAAAAATTAAAGGCAATTTTAGAATGGCCTATTCGAGGAATGTGACAGAGGTTCATAGTTTTCATGGATTGGAAACTTTTTATAGCAAGTTCATTAGGAATTTTGGTAGCATTCTTGCACCCATACCACAGTGTATGAAAGTCGGGCATTTTGTATGGATTAAGGTAGTAATAGATAGTTTTGAATTTTGAAGAAGAAAGTATCGAGGAAGAACCTATTTTGGTATTGCTAGATTTTAGCAATTTCTTAGTGGTTGACTGTGATGCCTCATATGTGGGGATTGGAGTTGTACTGAGTCAAGAATGACAACATGTGGAATTCTTTAGTGAAAATTTGAATGAAGTAAGGAGGAAATATTCTACTTATGATGTGGAAATTTATATTATTGTTCGGAGCATTAAGTCATTGGAGACATTACTTAGTAGTAAAAGAATTTGTACTCTTTTGGCAATGAAGCCTTGAGGTATGTAAACACACATAAGAAAGTAAATAGTAGGCATGTAAATGGGGTTTCATTTTTGCAAGTATATAGTTTTTCTTAAAACATAATTCAAGTAAGTAGAATCAAGTTGTTGATGCCTTGAGTAGGTGTGTAGAACTTTTAACAACAATGGAAAATGACGTAGTAGGGTTTGAGGAAGTTAAGGAATTCTATAAAGGCGATCCATATTTTGGTGATGTTATGAAAAACCTGAAGGACCCTAAAGTAGATGGTAATTTTTTTAAGGAAAATATTGTGCATACATGCTTGTTCATTAAGAGAAAATATTATAAGATAATTGCATACTTGGGGGTTGACTAGACAATTTGGTATAAGTAAGACAATTTCTCTTGTTGTAGAAAAGTAATATTGGCCAAAGGTAAAGAGGGACATAAGTAGGATTGTAGCTATATGTAGAGTGTGCCAAATGGCTAAGGGCATGCGCAATATTGGGTTATATATGGCATTACCTATCCCTAAAGTGCCATGGGTTAATTTGAGTATGGATTTCATGTTAGGACATCCTAACACATGATGAGGAGCGATTCTATATTTATTGTGGTTGAAAGATTCTATAAGATGGCACATTTCATTTCTTGTAAAAATATAATGATGCTTCAAGAGTTGCAGATTTTTTTTTTTGAAGTGGTTAGATTAGATGGAGTTATAAGAATGATCACTTCGAGATCATGCCATGAATTTTTGAGTCACTTTTGGAAGACTCCATGGAGGAAACTAGGGATACATCTATAGTTTAGTAGTGCATATCACCCCAGGACATATGGGTAGACATAAGTAGTGAACTGAATCTTGGAAAATATCCTACGTTGCATAGTTGGAGAAAATAAAAACAATGGGACTTAGCTTCACGACAAGTTTGAGTTTTCCTATAATAGCTCGATAAGCAGTCAATAAGGAGCTATCCTTTCTAGATTGTATATGGTAAGAATCCCAAGGGGGTCCTAGATCTGATTGTGCTACATGGTAAAGATAAAAGTAGTGATGATGTAGAAGAATTTGTAGAACACATTCTACAGCTACATGATGAAGTGAGGGAAAAGTTAAAAGTGAGTAATGTACAATATAAAGATATTGCAGATGCCAATAGGAGAGTAAGTTTATTGAAGAAGGAGATATTGTGATGGTTCATCTTATAAATGAGAGGTTTCTAAATGGGACATATAATAAAATCAAGTATAATAAGATTTTGCCGTGTAGGATTTTGAAAAAATGAGTGATAATGCCTACAAGGTGGAGCTACTGAAAACTTTGCTATCTCACCAATTTTTAATGTTTGACTTATATAATTTTCAGGTCATGATGAAAATGTTGTGGACAAGGAAGAAATAAAGCTGGGAGTAGCATATGCCTTGCAGAAGAAGAAAATGGAAAGGGTAATGCATTTGTTAGATCAAAGAAAAATCAATACTATAGATGGGAGTTACAAAAGATATACGGTATAGTGCGAAGGTTCACAACAAGAAGAAAATACTTGGATTACATTTGTTGCATAATCTGAGACCCCTAAAATCTGTAACTTGATGGGTTGAGATACTCATTGTGATTGCACAACATAGATCATCTCTCAAAGTGTGGGACTTTGCGGAGTCGAGAGACCTCTCGGATGAAGGTTGGTTCATATTTCTTTGTTTAGGTGTACGCGTTCGGATTAGGAGGGTCGTTCTAACTCCTACTCTAACTTACCAAGGAGATAGGGTAAAGGGAATAAAAGAAATGAAACCTAATATAATAGGCGTGATGCACCAAAGGAATGATAAAAATTTTCATTTATTTTAAACAAAAACCATTAAAATGTAAAAGAATATCCATGCCTGACAGATGACCAAGATTGCAAAAAGGGTTCGGGAAGAAACAATAAAGCATAAGAGGGGTTGAAATCATCCCTGGACTTATTCTATTTCTCCTTGAATCGATATAGTGCATTATAGCAGCCAAGAGGTAGAAATTCATATTATTGTTCAGGACATTAAGTCATTGGAGACATTAATTGGTAGCAAAATAATTTGTACTCTTCAGCGACAATGAAGCCTTGAGGTATGTAAACAAACATAAGAAAGTAAATAGTAGGCATGTAAATGGGGTTTCATTTTTGCAAGTATATAGTTTTGTCTTAAAACATAATTCAAGTAGAATCAAATTGTTGATGCCTTGAGTAGGTGTGTAGCACTTTTGACAACAATGGAAAATGACGTAGTAGGGTTTGAGGAAGTTAAGGAATTGTATAAAGGTGATCCATATTTTGGTGATGTTATGAAAAACTGAAGGACCCTAAAGTAGATGGTGGTTTTGTTCAAGGGAAAATATTGTGCATACGTGCTTATTCATTGAGAGAAAATATTATAAGATAATTGCATACTTGGGTGTTTACTAGACAATTTGGTATAAGTAAGACAATTTCTCTTGTTGTAGAAAAATATTATTGGCCAAAGGTAAAGAGGGACATAAGTAGGATTGTAGCTATATGTAGAGTGTGCTAAATGGCTAAGGGCCATGCATGCAATATTGGGTTATATATGGTATTACCTATCCCTAAAGGGCCATGGGTTGATTTGAGTATGGATTTCATGTTAGGACATCCTAACACAAATGAGGAATGATTCTATCTTTATTGTGGTTGAAAGATTCTATAAGATGGAACATTTAATTTCTTGTAAAAATATAATGATGCTTCAAGAGTTGCAGATTTGTTTTTTTTTAGAAGTTCTTAGATGGCATGGAGTTATAAGAATGATCACTTCAGATCATGCCATGAATTTTTTGAGTCACTTTTGGAAGACTCCAGTGGAGGAAACTAGGGACACATCTATAGTGCAGTAGTGCATATCACCCCTAGACATATGGGTAGACATAAGTAGTGAATCGATCTTGGAAAATCTCCTACATTGCATAGTTGGAGAAAATAAAAACAATGGGACTTAGCTTTACGACAAGCTAAGTTTTCCTATAATAGCTTAGTAAACGGAGTCAATAAGGAGCTATCCTTTCTAGATTTTATATGGTAAGAATCCCAAGGGGTCCTAGATCTAATTGTGTACATGGTAAAGATAAAAGTAGTGATGATTTAGAATAATTTGTAGAACACATTCTACAAACCTGCATGATGAAGTGAGGGAAAATTTGAAAGTGAGTAATGTACAATATAAAGATACTGTAGATGCCAATAGGAGAGTAAGTTTATTCAAAGAAGGAGATATTGTGATGGTTCATCTTAGAAATGAGAGGTTTTAAAAAGGGACATATAATAAAATCAAGTATAAGAAGATTTAGCCATGTAGGATTTTGAAGAAAATGAGTGATAATTCCTACAAGGTGGAGCTAGCTGAAAACTTTACTATCTCACCAATTTTTAATGTTTCTGACTTATATAATTTTCCAGGTCATGATGAAAATGTTATGGACAAGGAAGAAATAAAATGGGAGTAGCATATGTGAAGAAAAAAATGGATAGGGTAATGCATTTCTTGGATCAAAGGAAAATCAATACTATACATGGGAGCTACAAAAGTTATCGGTATAGTGCGAAGGTTCACAACAAGAAGAAAATACTTGGATTCTATTGTTTCATAATCACGTAACCCCTAAAATCTGTAACTTGATGGGTTGAGATACTCAGTGTGATTGCACAACATAGAGCATATCTCAAAGTGTGGGACTTTGCAAGTCGAGACACCTCTCCGGATGAAGGTCGTTCATATTCGTTTGTTGGTGCATGTTCATGTTGCAGAGGTCATTCTAACTCCTACTCTAACTTACCAAGGAGATAGGGTAAAGGGAATAAAAGAAATGAAACCTAATATAATATAGACATGATGCACTAAAGAAATGATAAAAATTTTCATTTATTTTAAAGAAAAACCATTAAAATGTAAAAGAATATCCATGCATTGATGACCAAGATTGCAAAAGGGTTCGAGGAAGAAACAATAAAGCATAAGAGGTGGTTGAAATCATCCATGAGACTTATTCTATTTCTCCTTGAATCGATATAGTGCATTATAGCAGCCAAGAGGTAGAAATTCATATTATTGTTCGGACATTAAGTCATTGGAGACATTAATTGGTACCAAAATAATTTGTACTCTTCACCGACAATGAAGCCTTGAGGTATGTAAACACACATAAGAAAGTAAATAGTAGGCATGTAAATGGGGTTTCATTTTTGCAAGTATATAGTTTTGTCTTAAAACATAATTCAAGTAGAATCAAGTTGTTGATGCCTTGAGTAGGTGTGTAGCACTTTTGACAACAATGGAAAATGACGTAGTAGGGTTTGAGGAAGTTAAGGAATTGTATAAAGGTGATCCATATTTTGGTGATGTTATGAAAAACTGAAGGACCCTAAAGTAGATGGTGGTTTTTGTTCAAGGGAAAATATTGTGCATACATGCTTATTCATTGAGAGAAAATATTATAAGATAATTGCATACTTGGGTGTTTACTAGACGATTTGGTATAAGTAAGACAATTTCTCTTGTTGTAGAAAACTAATAGTGGCCAAAGGTAAAGAGGGACATAAGTAGGATTGTAGCTATATGTAGAGTGTGCTAAATGGCTAAGGGCCATGCATGCAATATTGGGTTATATATGCCATTACCTATCCCTACAGGGCCATGGGTTGATTTGAGTATGGATTTCATGTTAGGACTTCCTAACACACAATGAGGGAATGATTCTATCTTTATTGTGGTTGAAAGATTCTATAAGATGGAACATTTAATTTCTTGTAACAAATATAATGATGCTTCAAGAGTTGTAGATTTGTTTTTTTTTTAGAAGTCCTTAGATGGCATGGAGTTATAAGAATGATAACTTCAGATCATGCCATGAGTTTTTTGAGTCACTTTTGGAAGACTCCGTGGAGGAAACTAGGGACACATCTATAGTGCAGTAGTGCATATCACCCCTAGACATATGGGTAGACATAAGTAGTGAACTGAATCTTGGAAAATCTCCTACGTTGCATAGTTGGAGAAAATCCAAAACAATGGGACTTAGCTTTACGACAAGCTAAGTTTTCCTATAATAGCTTAAGTAAACGGGTCAACAAGGAGCTATCCTTTCTAGATTGTATATGGTAAGAATCCCAAAGGGGTCCTAGATCTGATTGTGCTACATGGTAAAGATAAAAGTAGTGATGATGTAGAATAATTTAGAACACATTCTATCATTGCATGATGAAGTGAGGGAAAATTTGAAAGTGAGTAATGTACAATATAAAGATATCTGTAGATGCCAATAGGAGAGTAAGTTTATTCAAAAGGATATATTGTGATGGTTCATCTTAGAAATGAGAGGTTTCTAAATGGGACATATAATAAAATCAAGTATAATAAGATTTTTCCGTGTAGGATTTTGAAAAAATGAGTGATAATTCCTACAAGGTGGAGCTATCTGAAAACTTTACTATCTCACCAATTTTTAATGTTTCTGACTTATATAATTTTCCATGTCATGATGAAAATGTTGTGGACAAGGAAGAAATAAAATGGGAGTAGCATATCTTGAAGAAAAAAATGGATAGGGTAATGCATTTCTTGGACCAAAGGAAAATCAAGTACTATACATGGGAGTTACAAAAGTTATCCGTATAGTGCGAAGGTTCACAACAAGAAGAAAATACTTGGATTCTATTGTTTCATAATCACAACACCCCTAAAATCTACAACTTGATGGGTTGAGATACTCGAGTGTGATTGCACAACATAAGCATCTCTCAAAGTGTGGGACTTTGTGAGTCGAGAAACCTCTCAGATGAAGGTCGTTTCATATTCCTTTGTTGGTACATGCGTTCATGTTGCAGAGGGTCATTCTAACTCCTACTCTAACTTACCAAGGAGATAGGGTTAAGGGAATACAAGAAATGAAACCTAATCTAATAGAGGTGATGCACCAAAGGAATGATGAACATTTTCATTGATTTTAAACAAAAACCATTAAAATGTAAAAGAATATACTTGCATAGATGACCAAGATTACAAAAAGGGATCGGGAAGAAACAATAAAGCATAAGAGGGGTTGAAATCATCCACAAAATTATTCTATTTCTCCAAGAATTGATATAGTGCATTACAATAGCCAAGAGGCAGAAATTGCATTACAATTTGGATGGAGGGGTTTGAGACTCCACGAATTCACTTGTAGAGCTAGAGAAAAGGGAGGGTGCAAAGAAAGAATGTCTAACCCCTTTAAATTGTCCCTCTTGTACAATATATAGGAAGAATGAGAGAGAAAGGAGGGAAAATCCAACCCTGTTTGAACCGCCTGAAGGGACATTGAAGTCTCCTACCACGATGATGGGTCTCTTTGTAGCACCCATGCCCCATTATTGTTCCTTGCTAGAAAAGAAGGGAAACTCATTCTTCATCATCGTGGTAGGAAGGAGACTTTATGGCCTCAGTAATGGTGGGTAAAAATATTAATGGTGGCAGGTGGGTAGCAGGTGCCGAGAGCTCTCTAAAACGTCCCCTCTCGCTCGATTTGGAGCTTCTGATCAAAAGATATGGCCTCCCTACGAATTTCAGATTTGGATTCCTTTCACGTGATACCCATGATGGCCTTGCATGTCTCAAAGTTTTCCCCCTCCTCTACACTTTTGAAGTTGTGCCGAAGAGACATGTGGTAGCTTCGAGGCCTGCTCTATTTTCTTTATATTCGCCCAAGATCCCCACTTGGCCGAGACACTATCCTGTCCCGAGACACGTGGAGAACCAGCACATGAAGTTGCGGGGACATGACACGTGGAGGCCTCCACAATCCTATCCCGAGCTTGGAATTTTTCAATGGCGGGTGTTCCCTTTTCGAATTGGGACACATGGAGGGCCTGCGCTTGTTTGGGATTGGCCTTTGGGCCGCGCCTTTTGAATTTGTGCCATTGAGGCACATGGCACCTTCCACTGGCCTATTCTATTTTATTTTGTTTTCACTAAGTCACTTTTTCTTGGAAGGGCCATATGTCTTACCCTAGACATGTGGAGGCTCGGTGCACATTTAGGAACCCGCTCTAGATTTTACTTTTGAAGTTGCACCGATGAGGCATGTGGAGACTTCCACTTTTCGATCTTGTGGTAAAGGTCATCTTGTACTAATCTTCCTCTTTCACCATCATCCGATTATAGCACGAGTATCCATCTTGCAATGAAAACCTTTCGGATCCAGCTGACAACCGCAAGATCTATTCCATTGATGGAAGTTGATAATGATCCTTGATTGATGCTCTGTTTAGATCACGAAAGTCCACACACAGTCTAATTTATCCATTTATTTTCCTCACATGCATCAATTTTGCAATCCAATGTCAATTCTTGATAGGAAGATGATGTTGGCCTTAATTATCTTGTTCAACTCCTTTCTCATGAGAGGTTCAAAGTAATGGTTTACTAGCCTTTTCTTTTGTCTAAAAGGTTTAGATCTTGGATCCATCTCAATAGTGTGTTGTTCCAACCTTGGGTGGAAACCTCTTAAATATTTATAATTTGAGGAAAGACATCCGGGAATTCTGACAAAGTTATATAAACTAAGATTTTTCTTGTTGAGTGCTTACCTTATCAATCTACAATGTTTTTCCTTCGTCTAACGAAATGGGCTTAGAATCTTCACCTTTTACTTGAATATTTTATTTCCCCTTTAAACTGATCATTTCGAGTTGAATATTGATTCCAAAGTGACAAGACCCTTTGGTAGTTTTTTGGTCCTCAGCTACACCACTTGATCTCCCATCTCTTTGCTCTAATCTGCCTTGGTTTTGAGGAGAACTCAGATTCTTCTTGTAGAAAGTTGACGACTTTGTTGATCATTTTGAAGACTTTCCAACTCATGTTGTTGTCGGGACAACTAGGATGACAACCAACTTGATATGGTGCTTGAGATTTATCACTCTTGATACTCTCCACAACGTCAAAGGCTTCCCCAATTGCTACTAATCTGTCATTGTTTCATTCTTCTTCCTTGGGTTGAAACATCTTAAATCCTTATAAGTCCAAGCAAAGACATCGGGAATTCTTGAAAAAGTTAAATGAATTCAAATTTTTATTTTTGAGTACTCACCTTGCCAATTTGTAACGCTTTTCCTTCTTCTATGGAAATGGGCTCGAATCTTCACCCTTTACTCGAATATTTTTTTTTCCTTCTAGAATTGATCATTTGGGTTGAATATTGACTCCAAAGTTACAAGACCCTTTGGTAATTTTTGGTTCTCACTTACATGTTATGATCCTCATGTGTGGATTTCACTAATGCCTCAAGGTTTTGGTGTAATGGTTCGTTACATTTGGTATCAGAGTGACCACCCATGTTTGAATCCCACTCGGTTGGTTACATCATGTAGCTGGGGCCTATGGGGTGCCTAAACGTCGGTGAAGTGGGGCTTGTACGTATGGGAGTGTGGGTGCAAACCCAGCCCAAGTTGGGCTCTATGGAAGCGTGGTGGGATGTTATGATCCTCATGTGTGGATTTCACTAACGCCTCGAGGTTTTGGTGTAACGGTTCATTACACCGCACCACTTGGTCACCATACCACCGTTCCAACTTGTCTTGGTTTTTGGCAGAGAAATTTACTTCTTCTTGTAAAAAAATGACAATTTGCTGATCATTTTCGAAGACTTGCGAACTTGTATTGTTATCTTGAATAGTTGGTCTTACAACAAATTTAATATGAAGGCTGAGATTTCTCACTCTTGATACTCTCTACTACATCAAATGCCACCCCAATTGCTACAAATCTGTCCGCTGCTTCATTTTTCTTCCTTGGGATGGAATTGATGCTAAAAGCTTCAAAATATTCGATGAGATCCCATACTCGATTCTTGTAGTTTTTTAATAGATCATTCTTGGCAGCATTTTGTCCTCGGACCTGATTCACAACCAGCTCACTATCGCTAAACACTTGTAAGTTTTTAATCCCCCTCTTTCTTTCCCAATGCAGTCCATGGATCAAGGCTTCATACTCTACGGTGTTTTTCAAGCATGTAAATTGGAAATGGAAGGCTGAGTAATATTTCATACCTTGAGGTGAAACAAGCATAGCTCCTCCTTCGGATCCTTGTCTACTTCTTGAGCTGTCAAAGAATAACGCCATACCTCGTTATCATCTTTGTGTCTCGGCTTAGTGATTCTATGAAGAAGATGATTCTCACATGCAAAGAATAAACACCTAGTTGAGATTCCTCCATTTCCTGTAAGAGGTCAAAATCATGCCTCTTACTTGCCCATTCATAAAGATTCAAGTTAGGACTACACCCAACCTTTGTATCTACCTCATAAGTGCTTGGGTGCTCTTCCAAATCAAAGGCTGAATAATTAGCATTGATTAGGCTTGGTACATGAGGCTTAGAAATCCACAATGGGCTCATATCCGGTTCTAGCCTTAGCTTCATACCTTGTTCTAAAAAGCATGTGCAACCAATCAACAAACAAATAGCCTCCAATTTAAGTTGTGAATTCTCTTGAAAAACATAATGCAAAGTGTGGTGGCAATTCTATGACTGATACATTTTACAATACGGTCACATTGGGGCATGCGTGAAATGTGAGGCTCAAATCCTTGATGATTTCAACCATTTTTACTGTTGTCCAATCCAACTGCACTACACCCTTGGAGATGAATTTGTATTGAAGACCCAGATGATCCATTATTTGCTTTAGCAAGACCAAGCTACTCGCTCCCGAATCAATCATGCAATTATGTACCAATTTGTCCCCAATGATCAATGAAACATAGAATGGAGGGGGCTTCATATTCTTACCTTGTTGTCCTCCATGATTTCCTTCAGGATGAGCTGCATTGGTAAGCACTTTCTCTTGTTGGTTGGGGGCTGATTTGAGGGTGACCAATTGGCCATAGTAGCTTGCAACTGATCTCTCTGTCCTGGGATAGCCAATGACTCCCACATTGAGATGTTTACATTTTATTTTCGTCATCTCATTCAAAGTGGTAGTAATTAGGTATGAGTTATCTTTTTCCACCCCTTTCCTCGCACGTGGGTCATTACAACCTGGTACCTAAGTGGAGTGCGGAAGGTGGCTTAGGTGACTCTCGCACATTAGGATTTTTACTTTGTGGGGAAATAGAGGGTTGTGGGCCGTTTGAATCAGGGTATTTTCCTCTCCAATATTCCTCTTCTTGGACCATGTATTTGCTGCCACACTATGAGGAGGTGCTTGATTCATACCATAGAAATCTTCATCCTTCCAATTAACAAGCATGGTCTCACTTAGAGGTGCCTCTTTCTGGGTTTCTTGTTGCTGATTTTCCTCCTAAATGGGCTCTTGGGGCACACCAATGCTCTGTACCATCAATGTTTCATTTATTACACCATTGAAACATGTTGATTGGTTATGGGGTTAATTTCATGGGAAACACCAATCATATTCTTGAGCCATGTTGTTTTGTGTTGGAACCAAGGCCCTCGATGTCGAAGCTACATTTGGATCATATGGTTAGAAAGGCCTAGTAGTTTAGGGTTGTCCTTGGTTTTGGTTTTGGTTTACAACATGAGCTGGTGGTCTATTTTGCTAATATGGGGGTCTAGCTTGATATTGGGTTTGAGGTTGATACGGCCTAGAACTCTGAGCTTACTATCTCTTGATAGTCACTAGCTCATTCCCTAGGTTCTACAGTTGTTTCATAACCTCTTGTAGCTCTTTTGAAGTGCTAGAAGATGAGGTGGAGGCTTCATTGAAATTTGATTCCTTGGAGTGGGTATGGGAGCTAATGTGGGCATTTGACTAGTGCTTGGAGCTCCTAGTTCTGGATATAGAGGCATAGGTGGTCTAGGTACAAGTTTACTAGCCTGAATTAAGCAATTTTCAGCTCTAATAGCAATGTTATATGAGACAGGTAAATTTCTACCTCCTATTGACTGAATCATCATGGCAATATCAAAATTTAAAGATCTAAGGAATTATAGAAAAGTTCCTTCATCCGTTGGTCTCACGGCCACCTTTGGAATCCTATCCCACTACGCTGGAATCGAAGGTTAAAATCAGTCAACCGCTCATTAGGGGCCCTCTTGATGGTTGTCAAATGTTCCAACAAGGATAGATTGTAACCCTTTTCTCCAAATTCGTTACGAAGGGTTGTGCATAGATGATCCCAATTCTAGATAGACCCTACTTTTAGACTTCTAAACCATTGCAAATATTTACCTTTAAAGGAGGATGTCAATAACTTAATAGAAATGTCCATTTCAACAATCTCATGAATTGCATGCATATTTTTGATGTCTTGAATGTGATCACTAGGAGTATTCTTGTTCTCTCCATTGAAATATGGAATGCTCTTCCATCTTTGCAAGGCTGGAACTAAATTTTGTGTGTTGAGAGCGGTGGGCTGCTACACCGATGAAATCGACGTGGGAGTTAGGTTGTTCCATCCTGATTGGTAGAAGGAATATAGTTGATTTAATGAAAGGCCTACCAGGTGGAGGTGTTGACAATGTCCTATTTGGCAGAGATGGAGACCTTTGGGCTCTTCCTCCTCTCCTTAATCTTTTCGGGAATAAATGTAGATAGAAAAATTCCCTCCTCTCTAGTTCTCTCAATTGTTACAATATTCTTCTCATGAACTTGCAAGCTTGAACTTCTAAAATCAGCGGGTTTTATCTCTTTTGGAGTCTCTAGATCTGTAATTTCAGAGATTCTTACAAGTTGGGCACTTACAACAAGTGAACATCAATCTTGCTGTAGTAAAATGAATACCTCTTGTCCCAACGAGTGTGCCAAAACTATTTTTACAGAATCACAACACCCTTGAGATTTGCAACTTGATGGGTTGAGATCCTCAGTGTGATTGCACAACATGGAGCATCTCTCAAAGTGTGGGACTTTACGAGTCAAGAGAGATCTCTGGATGAAGGATGGATCCTATTCCTCTATTTAGGTGCACACATTTAGATTCAAAGGGTATTTCTAACTCCTACTCTAACTTACCAAGGAGACAGGGTTAAGGGAATACAAGAAATAAAACCTAATCTAATAGAGGTGATGCACCAAAGGAATGTTAAACATTTACATTGCTTTTAAACACAAACCATTAAAATGTAAAACAATATCCATGCACAAATGACCAAGATTGCAATGAGGGATTAGGAAGAAACAATAAAGCATAAGAGGGGGTTGAAATCATCCACAGACTTATTCTATTACTCCAAGAATTGATACAGTGCATTATAGCAACCAAGAGGTAGAAATTACGTTACAATTTGGATGGAGGGGTTTGAGACTCCATGAATTAACCTACAAAGTAGAGAAAAGGGAGGGTGCAAAGAAAGAATGTCTAACCTCTTGAAATTGTCCCTCTTGTACAATATATAGGAAGAATGAGAGAGATAAAGGAGGGAAAATCCAACCCTATTCCAACCACCCCTAAAGGGGCATTGAATTCCCCGCCATAATGATGGGTCTCGCTGCAACACCCATGCCCCTGTCATTGTTCCTTGCTAGACAAGAAGGGAAACCCATTCTTCATCATGGTGGCAGGTAGGAGACTTAACGGCCTTAGTAATGGCAAGTCAAAATATTAATGGTGGTAGGTGGGTAACAGGGTCGAGAGCTCTCTTAAATGTCCCCTCTCACTCGATTTAGAACTTTTGATTGAAAGATATGGATGCCTAAAGGAATTTTGGATATGGATTCCTTTTGTGTGATCCACGTGGTGGCCTTGTGTGTCTCAAATTTTTTCCCCCTCCTCTAAACTTTTGAAGTTATGCCGAAGAGACACATGGTGGCTTCTGCATGGGACCGCTCTATTTTTTTTATATTCTACCCAAGCTCCCTTGTTGGTGGAGACAATATACCTGACTCGAGACACATGGAGAAATGATGCATGCTTGAGTTTTCTCTTTTCATTGCCGATTTTAATTTACATGGATGTGACATGTGGAGGCCTCCACAAGGCTCTGTCCCAAGATTTGAAATTTTCAATGGTGGGTGTTCCCTTTTTAGACCTGGGACACATGGAGGGCCTGCACTTGTTTGGGATTGGCCTTTGGGATGCCCCTTTTGAATTTTTTTGTTGAGGCACATGGCACCTTCTCGATGGCTTGTTCTATTTCATTATGTTTTGGCTAAGTCTCTTTTGGTTGTGCCGGGGCCATATGTCGACCCTCAGACAAATGGAGGCTCGGACACACATTTGGGAACCCACTCTGGATTTTAATTTTTAATTTTTCCGATGAGGAACATGGAGGCTTCCACTTACCTTTTGTACTTAGCCGATTCGAGCCTACTCCCTTTTCAGTCCCCGACTATGTGGCGGGTGGCTCACGTTTGAGTCTCCACATTGGGACTATGCCTTATAAGTTTCCCTGATGAGACACATGGAAGTCTCTACAAGCATTTTAATACTTAGCAAATTAAACAGGTCACTGACTTTTTTTGACTCCTATTGCACCCTAAACACATAAGCTCCACACTCATTTAAGTCTCTGCTTTGGGTCACCTCTTTAAAATTGTGCCGAGCTAACATGTGGCTCTTTCCACTACCAGAGACTTTTCAACTACCGACTCTACCTCCTTTTCAGACCTGGGACACATGGAGGCTTGGCACTTGTTTGAGTCTCCGCCTTTGGATCCTTCCTTTGAAGTTGCATCATTGAGACATGTGGGGATTCCACTAACCCTCTTATACTTAGTCAATTTTGGGCCCGCCTATCCCTTTTCCACCCATTTAGGAGCCACTCATCAGACCTTAGACATGTGGAAGCTTTGTGCTCATTTAGGGACTATCTCTTGGGTCTCACTTCTGAAGATGTGTCGATTGGACGCGTGGCACCCTTCGCGGGTCTATTCTTTACTTAGCCGATTTTGGCCAATGAGACCCTCTTTTTAGACCTAACTATGTGGAGGAATGACACTCGTTTCCGATAGCCTTTTGGGATTGACCTTTGAAGATGTACCATTGAGGCACGTGGAGGCCTTCACTAACCTTTTTGCACTTATCCATTTCGAGCATGCTCCTCCATCTTTGTTTTTGGCTGGGTCCCTTATGCTTGTTTACGATCGACTTTGGTGGGTTCTGGACAAGTAGAGAGTTGGTGCTTGTTTGGGTTCCTCACTTTGGATTCTCCCCTTGGGATTTCTCCGATGAGGCACGTGGCTCGTTTGCGCTCATTTGGGGACCACCTTTTGATCTTGGATTTTTGGAGGTGCGTTGTTGAGGCACGTGACAACTTCCCTGATTTTCTTATACTTAGCTGATTTGGGCCCGAGTGGATGCTGCCTTTCTCCATTGTTCTCATGTGCACCTCTGGTATCTTCATAAATTTTTCTCCTTTTCCGACCCTACCCCTCCATTGGTGAATCCACCCACCTCTTGATTTGGGATCAATTATGAGTTCGCAGGACTGGATCAACCCTTTGATTAATTTTTCTAAGGGGAAAAATTGGTCCATGATTTCGAGTTGGATTTGAAGAATATTTAAAATTTAAAATTAGATGAATTCCATCAACCTGATTTCGTAGGATCTGAATTCTTGTTAACCAGGGGAAAATGATGCGGGAGCATAACTTGTAGACACCTTAACTTTTGATCCACCGTTGGATCATCTTGAAATTTTACGAGGTGGTGAATATACATTAGTAATATATTATGCTATAGTTTTCATGCACGTTTTTCACTATTCCGGCACATTTTTTGGTCTAGATCCCTTCATCTAGTGGCAAAAAAATTGATTCGAACATTGTTTTCACTTTTGACTAGGTCTTAGAACTTTAATAATTGTTGTTGTGCTTATTAGAACAAGTCAAAATTTCATGTAACCCTTAATTTATGATTCCATATTTGGCACGTAAAGTTTGGGGCCCTTTTGAAGTTGTTTTGTTAGTAGGTAATTTTTGGCATTTTAGGATTTTTTGGCAATTTAGGGTTTTTTGGCATTTTAGTTTTAGAGTAAACGTGAAATAAAAGGTGGATTATAATGATGTAAAATATTAGTGTGGATTCCAGAATGAGAATAAATCTATTTTTAATTTCCTGATTTTTATTTGCAAAGTTCTTTATGTGTTTTTTGTAGTTATTTCAACTTTTACAACCGGATTCACAACAATTGGTATCAAAGCAATATTACGATCTTGTGGAAATAGTTAAGGTATCATATTAAATTTTTCTATGTAATTTTTTCCTCTATTTTATATAATCATGGCTAGACATGGAGGAGGTTATGCCAAGATGATCAGGCATATGTAAGAGCTCTTGACATAAGTTGTTTAGCTAACTAGAGAAGTTACCTTCCTAAGAAGGATATATGTAAATGAGAATGAAGACCAAGATATTGATACTAAATAAGTACCTCCATTAGTGAATGAAGGAGTAAATAAATAATAAAATGATAGATATTAAGAAACAATAAATGGGAGACCATTTGAGGAGAGATTAATCCAGGATTTAGAGGGAAAGAATGAAAACATTAAGATTAATGTTCCTAATTATGGTGGAGGATTACAACCAGAGGAGGGTATTTCTATTTGAATCACATGGAAAAATTATTTGAGTGGAAAACCCTTTCAAAGGAGAATAAGGTTAAGTTTTAATGGACTAAGTTTGTCGGACATGCATTGATGATGGTGGGGTCACCTAAAAATGAAAGAAAAAGGAATGCAAAGGAGCAATATCTGAAATTGGAATAAAATGGTAAAGAAGCTCAAAGAAAATTTTCTTCATGTAGATTATACTCAAACACTATTTCAAAGGTTCCAAAACCTAATACATAAGGATCTTATCATTCAAGAGTATACTAATGAATTTTACAAGTTTTCAATCAGTGTGGAACATAGAGATTATTAAGAACAAAATGCTACATGGTATATAAATGGGTTGAGTTATAACATACAAGATGAACTAAGTATGCTCTGGATCCATAGCCTTGATGATGCTTATCAACTAGCATTAAAAGAAAAAGAAAATAATATGAGGAATAATTTTAGAAGATGTACAACAGAGGGCCATCATCATCTCTAATGAGATGAAAGGGTAGATTTGAATCTATAAAACGTGAATACTCTAAAGTAGAAGGGCATGAAGATTTTGGTCAATGTCATGGTAACTATAAAAGAGGTAGGGGTTTTCGGAGGGGAAGAGGTTAGAATTGAGGACGGGGCTAGAATAGTCCCAAAAGACAATATAAATGTTATAGATGTGGTGAAGAGGGATACAAATATTTTGAGTGCCTGCACTATCCTACAGAATATAGATGGAAAGGACAACAATTATGAGTAAATATGGTTGAAGTTGAAGAGGAAAAAGAAATGGAGGTTACTTCAAATTTGGGTGAAACCCTTATGATAAGGAGGATGATGATTGCCCCAAGAAAGGAGAAAGAACAAGATGTTGTTGGAGCTATTTTTTGCTTGTGAACAAATATATTTCAAATAAGATGTACCTCTGGAAGAAATGTATGTAAAATTATTATCAATGGTAGTAGTTGTGAAAATATGGTTTCAACTCTAATGGTTTATAAAATCAATCTGAAATGTGAGAAGCATCCATATCCCTATCGTATATCATGGTTCAAGAAAGGGAATGAGGTAACCATAGATAAAAGATGCCTTATAATTTTTTTTTGATTAAGAATGCCTACAAGGATGAGGTGTGGTGTGATGTTATCCAAATGGATGCATGTCATATATTACTCGGGAGGCCATGGCAATATGATAGAAAGGTTACACATAATGGAGGGAAAAACACTTATAATTTTTGGAAGGACGGTGTAAATGTTGTCTTGTTACCCTCCAAGGAAGAAGAGAAGAGTGATGGCTTGTTGGCTATAAAAGTGTTTATTACGAAATGGAAGAAGTTGGTTGATCTTATGCACCGATGTCAAAGAAGGTAGAAATAGAGGAATTTAATATACCTTGCTTGTAGAAAAGGTACTAAATGAATACAAATATGTCATACCAAATGAGTTACAGACGGGTTACCTTCAAGCAAGATATTCAAAACCATATTGAATTGATCCCAGGATCAGCCTTTCCAAAGTAGGCAGCCTATTGGATGAGTCGACATAGAGTGAAGATTTGAACAAACAAGTGAGATATCTAATACATAAATGGTTAGTCGAGAAAATATGAGTCCATGCGCAAATCTAAGACTATTAACTCCCAAAAATATGGTGAATAGATAATGTGTGTAGTAACAATGGGGCCATAAATAATATCACAATTAAGTATTAATTCTCAATTCCAAGATTGGATGATATGATGGATGTGATAAAGCAGAGCCCAATATTTTAGAAAGATTGATCTCTAGAGTGGGTACTACCAAATCTGGATCCATGAAGGGGATGAATGTAAAATGACTTTCAAAACAATAGAATGATTGTACTAGTGGATGGAGATGCCATTTGGGCAATCTAATGTACCCATTACATTCATGAGGCTAATGAACATAGACCTCGAGAATACAATTGTAAGTTTGTTGTTGTGTATTTTGATGATATTCTTATATATAGTAAGATAGCGGAATAATACTTGTTACATATTAAATTTGTGTCAGGACTTGTTACATAAAGAGAGTCTATATGAAAACTTAAAGAAGTTTAGATTTTTCATAAAAGTATTTTTTTGGGGGGTTTGTCATATCAGAGGATAGGGTGAGGATGGATGAGGAAAAATTAAATACAACTTTAGAATGGCCTATTCCAAGGAATGTGATAGAGGTCCATGGTTTTCATGGATTGGAAAATTTTTATATAAAGTTGATCAAGAATTTTAGTATTATTGTTGCACCCATAACAAAGTGTATGAAAAGGATGGATTTTCAATGGACCAATGTAGAAATAGATAGTTTTGAATTATTGAAGAAGAAAGTGTGATAAGTACCTATTTTGGTATTGCCAAATTTTAAAAAGGTCTTCAAGGTTATTTGTTATGCCTCACATGTCGGGATTGGAGCTGTAATGAGTGAAGAAGGATGAATTTTGGCATTGTTCATTGAAAATTTAAATTAATTTAGGAGGAAATATTCTACTTATGTTGTGGAATTTTATGATATTGTTTAGGCATTAAGGCACTAGAGACATTACTTGGTAGCAAAAGAATTTGTACATTTTCACTAACCATAAATCCTTGAGGTATGTAAACACACAGAAGAAACTAAATAGTACGCATGAAAAATGGGTTTCATTTTTGTGAGAGTATACTTTTATCTTAAAACATAAATCGGGTAAGTAAAATCAAATTTTTAATGCCTTAAGTAGGCATGTAACACGCTTGACAACAATGGAAAATGAAGTAGCAGGGTTTAAGGAATTGTATGAAGGTGATCCATATTTTTGTGATTTTGTGAGATAAATGAAGGACCCTATAGTAGGTGGTCATTCTTATGATTATTTGAATCATGATGGTTATTTGTTTAGGGGGAAACAATTGTGCATACCTACTAGTTCAATGAGAGAAAATATTATAAGATAATTGTGTAGTGGGGGATTGGATGGAAACTTTGGTATAAGTAAGACAATTACTATTGTTGTAGAAAAGTATTATTGGCAAAGGTAAAGACATACATAAGTAAGATTTTAGCAAGATTTATATTGTGCCAAATGACTAAGGACCATGTACAAATACTGCATTGTATATGCCATTACCTATCCCTACAAGGCCATGGGTTGATTTGAGTATTGATTTCTCGTAAGGACTTCCTAACACACAGTGAGGGAGCTATTCCATCTTTGTTGTGGTCAATATATTCTCTAAGATGTCACATTTCATTTCTTGTAAAACAACTAATGATGCTCAAGAGTTGAATATTTGTTTTTTTAGAAGTGATTAGATTTCATGGAGTTCCAAGAATGATCACTGCAAATCATTGTTATCTCCAAATCAAAACACCCTATGGTTTACACAAGTGTGTGTTCTTGAGCTCAAAGTGTGATTGGATAACATGGGTACTATCTCCAAGTTGTTGGACTTGCTACTTGAGATAGACCTCCAAATAAAGTTGGTTCTTGCTCCTAAACTACCCACCACAATCTACTATAATGTAGGAAAAACTATGTTGTCCTAATCTAACTTTCCAAGGGACCAGGGAGAGAGAGTGCATGAAAAAAAAAAACACTAAAAAGGTGATACACTAGAAAATGAGCGTGTGATATTAGTCTTCAAATGTGTGGAAAGTAGAAGAAAATTACATACTAGAAGGGGTGATAATAGTTCTCCATGATCTAGAAAATGCATTCACAAGTAATATTTTATACATGCACAAGTAAAAATGAATCCCTACAAGAGTATAAGATAGACACAATATAATTATAGTGAGATTGAAGGGGCAAGATGAATGTAAATAAACACAACAGGGGAAGAAGTATCCACAAACTTGTATCTATTGTCTCATGATATGCACAATTCAAATGGTACAAAATAAGGGCCTAGATCACCAATCGTTGTATGACTTTTTGAGTCACTTTTGGAAGATTCTATCAACAATACTAGGGACACAACTAGAGTTCAATAGTCATATCACCCCAAGATTTATGGGTAGACGTAAGTAGTGAACAAAATCTTGGAAAATCTCCTACCTTGCATAGTTACAAAATGAAAGACAAACGAATGGAAAGGGAAAGATCCGAAACTAGAATAAAATGGTAAAGAAACTCAAAGAGAAGTGTCTTCCTGTAGATTATGCTCGAACACTCTTTTGAAGGTTCCAAATGTTAGAAATAAACTAACACTTAATTCAACATATGAGTTAAGTGTTATATTATAATAAAGTATTTTTTTTACTTTAGTTAGCTTATATTAAGTCAACTCATAGTTGTCTTTAGTTGTCCTTAGTTGTCTTATCACATGTTTTGTGAGATATTGTTCAATCTCATTTTGTTTATTCCTAGATGATTTCATGAGGGGAAATAGGTGCAATTAGGGGTAGTGAATATTATCCTGCATTTTATTCTCATATTAGTTTATCTATTTCCATGTATTTTGGATGAGATAGAAGTTGTTCAATATCTATAAATATTGCATCTCTCTCTTCTTATTGTAATTATTAATTTTAAAGATCAATAAAATATAGAAGCACCATCTTGTTTCTATGTAAAAGCTTTTGAGTTGTTATGTGTATTTTCTTATTATCAAAGCATTCAACTCCAACATCTGGTATCAGAGCACGTTCAAGTTCTGAACTGTGAGGGAGTAGGAAGTTCTGAGAGAGGAGGATTAGGAAGCTTGAGCAAGGAGGAGCTAGAGTTGCCCCCAAGCCTCTTCATTGCCCCTCACCAACTCCACATCCCAACAACAGATTCCAGAAGTAGCAGAAGAAACAATTGACGACAATTCATGGTAATTGGAAAAATTGTCCAGGGAGTGAAAATTTTTTTATTTTATTTTAGAAGTACATTGAATAATATTGTTATAAGGATTGAATAATATTGTTATACAAGGATTGAATAATATTGTTATGCATACATGAGCAGTGACCTGAGTACCCTGCTCACATTCCAAAGGCATAGATCCTTGCATAGTTCGGCTTCCATGAGAGCCGACCTTGAATCAAGCCACCTCCAACACTGATCCTGCTCCAAGCGACCTCCCAAAGCATCGATCCAAAAAACAGTGACCGCAAACAAATAACAAAGGCAGCCATGCAAAGGAAATTTGTTGGTGGAAGAGGAGTTCTCCCATGCTGACTCCAATCGACCCTGCAACAAGAAAACAACGACCCAAAGTGGTAAGAAAATATAGAAGGGCTATATACAAACCTATAGAAAATAGTCAAGCAAAGGTGTCCATGCAAAAGGAAGAATGGTGCAGTGAAAACAAAATAGCGGTGGAGGAGTATAAACAAAGAAAATCCATTTTTTGAGAGACCTAAACCGCCTTCTCTCCACTGCAAGCCACGTGGTCAATTATGAGCGGTACGAAGGTAAGTGAATTGGCTGTTTAATATTAAAAAAAGAGAAAAACAAAATATTTCCTTTTTTGGATTTACTAAAAAAAAATAGAAGTATAGAAAAAAAAATCCATTTTAGGAAAGGGGTCCGGAAAGATCATAAAATCAAAACTTGTATTTGTCATTACTTTCCGCCGATACCTCAGATTGAGGTGCCATTTTTTTAAAGTATATGTTTTTTCGAGCTCTACGCTTTGGTCTAGTCAAAGAGGCCAAAGACCTCAAAACTAAATTTGTAAGGGAAAAGAGGCCAAAGTGCCCACAAATTTAAAAAATTGTGAAAATATTAATTTTTCGTAAACAAGAAGGGGGTGCAATTTTTTTCTATTTACAAGATGTTTGTAAAAATGGATGATAGTGCCAAAAAATCATTGTAAAAGGCCAAAAAGGATCCCACACTCAATAAAAATCAATTTTGGTGGGGGTGTACTGATTTGAGGGGGGATTTGTTTCATGTTTGATTCTCTATCTCTCTTTTCTTTCATGCACAAATGGCTAACAATGCACAAAAATTCTTTTTTCCCGATTAACAACTCCTACGAGGAGATAATTATGGTGCATGGAAAATGAAAATTAAAACTCAACTTGAATTTGAGGACATAATTGGTGTAGTGGATGGCTCGATAATGAGACTAGAAAATGATATTGCTCAATAACGTGTGTTTGATCATGCTAATCAAAAGGCAAAACTTATAATTCTATTTGGCATAACTAATGATGTACAACCTCATATTATTCAAGTGACAACTGCAAAATAAGCATGGGATAAACTAGTAAATTGTATAAAAATTAAGAACAAAAATGTTATTTTTTAATTACAATCACAACTCCATTGTCTCAAAATGAAGTCTAATGAGTCTATTGAAGGTTTTCTAAAGTGTTGCTATGTTGAGATCATCTCTCCAAGATTTTGAAGAAGATTTCACTGATGAATCTCTTGTCCCTATTGTATTGAGAGATTTACCAGCCTCATACAAAATATTTGTCACAACTCTCAACATTATGGGTCCAACTACAAGTTTTTAAGAGTTAGTGAACATTTTACAACATGAAGAGTCCATGAACAAACTTGTATAAGATGAGGAACAAGCTCTCTCTTCATTCCATAAGGGAAAGAAATAGATTCATACAATCGTAAGTAAGCAACACAAGAAACATTCTCAATAGAATAATCAAGGGAACACTCAAGAGCAAAAGCAATGTCGATTTATGGCGTAGAAAAGGACATGACTTAAAGATTTTGGTATAACACATTTCAAAAGGGTTCATCTAGTGTTAAGAAGCCAAATTTTCAACAATCTAGTCAGGGTTATCAAAACAAACAACAAAGACAAAGGAAAAGTAATCTGGAAAAAAAAACACCGCAACATAAAACACATTTCAAGAGGAAGATAATCACCAGATGAGGACTTCCTATGTGTTGAACAATCAAGTCAAGAAATCAATTCACCATAGAAATTTGGTATTTTGACTCGGGAGCAATAAGACATATGACTCGGGAGAAATGATTGGTTCTTAGAGTTAAAGAATACACCTAACAAAGACTCTATTTCATTGCAGGTGATGATTCATCGTACAAAGTACAAGGAATTGCTAACATCTCCTTACCTCTTGGATCAAGAAAGTGCACAATAAGAGATGTTCTATATGTTCCTGGATTGACAAAGAATCTACTTTCAGTAAGTTCTTTTGGAGAACAACTTAAAAGTGGATTTTGATTATACGAGAGGAAAGAAGATGTGTTTAATCAAAGATAAGTCTAAAAATTCCAACATTGTTGCATGAGCTTCTAGTGTGGGTCATATGTTTTAGTTGGATTTTGTTCAAACTAAAAATCAGGCTCTTGTAGCTAAGGATACATCATCGGCACAATTGTGGCATCGAAGATTTAGCCATGTAAGTTTTGGCTATCTTGAAACACTTCAAAAAAATAACATGGTAAGAGGACTGCCAAATTTCAAGAAGAATATAGACAAGTGTACATATTTTTGGCAGGAAAATAACATAGAGCTTCTTTTCAGAAAAGTAGTACATTCAGGGCCCATGGTAAACTTGATCTGGTGCATACCGATCTATGCGGACCTATGAGACCTAGTCATTTAGGGTTTTAATATTTTATGCTCTTTGTTGATGATTACTCAAGAAAATGTGGGTATATTGCATTCACACCAAAGACCAAGCCTTTGAAACTTTCAAGAAATTCAAAGTATCTTGTGAAAATGCAATTGGTAAGAAAATAAAAACACTCCACTCAGATCGAGGGGGTGAATACACCAGTAATGAGTTCAAATATTTTGGAAACACATGGAATTCATCAGCAAATGGCACCTCCATATACACCACAAAAAAATGGTGTAGTTGAGAGAAGAAACAAAACTATAATGGATATGGTAAGGTGTATGATCGATGATTCAGGCTTGAGTAAAACATATTGGGCAGAAGTAGTAAAAACAATAGTTTATCTGTTGAATAGAGTTCCCACTTCCGCACTTGATGGAATAACACCACATGAAGCTTGGTCAGGGGACAAACCATCTATAAAACACCTTAGAGTTTTTGGATGCAAGGAAAGTATGCACATTCCTAAGAAAAAGATAACTAAACTTGATATGAAATTAGAACAACTTATATTCTTGGGATGAGTGTGAAGCCTTGGATCAAAGTTAATGGATCCAAAAACAAAGAAAATTTTCACAAGTAGAGATGTTGAGTTTTTTGAGAATAAAGAAGCAAATGCTCCTTCCATAAACTCACAAAACAATCCTACTAAGAAAATAGAAGATGTTCTTGATGAAGATAATGATGATGAGGATAATTCAACTCCTCCATCTACATGAACAACTAAACGTATGCCTAAGTGGTATACTAATCTAATTCGAGATGCTAAGTTGGATAGTGATCCTAACACATCCACTTCAGGACCAAGAACTCATAGTATGGCTCAAAATGAGGTAAAATTAGCCTTGATGAGTACATAGTAATTGAATCAAGTGAGCCCACTACAGTTCAGGATGCCAAACAGTCAAAACCTTGGTCAAATGCTATGAATTCAGAATTCAACTCTTTGATGAAAAATAATACTTGGCAACTTTTAGATCTTCCATCAGGGAAGAAGGCAATAGGTTGTAAATGGATATTTAAAACAAATTACAAATTAGATGGAAGCATTGATAAATATAAGGCAAGATTGGTAGCTAAGGGTTATGCACAAAAAGAAGGCATTGATTATGAAGAAACATTCGCACCAACAACTAAGATCAAAACAATCAGGATGATATTTTCTCTAGCTGCACAATTTGGTTGGAAAGTTCATCAAATGGATGTAAAAAGTGCATTTCTCAATGGGGATTTATAGGAAGAAGTCTACATGACTCAACCAGAAGGTTTTGTCATACCAGGTAAAGAAGGAAAGGTATGTAGACTCATAAAGTCATTGTACGGTCTCAAACAGGCTCCCAGGGCATGGTACATAAAGATTGATGAGCATCTCATCAAACATGGATTCAAAATAAGTCCATATGATCCTAATCTCTATCTCAAAAAGCAAGGGGGGGAGATAGTGATCATAATAGTATATGTTGATGATCTAGTCATCACTAGAAGTTTAGTAAAGATGATTAAACAAATAAGGAATATCTAAATCGATTATTCGACATGATAGATCTCAAGCTTCTTCATTATTTTCTTGGACTTGAAGTATGGAAAAGGAAAATCCCATCTTTGTTCTTCAACTAAAATATGCCAAGACAATGCTCAAGAAATTCAGAATGATGGATAGTATACCAATGGCTACACCTATGGAGACAAGGCTTCAATTATCTCGCACAGATCCATCAGAACAAGTAAATGTTACTCTTTATCGATAGTTGATTGGGAGTCTCATTTACTTAACTTATTCTAGGCTAGATATCAGCTATGCAGTCAGTTATCTTTCTTAATTTATGCAAGAACCAAGGGTTTGTCACTAGAAAGCAGCAAAGAGGGTACTGAGATACATCAGAGGAACCATGGACTTTGGCCTAGAATACAAGAAGAATGATAACTTCTTCTTGATAGGATATACAAATTCAGATCATGTAGGGAACGTTGATGATAGGAAGTCCACTTTAGGATTTGTGTTCTTTTTGGGATCTGGACCTATTTCATGGGGGAGCAAGAAACAAAATTGTGTTTCAAGGTCTTCCATAGAAGTATAATATCACGCAGTAGGAGGAGCTGTCTATGAAGCGATTTGGCTCAAACGTATACTTGAAGGTTTGGGACTTCAATAGGATCATCCAAAAATTCTTCATGTAGACAGTGAAGGAGTAATTAAACTTGTTCGGAATCCAGTCTTTCATGAATACACCAAACACATTGAGGTGCAAGTCCATTTTATCCATGAACATATTCAAAATAACAACATACAACGTCAACATTTCCCGAAAGATCATCAGCGTGTAGATATCTTCACTAAATCTCTTGCACATCCTAAATTTGAGGCATTTAGATTATTCCTCACCAGCTCTCTTTAGAATATGCTGAATTAAGGGGGGGAATGATAGAAATAAACTAACACTTAATTCAGCATATGAGTTAAATGTTATATTATAATAAAGTAATTTTTTACTTTAGTTAGATTATATTAAGTCAACTCATAGTTGTCTTTAGTTGTCCTTAGTTGTCTTATCACATGTTTTGTGAGATATTGTTCAATCTCATTTTGTTTATTCCCGGATGATTTCATGAGGGGAAATAGGTGCAATTAGGGGCAGTGAATATTATCCTGCATTTTATTCTCAGATTAGTTTATCTATTTCCATGTATTGTGGATGAGATAGAAGCTGTCCAATATCTATAAATATTGCATAGCTCTCTCTTCTTATTGTAATGCTTGATTTTAAAGATTAATAAAATATACAAGCATTGTCTTATTTCTATGTAAAAGCTTCTGAGTTGTTCTCTGTATTTTTTATTATCAAAGCATTCAACTCCAACACCAAAACATAAGATGAAGGATCTCAACATTGAAGAGTATACCAATGAATTTTACAAGTTGTCAATCAGGGTGGAACAGGGAGAGTCCGAAGAATAGAAGGCTACATGGTATATAATTGGGTTAAGTTACAACATACAAGATGAACCAAGTATACTATGGATCCATAAAGCATGGATGATGTTTATAATCTTGGATTAAAAAAAAAAAAGAAAAAAATAGAGGAATAATTTTAGAAGAGGTGGGAAGAGAGGGCCATCATTATCTCCATTGATAGGCAATGGTAGATTTTACTCTACAAAAGGGGAATCCTCTAAATTAGAAATTCATGAAGATTCTTGTCAAAGCCATGGTCACTACCAAATAGGTAGGGGTTTTAGAGGGGAAGAGGTTATAATGGACGAGGAGGAGGGAATAGTCCAAAAAGGAAATATACATGTTACAAATGTGGTCAAGAGGGGCACTCGATCTTTTTAGTGTTTGCACTATCCTACACAAGATTGATGGTAAGCATAAAAACCATGAGTAAATATGGTTGAATCTGAAGAGGAAGAAAAAATGGAGGTTTCTCTAGACTTGGGTGAAATCCTCATGATAAGGAGGATGATGATTGCCGACGGAAGGAAAAAGAACATGATGTTCTTGGTTTGATTCATGGCTATGAACAAATATATTTCAAATAAGATGTACCTCTCGGAGGAAAGTTATGTAAAATTATTATTGATGGTAGTAGTTGTGAAAATATGGTTTCAATTGTTATGGTGGATAAACTCAATCTGAAATGTTAGAAGAACCCATATACCTTTCGTATATCATGGTCCAAGAAAGGGAATGAGGAAACCATATAAAAAATATTCCTTATAAAGTTTCAGTTTGGAATACGTACAAGGATGAGGTATAATGTGATGTTACCCTAATGGTTGCATGCCATATATTACTCTGGGAGGCATACATAATACGATAGAAAGGTTACATGTGATGGAGGGAAAAATACATATAATTTTTGGAAGGATGGTGTAAAGGTGCTCTTGTTACCCTTATAGGAAGAAGAGAAGAGTAAGGTCTTGTTGGATACAAAATATTTTACTACACAAATGGAAGATGTGTGCTGGTGTTATGTCGATTTCAAAGAAGGTGGTAATAGAGGATTTTAATAGACATGCAGATGTGGAAATTGTAGTAAATGAATAGAAAAGTGTTAAACCAAATGAGCTACAAGATGGGTTACTTCAAGCAAGATATTTAACACCATATTGATTTGATCCCGAGATTGGCCCTTCCAAAAAGGCATCCTAATGAGAAGAGTGACATAGAGTGAATATTTGAATATACAAGTGACATATCTAATACAGAAAGGGTTAGTGAGAGAAAGCATGATTCCATACACAACTCCAGCACTATTAACTCCCAAAAAATATGGAGACTCGAAAATGTGTTTAGAAAATAGGGCTATAAATAAGATCATAATTAAGTATCTGTTCCCAATTCTAAGATTGGATGATATGATGGATGTGCTAGCGAGAGCCCTATTTTTTATCAAGATCGACCTGGAGTCGGTACTACTAGATCCAGATTCCGTGAAGGGGATGAATGGAAAAAATATTTCAAAACAAAAAAGGATTACATGAGTGGATAGTGATGCCATTTAGGCTATCTAATACACCCGAGTACATTAATGAGGCTGATGAATATAGTACTCAGAGAATACAATTGTAAGTTTGTTTTTTCTATTTTTATGGTATTTTGATACATAGTAAGAAAGTGGAAGAACACTTGTTAAATATCAAATATGTGTTAGAATTTTTACGTAAAGAGAGTCTATATGCAAACTTAAAGAAGTGTATATTTATTCAAAAGAGTATTGTTTTTTTGGGGTTTTTCATATTAGAGGATGAATGAGGAAAAAGTAAAGTTAAATTTAGAATGGCCTATTCAAGGAATTTGTGATAGAGGTTCATAGTTTTCATGGATTTGCAAATTTTTATAACATTTCTGCAACCATTAAAAAGTGTGTAAAAGGGAGGGAGTTTGTATGGACCAAGGCAACAACAAATATTTTTGAATTTTTGAAGAAGAAAGTGTTAAAACGACCTATTTTTGTATTTCTAGATTTTAGCAAGGTCTTCGAGGTTCACTGCGATTCCTAACATGTCGGGATTATAGATGTCTTGAGTCAAGAAGGATGACTTGTGGCATTCGTTAGTGAAACATTAAATGAAGTCGGAGGAAATATTCTACTTATGATTTGGAATTTTATTCTATTGTTTAGGCATTAAGGCATTAGAGACATTACTTGGTAGCAAAATAATGTGCACTCTTCACTGACCATGAATCCTTGAGGTGTGTAAAAACAAAGAAGAAACTAAATAATCGACATGCAAAATGGGTTTAATTTTTGCAATAATATATTTTTTTCTTAAAACATAATTTGGGTGAGAAAAATCAATTTGTTTATGCCTTGAGTACACGTGTAGCACTTTTGACAACAATGGAAAATGAAGTAGTAGGGCTTGAGGAAGTTAAGGAATCATATGAAGGTGTTACGTGATTGTTGTGATGTTGTGAGACAAATGAAGGACCCTACGGTAGGTGGTAGTTCTTCTAATTATTTGATGCAAGATGGTTATTTGGTCAAGGGGAAACAATTGTGCATACCTACTATTTCAATGAGAGAAAATATTAGATGAGAAGTGCACAGTGGGGGTTGGTGGACACTTTGGTATAAGTAAGACAATTTCTCTTGTTTTAGAAAAGTATTATTGGCCAAAGGTAAAGACAGGACATAAGTAAGATTTTAGCAAGATGTATAGGTGCCAAATGGCTAAGGGCCATGTACAAAATCTGCATTATATATGCCATTACCTATCCTACAAGGCCATAGGTTGATTTGAGTATTGATTTCTCGTAAGGACTTCCTAACACATAGTGAGGGAGCTATTCCATATTTTTTGTGGTCAATAGATTATCTATGATGAAACATTTCATTTCTTGTAAAACAACTAATGATGCTTCAAGAGTTGCAGATTTATTTTTTCAGAATTGGTTAGATTGCATGGAGTTCAAGAAAAATAACTTTGATCAATAGGAAGTTTTGAGTAACTTTTGGAAAACTCGTGGAGGAAACTAAGGAAAAATTATAGTTCAGTAGTGCATATCACCCTGAGTGATGGACATATGGAAGCAGTGAACAAAATCTTGGGAATTCACCTACGTTGCATAGTTGGAGAAAATCCTAAACAATGGGACTTAGCTTTACCAAAAGCTGATTTTGTCTATAATAGCTCATTAAACAAGTCAACAGGGAGGTATCCTTTCTAGATTTTATATGGTAAGAATCCCAAGGTGTTCTTGGATCTGATTTTTCTACCCAATGAAGATAAAAGTAGTGATGATGCGAGAATCATTTGTTGAACACTTTCTGCAATTGCAGGATGAAGTGAGGGAAACCTTGAAAGTGATTAATGCAGAATATAAAATATTTGTAGATGCCAATAAGAGGGTAAGTGTATTAAAGGAATAAGATATGGTTATGTTTCAACTTAGAATGGAGACATTTCTAATAGGGACATATAATAAACTCAAGTATAAGAAGATTGGGTCATGTCGGATTTTAAAAAATTAGTGATAATGCGTACAAGGTGGAGATACCTAAAACTTTACTATCTAGCCAATTTTTAATTTTTTGAGTTATATAATATTTGAGTTCAAGATGAAAATGTTGTGGAGGAGGAATAAATAAACCTGGGAGCAACTGATGTCAAAGAAGAAAAGGGAAGGATAATGCATGTCTTGGACCAAAGGATAGTCACTACTAGAAATGTGAGCTACAACATATATTTGGTACAATGGGAAGGTTTGCAAAGAAGAAGAAAATACTTGGATTTCTAAGTGATATTTGAAGAAGATTGACATTCAAGTGCAAAAATAGATGAATTCCATCTACTCAATTCACAGGAGCTGAATTCTTTAAATCCAGGAGAGAATGATGCGGGAGCACAACTTGTGGAGACCATAACTTTGGATCCGACCGTTTGATCATCTTGAAATTTTATAAGGTGGTGGATATACATTAGTAATATGCTCAGTCAAATTTGAGTGCAATGTTGTTTCCATTTCAACACATTATTGGGTCTTGATTCCTTCATCAAGTGGCCTAAAATTGGCTCCGAACTTTATTTTCATTTTTGACTACATCTTAGAACTTTAATAACTTTTGTTGTGCTTATTAGAATAAGTAAAAATTTTGCATGAGCCTTTAATTTTGGAAAGGAATATTCGGCACGCAAATTTTGGGGCCCACCCAAGTTGTTTTTATATTTGGTAATTTTGTGCATTTTAGGGCTTTTTGGCATTTTAGGGTTTTTAGAGTAGACGTGAAATAAAATATGGATTGTAATGATGTAAAATATTAGTGTGGATTCTAGAATGAGAAAAAATATATTTTGAAACTCCTTGTTTTTATTTGCAATTTTTTTTATGTGTGTTTTGGAGGTATTTCAACCTCTTGCAGGTTGGATTCATATCAATTTTATACATAATTCCCTATTATAAGATCACAATAGAACAAATGAGAGCTTGACGAAGTACAACATCATGATATTTGGGTTGTTGGTTGTCTTTTCAGACCATCCTTTGTCATGGTTTTTTTGTAAACCACTTGAGAAACCATCCTTATTTATTTGTGGTTGTCTATAAAACCATCCTTTAAGGTTGTTGGTTATCTTAAAAACCATTGAGGTCATGAGAACGCAAGGGCAACACAGCTATAGAAGAAGTGTAATTATATTTTCCCATGTTCATAATACATGTGGGAATGTTAGAAAATCATGGTATTTCTCATGTTTACGTTGGGTAAATTACAATAGTAATAAATATGTTGATTATATTTTTATATAGTTATAATTTTTTTTTAAAATTTTGTGTGACTATCTTGGGTTATTAGATCCTATTTCCTAGGAGTTTGTTTTGTTACCTTTTTCTCTATATAATAGCCCATTGTAAATTATGCTAGAAATAAATATGAAAGTTTGACTTTTTAGTGCTAAATCTATGTAAAGTTGATTCCTCTCTTTCAATTTTGAGCTTTAGAAATATCTAAATACAACATACAACCAACTTCAATATAAAACATTTTAATTAATACAATTAATGGTATTGACACCTATTTCCCTAACAAGATATCACATCAAGTAGGATAATCCACATACCATAACACCTCATTTACTAGAGAATGTTATTTTATCCTTATCTTCTAGGTGACAATATATAGCTACTAAAATTTAAAAATAATTACATCAAACCTTTTCTATTACCATCATATTACTAGACATGACATTGATGATTGTTAAGAATTACAATTACAACACACAGACACACAGAGACACACACACACACACACACACACACACACACACACACACACACACACACACACACACACACACACACACACACACACACATATTGGTATGATTTAAATCTTCAATAGTGAATTAACACAATTAAAACAATCTTACCCTCTAAATGATCTAGATTAAATAATTTCAGGCTCATAGTTTATATGCATACATAATATTAGAAGCAAATGCAAAAAAATACATATACCTCAAAGTATATATGTACATTAGAAGAATTTTAATCCCCTTTCCTTACTCGTTCATATATGATACATGTATGATCATGTGATTTTAAGAGTTTTATTATGTTTTTATATATGGTGGAAATTTCATGCTCAAGGTTACAATATTTGATGGATGCTTTTGATAAGACAAAATACATTAGTTCATTCTAGTGGTTATGTATGTCAATTATAATTGATTATGATGGTCTCTTAGACTACTAGTGTACAAGACACATTAAAAATCCATTATGGAAGAAGGGATGACACTTTAGGTTGATGAGGAACATACCATGAAGATATAATATCTTTATTAGTTAATACATTTAATTTACCGTTATCTTTCTAGAATTTATCACATGGTTGGTCCTAGATATATTTTTTATTATATTTTTATGAATTATATACATGACATGTTGAATAACTCACTTTTAAGAAATCTCGATACTACAAATAATGAAAAATTAAAAAAATAATAATATAAAAACATTCAAATATTATTAAAATTGAAAAAGGGGACAATCACATAACTTCATTTCCTATATTCTACATTACATATATTGTTTTTTAGATGATTTAATATGTTTCATATTTCATTTTCTATACACATATGTATCTTATGAGGTACATGAGCATAATGAATAATACACATGACTCTTTTTGTTTAAGTATATTTGAATTCCCCTTCTCCCATTGGATTTGCTAATATAAGGGAATAATATTATAAGTTACCAAGTGGTTTTTCTATATTTATTAGAAATATATTTTCATTTATAGTTCAAATTTTCTAGCTATATTCATATTATAAATCATGATATATTATTTATCACGATATTTGGGAGTAAAACACACAAAATTTACAACACTAGTATATCATATTTTATGCACATATTAGCTTCATTTTATTTATTCTTACACATTGGATTGTATTTTTTTACCTTTTAGGTTTGTGATTTAATTAAAATTATATGTTTTTAAAACCATAATTATAGAGTAACATGTATAAACTATGAAAAACAAGTATTGGATTTAAGATGACACAAGCAATGAGCTAGATAAGAATGAAATTGTAAGTGCAAGAGAAGGAGAGTTAAGGACTTAATTGATTTATGCCTAACACCATGACTATACAAACTTGATTAATTGATAAATAGGAAGAGAATATTTTTGTAACCATGCACAGTAAGTTCTTAATCTTATGAATGAGCCTAGACCAGGTGCTTCGACGGGTCGGGGCATCTAGGTGGTGGAGACCTTTGTTAGGATCCTGTGACAACATAAGAGCTCAAAGCATGGTTTTTTCGGTGTCACACAAGTGTTGCTAGTTATCAATTTTTGTCACTGTATGTCTCTAGATGATCTTCGAATGTGCCTGAAACATGCAAAGAGATAAAGACTTGTGAAACCCTCAAACTGCATCAAATGAAAAAGGAAATATACAAAATGATTATTTGGACTAAGTTAGCTTATATTTGAACAATGCACTATATTTCAAAATCAATTTAGTTCTTGTCCATGTGTAATATAATTGTGCCTAGGAATCCCTTATGCAAGTGCACTTGATATTGAGTGATATCTAGATCTACCGATGTAAATAAATGTTGGATGGTAAAATGAACTTCCCTTCCTAAGTGTGTATGTGTGGAAAAGGATGTCCGTTATCCTTTGAATAAAATATATATGGATGCCTTGATTCTCTTAGAATTCCTATGGATGAAACCTTAGGTGATGATAGTAGATACTTAGAGCTTGGTGCTTTATTATGGTCACATTGCTTTGTATTTATATGATTCCCTTAGTTGAATTTATAAATTGACAAGCAAAGCATGATGGCCCATGAAAAAAATATTCCTAAAAGGTAAAAGATGCCCAAAAAGAGTGAGTAAAGTACAAATAGGTCGAGGGAACCTAAAAGGACAAGGGAAGCTGGGATTTGGCATCCTATTCAAAGTGCTTAGTGTCTAGAGTCCTGAAAAATAAATAAATAAAGTTCATGATGGGATGTAGGGTGTGTCATCATAAAGAGAAAGAAAGAAAGATAGAAAAGAGGCCCAAGATAGTCAAGCATAGAATTATATGAATCAAATACTTGTTTTCATGCTTGATTGTGTGTATACAATACCACTATATGAATGAGTGAATAGTTGATATTTTCAGATAACCCTAGAGTGTGAAATGTACCCAGGAGTGAAATCATGGAGTGATAAAAATTAAGCATGTGTATACGTGAAGTGTATTTTTGGACCATGCCACTTTATGTAGGGTTGAGTGAATAGGACAAACCTGCAAAAGAATAGTGAAATGTGTAAAACATGTATTATGAAAAATCTTTAAAAATATGTAAAGCATGTAAATGTGCAAAAAAGTAGTGAAAGTGTGCACCTAATCCATGAAGATGAAAGGGATATAGAGTTTTGGGTGATCGTGGAGAATGAGTTATTTGGGTGAAAAGTTGTTTTAAGCCATGGAAGGAAGAAGGTAGAGGCTATCCTTCCATGATTGCTTCCTAAATAAACAGGCTATAGTGTAATATGTATTGTATTTGTTCAATGTAGAAAATTGAGAAAGAATGATTTCTGTTATATGCCCTATTGATTGTTCTTAATGTAGGGTGTATAAAATTTCATGAACTACGAATTAATGATAAAGTAAAAAAATTCCATTTGGTCAAGAGTGAAAGAGTAGTAAAATTCATGTATTATGAAAAATGTGTTGAGATGAGGAAAGAATATGTAAAAGCATGTATTTTTCTACATAAAAGTAGATTAAACAAAGAGTTTGAGGTGCATGTGATGTCTCAGGAGAAGAAAGAAAGGGATGATAGAAACTTTATTTTTAGGGGTGATCTCACAAGAATGAGTTATTTGGGTGATCTCATGAAAAAAGTGTGAGTTTTTTTGGCGATCTCATAAAAATCAGTGTAATAATAAAATGCATACCAAAGAGTTTCAAAAAAGGGTGAAGATAGGACATCACTATCGCATGTGACAAAATCAAGTGTTACCTATCCTTCAAATACATTGATGTAAAAGGTAGAGTTAAAGAACTGTTATAAATCAAGCACCACTTGAATAGATGGTACATCTATCTGTTCTTATGTATTTGTTCTAAATGTAGAAAATCTACTCTAAGAAAGAATGCATCTAGATCTAAATTTCCAAGGGACCGGGGAGAGAGAATGCATAAAATGAAAGCCTACGCTAAGCTAAAGCGGTGATACACCGAGAAAAGGAGGGTATAAAATTCCAAATGTGTGAAAACGGAGGAAAGTGCACACTAGAAGAGGTGATGAATAATATGCATCCACAACAATAAAGTAAAAGTATTAATCCCGCAAGAACATAATTAGACACAATATTCTTATAGAAGGATCGAAAAGGGGCAAGAATAATGCAAGAAAACACAACGGGAAGAGGTTAGGGGAATTTTATTGCTTCATGAGGCGTACAAGATAAGGGCCTAGATCACCTAGGAGTAGTTGGGTTCTCAAAGCAATGTGCTTTGAGATGAGGACCCAATTTATAGAAAAGTGAGAAGGAAAAGAGAGGGAAAATGGAAATGGTATCCTTCAACCACCTATAAGAGGCATTAAATTGAGTGAAATGGTATAAATTACTTGCAAAAGGCTTCTCCCATGTGTTGCTGCAGCAGAGAAAGAATAGCGACCATGCCTCTTAATTGGGGTGCCACATTTTCTTAAAAATCTCAATCAATTTCTAATTCTGGAATTTATTGATTTGTTTGAGGTGCATGTGAATGTTCTAGGAGAATGTGGCCTAAAGAAAGGATTTTGGATGTTGATATGAAACTTTATTCCTTCCTTTAGGGGGATGGGATGTACATAGATAGAAACAAAGACATATGTTTCTTTTAATTAAAAATAGTACCCTCATTAAAATGAAACGAGTTTTTTAGTAGAGGACAAAAATAATTTTGTGAACATCTCATAAAAATTAGTGTAATTTAAAGCGTTGACTTTTCTTCTCTCATACAAAAGTCCCATTTTTCCCAGAACTTCGGAAAAGAGGGCCTGTCCCATATATGGGACAAATTTTCCCACTCACGGTTCGCGTACTTTTGTCCGCTGGCGTCCGATAAGTTCTCAACGATCGAGCGAATCAAGTGCTGAAGTTGCCCAACTGTACGGGCTGCCTTGACTATTTTGGCGATCCTCCGCGTACTAATTGCCGGATGTATTTTCATTAGTAATTTTTCAAATACGCATCCCTTTGACTTGTAAAAGTTTGTAGAGTTAAAGACTTATCCATGATTTTCTCGAGCTTGTTTTTGCAATTTTTCACATTTTCTTAGAACTTGCTCCCTTCCTCTTGGACAAGATTAGAAAAATATGAGGGGACCCTAGAAACATGACTTTTCACCCTGAATCAATATAGTTTCTTGGGACAAAAGAATTTGATGCAGTTATCAAAATTACCTTGAGGGTGTCTGGATAACAAGAACATGAGTGTTGTTCGGAGGTCAAGATGATTTCATAGGTTTTGTCTTGATAGTTTAGTGTAATTTTAGGTTGGTTTCTAGTGCCAAATGAAATGAAACACAATGGTACAAGTCAAAATAATTATGTGCGATGATTTGAGAGAGTATACATAGCATGTGTGAGAAACATTTATGCTCTTCTTATCTCCAGGAGTAAGTTTTTATGTTGGTTAGAAATGGAGTTGAGAACAAGTAGTGTTCTCGAGATGCAAATGAGATGGGATAGAAACTTGTAGACATTTAATTCTTAAAAAAATTATGGAAGATTATTGAGGAAGTTTTCCTAAAGCTTCATGCAACATTTGAGGTCCATTTTAGGTCATTTAAGTAATTCATGTAAGTTTTTGTAAAACATGTTTTTGGAAAATTAATTTTGAGCTACCTGGTTTCTTAGCCTTCAGAAAAAATAATACAGTCTCCTTCGAATAAATCATAGAATGAATTTTTAGATGAAATTTTCATATAAATCATGTGTAACAATAAATTTCTCAAAAGGAGGTGTGGTTGAAATGTTATGAGCATTTTGGTGGAGTAGTTTTTCTCTCTCTCCTGGCGCAAGGCGCCAAATCCATAAGATAAAAATGTGAATTTTGACTCTCGGTCATGTTTAATCAGTTCTAGAGTATCTACATAGTTTATTCATTGTGCTTATAATCCTTATAAGTTATTTGAAGGCTTTACATCTTGAAGGTACATGTCGGTGCGGTGTATTTGTTCATGGTGTGGATGCTCTAGATATGTAAAGGTCCTAAGCTGTTGACATTAGATTTATGGCTCAATTAGGTGTTATTATTCATCTAATGGATTTTTATATGAGTTTGAACATATACTGAGTTTTTCTTTAGTGTGCTTGATTTCATGTTTTTATATAACTAATACATTACGAATAGCTCTAACTCAATGTGACTTAAATCTCTACCTCAAGCATCTCATATTCAAATGCAAATAATTGATTAGTGCTTAAGATGGACATAGGAGAAAATGTGAGAAAATTTACAAGGTCATGTAGGTGAATTTATTTTCAATGAGGTGAAAAGATTTAAATTCCAATCCTTCTATTCTCTAGATTGCAATATGAAGGTGCTCACTGTCCAAATGGTGTATCATGTCAAACTGAGATCCTATTCAGCCCCAATGACAATTGTATCATCTAAAATTGAAGAGTACCAAGGTGTATATCATCCTCATTTTTTGTATTCACTTAAAAGGATAATTTTATATATTTTCTCTTCAAACACTTCTACCTCAAATCATATGTAAATTATTTTCCTTCACCATATGCATACTCGGCGCTCCAGTTCGGACATTCTTCATCAAGTCATTGTATCCTCTCATTTTGGAAGTATGGGAATATATATCAAGGATCCCAAGAAACCTCCATTCTCTAACTTTAATAAATTTTTAGAATAAATGGATTTAATGGTTCTATCAGGTAAATGATTGTTCAAATACCTTGTTCTAGGGTTTATTTAAAGATGTTTTGATAAGCGAGAATGATTTACCAAATGAAAACTAGTGAAATTTGAAATGTATCTTTGACTAAGTTTCACCAAAATATTTCAAGAGGTTTTAGATCAAATAATTAAGTATTGCATGATAATTTCTTTCACAAAGGTATGATAAACTCATGCTTAATACAACTAGATTTTAATTCTTGATTTTACAAAGTGGTATTCAAATAGTTAATGGAAAATTATTCAAAGGGAAGTCTTTATAAAGTGTATATGGAGCTTTGAAATGATCTTCACATAATGAATAAGTCCTAGAGGCTCGTGGTTTGATGCTATAAATATTTAAATAAATGTGTATTATTTAATTTCTCAAAGTGACCTTAAAGAATTTGTTTGAAAAAAATGAAGGGAAGTCTATAAGGAACACACTTGGAGAATGGAAGGATGTTGATAAAAGAGGCACACAATAGAAGAAATCAATAAATTTTGAACTATTACATATTATTGTACTTTATCAAGATTGTCATGTTTTGAAATGACCTCACTATGTATGCATGTAAAATTTGTTTGAAGACTTCTTGTTCCAATTGAGAGTTTTCTTTTGAAGATAGTAAAGTAGCTTTCAATGGTCAAAGTCTAACAACACTCCTTCACTTCAATGTAGAAGTTTAAAATCCTTTTTTTTTTTTCATATAGCTCTCAAATCTCTAGCTTGTGAAGGAAGGTGAAGGGTTTCACATCTTAAAAATGTGATGATGTTATAAATGGTTAAAAGTGCATGACCCTCAAATTTTTGTGGATTTAAAATGAATGTTTGTCGAATAGAGGGCAATAAAGATGACTAAAAAAAATTCAACATGAAAAACAAAAAAAAAAAGAGAAAACATACATGCATCCATACGATAGAATAAGATAAAAATTCAGAAGTTATTGCATTGAAAACATATAGAATTTGAAAAAGTAGAGATAGAAAAATATAGAATTTGATAAGAGATGTTGAGTGAAATGTTGTTGAATGTGCAAGATAGTGCATGAATGAATTGTAAAAGTGTAGGGAAGTGATGTGAAATGTGTTAAGTCCAAATCTTAGATGAACAAGAAATATATGCTTTTTGAATTTGATATGTTTTTAAACAAGGAAATGCATGTAAAGTTTAGTGAAAGAAATTTGTAACTGGCTACTCTCTAGCTCGTGAAGGGAAGGTGAAGGGTTTCACAACTTAAAAAAAATGCAATGATGTTATAGAAGCTTAAAAGTGCATGACCCTTAAATTTCTTCTATATTTTCAATGAATGTGTGTGAGAATAGAGGACAAAAAGATGTCTCGAAATCGGTGAATAGTGAAAAACAAAAAAAAGATAAAACATGCATGCATCCATAGAATAGAATAAGACGAAAAGTTAGAAGTTATTGTATTAAAAAGATGTAGAATTTGAAAAGGCATAGATAGAAAGATATAGAATTTGATAAGATTTGTTGAATGAAATGTTGTTGAATGTCCAAGATAATGTATGAATAAAGTTTAAAAAGTGTAGTGAAGTGATGGTAAATGTTCTAATTCCAAATCTAAGATGAACAAGAAAATAATAGTTTGTGAATGTGATATGTTTTAAACAAGAAAATGTAAGTGAATTTTAGTGAAAGAACTCAGTAATGAAATAAGTGAACCTCATTGAATGGAATTAGTGAACTCGGTGAAGGAACTCAATGAATGTTTGAGTAAGACATGTGAATGGAACAATGAAGTATTATTCAATGTAGAAAGGTAAGTTTTATAGAAAATTTGTGAGTGAGAAAAATAGAGATGCATGTGTTTGATTAAATTCATGATTTCATAGAAGAAATTTTAAGAAGAGTGGGGAAACAAGAAGATTGCAATGACTAAATTAGGGTTAAAAAAGGTAGAAAAGAAAAAGTGTTGATATATGGTCATAATAAGATGTTAAAAGCATCAAAGTGAAGGGTGATCAAAGCTACTATATTTCAAAATGAGATGGAACTCAATCAACTCAAGGATTTTTGCTTCCTTGCAACTAGTAATTTGTAGAAGGTCAATAGAATATGACTAAATTCGTAGACACTAAAACTAGGTCACACTCCCCTTTGGTCCCTCGAAAAATAAGCACCCTTCATCACATTCACCTAGCCATGATTAATTAATCTAAATAAATTAATTCATTATCCTCACCATATTTATTATTTAAATATCTTAATTTAAATAATATCCACACATACACTTCACCTAGACACCTCATCCAGCCAACTCACCCTAAGACCTATTCTTAGTAAGTTTCCATAACTAAGTAAGACTTACCCAAACCCTAAAAATCAATGCCTACATTCTCTCTAACCAAATTCCCGCATGATAACAAGAAGCTTCTAGTTTAATCCATGGGTTAACGACACGGGATCTGAAAAAATCAAGAAGACCTACCTAGTTTAGTAAACCTAGGAAATCCCTCCTTGACCGTCATTGGATAGCCCTAACCATTGCTGGTTAGGCTGGAACCACTGTCGGTTACCATTTTAACCCCCAAGAAAACCTTATTGCGAAGGTTGGCAAAGATTGGAAAATGTTGGCAAAAATTGAGATCTTCCTAAGAGATATCACATCTTCTGAGATCAAATTCTAGTGAGAACAAGCATGCAATGAAGGAGATCACGTATTTTCTCCTACACATGACCACCCTAGAAATGATCGAGATCTAACCAAGCAAAGAGGAATGCACATGCAACCCATGCAGAAGCTCTCCTATGATTGGTGATCACTTACAGCCTTCAACCTCTTACCAGCACCCCAATTCCTCACTCACACGCATCTAGGACCAGAATCCAAGTAAGTAAAATATTCTACTTCTCTGGTTCACTTCATTTTGTCATTATATTATCACCTATTATTTTCCTAGCCACCCATTGACCTCCTTCAACATTCCCCCTCCATATACCCATTAAAACCTCACCAAATCCCTCCCAAATCACCCAATACCTCATCCCGACCAACCAAAATCCTTTGTGTAATCATAAAGGAGACCCCAAACCCATTTTGTGGCATCCCCAAAACTCCATAGTAATCGGCACCAATTACACCTAACCACCGTCGGTCACCCTTAACCGGCATCGGTTACTATATGTGCTCATACAACCTAGAACAGGGACCTATCCACCTAATTTTACATCCCCTTAATCACATGTGACCTACTTGAGACTTTTGTCAGACCTACAGAGACCCGTAACCAATTGTTTGACCTTTAGATTCTATTCTAACCTAGCTGTTAGATTAGATCTTTCTTATTGTGTTTTAAGTGAGATACCTAAATTTTTTCAAATTACAATAATATGTACTTCATTTCCTACATTAAATTTTTAAGAAAGTGGATTGATAGCCATCTAGGAAGTATCACACTTCTCGGATCTAGCACATGCTAGGTAGTTCATTGCACATATTTTTAACTCTTTCGTGATCTTTGTTTCCATTACAAGTAGTTCTACCTTGCCACTCCATAAGAATTGGTGCCGATTATGCCTAACCACCGTTGGTCACCCTTAACCAGCATCGGTTACTATATGTGCTCATACAACCTAGAACAGGACCTATCCACATAATTTTACATCCCCTTAATCACATGTGACCTACTTGAGACTTTTTTAGACCTACGAGACCAGTAACCAATTGTTTGACCTTCGGATCCTATTCTAACCTAGCCTATTAGATTAGATCTTTCTTATTGTGTTTTAAGTGAGATACCTAAAAGTTTTCAAATTATAATAAGATGTACTTCATTTCTGCATTAAATTGTTTAAGAAAGTGGGTGATAGCCATCTAGGAAATATCACACTTCCCGGATCTAGCACATGCTAGGCATTTCAATGCACATATTGTTTAACTCTTTCTGGTGATTTTGTTTTCATTACAAGTAGTTCCACCTTGCCAAAAGGAAGCTCTCACAATCAAATGTGGATTTGGAAGTTATACGCATGCAATAGCTCATCAACCAACATCAAAACAAGTATTCCTCCAATGCTCGTTACCCTATCTGTTTCGTCAATACTTCAAAGAAACATCTAAGAATCAGTGAAACATTTTGGTGCATGCCCGATGGGACCCATCCGGGGTTCCTTGCATTTTATTCATTCCTAGGAAAAGTTGTGTGTTTGTTTCCCTTCTGAAAATCATACACATTAATTTTCTTGATTGGTAACCTACCTTTTCTTTCTATTTTCTCTAAAAGAAACCTTTCTTTTGGTGTAATTAAAAAAATCATTTCTTCGTGTTTTCTACATTGTAGTGAAAGAGCATCCCTCTCCCTCTTCATCTTTTGTGTCATCCAACTTCACACTTTGATTTGGGATTTAAAATAAGTGCATTACATTCGATTTATTGCATTAGCTCACATTAATCGTAGGCAACCTATATGTTGGAAGTCATGGCCAGATGATGGTTGATAAACAAACCATATAAAGAACATTCTTTCTCTTTCTCTCTATGAGTCTTACCAAACCTCACAAAAATAAAAATACACACATTCTTAAACAACATCTTATCTGGAACAAGTGCAGTAGGTGATCACTTGATCACGACACGGTGGGCATCCAGCTCATTACTCTGTCAAGTCATACTTCGAGCGAGGCCCGCCCCACCATACCAACATACCGAAACCTCAACTTTTAGATCTCCTTCTTCATAGGAAGCCATCCTTAGAAAAAAATCTATTTCATAGTTCATGTGTCAATCCTACAACATCATAAGCTCAACAAACATAATAGAAAAGGAACTCCTAGGATTGCATTTTTCTTAGTGTTTCTACTTGGCTTATGTTTTGAGGTGAAAGAGCACATTCTTCAATTTTTTTCTTGTTCATCCTTGCATGCTCCTCATCACAAAGCTGGTGTATTCTAGCTTCACTTGAGTGTGCCTAGACCATATTATCATCATTCTTAGAATTATGGGTCTGATTCCACATCAGATTTTAATTCACAACCACTATTATTTCATTACTATTTCAATTTCATAGTAACTGTCATCGGTTACCCTCTGACCGTTGTTGGTTATACCCAACCAACATCGGTTCAGGTCCTTTTGTTAACCTACCCAAAGGGACATTTTTATTCATCTTCTTCCACTTTTCATAGTCCCTGTCACTGCCATCATTCCCATTGACATTGTAAAACTCATCAGATTTGGCATACCTATCAGATTTGACCTCCTACCTTGTTTTTCACTCACTATCCATTTTCTATAGTGACCGGTAGTGGTTACCCCTAACCAGCGTCGGTTTTCCCTAACCAACATTAGTTAGCCTGTTTCATTTCCCAACCCACATTTGGTACCTAATACACTTTTTACCATCAGATTCACCTATTCCTACTATTTTTCTGTGTCATTTATAGAGAAGTAGCTCTACCTGATCAGTACTGGTTCACATGGTGCTGACCCAAAAACAAGCAAGCGCACTCGTATTTCACGCCAGTTGTCAACCACTCCCACCTAGTCCTTCACCACCTTCCATTGTATCACCATCCATGGATCTCATCCAAACTATTACTATCGATACGGAGATGAGGAGTTCATAGAATTCCTTAACCAAAACCCCGTTGCTTTATAGTTTTACCTTTCCCATTCGTCCACTCAAGATGCCTCGGGTCAGTTGATATACGGCATGCCCATATCTATCCCCCCAACTCTCGCTCCCACTCCTGCATCGGCCCCATCTGGCTCTATGCTGCCTACATCTACCTTACCCCCAGTCGTTTCGTAGCTAGGTCCTATACCCACTATAACAGCTGCATCTTCCACCTTCGTGGCACCCGCCAGATCCACCATACCCTCGATAACTACCCACAACGCAACCTCATCCACCCCTAATGTCTCACACATACCTATAGCTACACTGCCACCTCCCATGTTAGTGACCCCTACCCCTTTTTAGAACGTGGTCCTTTCCATTCCACAATCATTAGCCCCCATTTCCACTAGGGTTACCATGACCCTTCCACCTCCATATACATACTATCAATCACCTCCCATTTCATCTATTATTCCCTCGGGTACATACCACCTATTTCACTACCTTCTTCTCAATCAACCAACATGGCAGCACCATACACTAGAGTGTCACCCTCATTATATGCCCAAAACCAACCCCCTCATGCTACAGGAGGCCCCACTCATCACAACCTACCCAAAACCTAATCAAATTGATGTTGGAAAAGATGCTGGAGACATTGGAGGCATTGGTTTCAGCTCCCGCAACACTCTCACCTATGATGATATTTGTAACAAACCCATCCACCCATCCATTGATGTCCGCTCATATCTCGTGCATTGGGAAATTCCTAAATTCAATCATTTCAATAGTAAAGAAGACCCACATCACCATTTGCGATCGTTCAAACACATGTGTTATCTCGATCCCTCATGATGATGCCTTACTCTTGAGAATCTTTCCTATGTCTCTCGATTTGGACCTGCATTAATTTGGTATAGTGGGTTACCTAGACACTCTATATTCTCATTCAATCAGGTAGCCCAAGCCTTCTTGGATCATTTCTCTATTAATATTGTCAAGAAGGTTACCATGACTAACCTATACTCCACGCGTCAGTATGAAGACAAATCTATTACAGATTTTGTCACTCGCTAGCATAGCTTGATCAATTAACTCACCTTCCAACTACCGCAAAACAAAATCATTGAGCTCTTCACACAAGCTTGTGCTAGACATATCTCACCGACCTTTCACATCCAAACCTTCCAAACATTTGATGAAGCATTCACTATGGCATGAGAGTTAGAGATTCAGTCCATCAAAGAGAAGAAAATCCAGTTACATAATAAGAATTCGACATTCAAGTCGACTAATACCACTTCTTCTTCCAAACCACAAACCAATTACTTAAAATCTAAGGACACCGCTAACACAAACGGTGGTACTAAAGGTTGGCCCAGCTCATCTATCAAATTAGGCTACCCCCTCATCTAATCTCTCACCCATCTAGACTTTTCAATTTAGATGAGAGTAGTGGAAATACACCCCAATTGGGGAACCTTACTCTTTTGTTTTAGAAAAGATTATCAAAGCCACGGCCCTTACCCTTCCACCTATAAAACCACACGCTTGTTTCGACCCCCGATCGCCCCATACACGCAAGGTATAAAGAACATGACTTCGTAACTATCATCGAGTAAAGGGTCGTAGTGACGGAAATTACATCACCTTCAAAAATATTGTCCAAGAAATGCTCGAGAAAGGTGATTTAACCATGGATAATCCTAACGCACATGTCAACCAAAACCTACACATCTTCAAGAAACCATTTCCCAACCATGCCCCTTTGTCGATAAAACCGGTGAGACCTCAACTCAACTTAAACATACCCATGAGGTTCACGCTATTTTTACCGACATACTGTCACCTCCGGTTACCCCATATTCCTTCCATAGACGAAATCCTAGCCCGAAATCCTCCTTCCATGTTGGAATTCACCGCACCTGCTCCTCCACCCACAGAGGAACACATTTCATCTCCTTCATCACCTACAGAGGATTATTCTACTAACATCGAGACCATTTCACCTTTGGATTCTCCACTTAGAGAACCAGTACCCACAATACCTCCTCCACTCACGAGGAGAACCCATTACCTCCTCCACCTATAGAGGAGAACCCATCATCTCCTCCACCTATGGAGGAGCTCCCATTATCTCCTCTACCTATCATAGACCCAGTTGAGATACCTTTGCCTCTTGGTGAGCATTCTCCATCAACTACCCAAAATCCTGCAGACCTACTTTCAACTCTCATACCACTAAGTGAAGCTAGCCAATTTCCTATCTCGAAGACACATTTTTTAGGAATTTCAATTAAGTCCTCATCAACTCCACCCATAGACGTTCCATTCTCATTTTTGGTGATCACTTAGATTATGTGGATAGAGCCTTATTATCCGGGTGTCTTCTACTTCTAGTCTCAACACATATGTAGATGTCACTTATGATACTTCCATTATCTTCCCAAAAGTATTCAGACCAATTGAACCAAACAACACCACCTCTATCACAACTCCTTCTACAACACCCATCATAACTTCACATACACCCTTAGCCATAACCCAAACTACATCTAAACCCAAACCCACACCTACAACATTTACCTCGACTAAACCTATTACTAACTTAGGGTCACCCCAACCACCAACCTTACTCATCCACCTATCAAATTATATTTAGTTACATCCTCCAAATTCAACACCACACCTACTCCAACACCCAAGCAAATGCACCAAACCCATAGAACTCATACTCGGCTGCGCTAATCACACCTTCACCTATCCCATCTATCTTAAGACCTCAACTTCCCAACATGGTCAAAAACCTCCACCCATGAATAAAACAAAAGAACAACAACACATTCCTTCCTTAAAAACCTCTAACCTACCCAGATTCCCAACACAACTTACATCCGCACCTACAACATCGCTACCACCCATACCTCCAATACCTTTATCAATTCCTTCACTACAAACTACACTTCAATCTCTTTCCCTTACACCTCCTGCGCACGACCCACAACATCTACCTTCATAGCACCTTCATTATCCCCATGGGTAACTCATCCTCTTCCCCATCTTTCTTTCCTTCTAGAGCTCATACACCCATATCACCTTTACCCAAGAAGTGCAACCCAAAAACAAAACTCCACTACCCCACAATAAGATAGTCAAAACAACTACACACCCTCCTACCAGTTCATCCACCATACCCATACCTAAAAAAAAATGATAGATACCCAAAAGCACGTTGACACCGAAAACCATAGCTCAATCTTCTCCTCCTCTTCTAAAGAGCATTCCTCCATAATCAACCACATGACCACACCTAAACCTACGTTCACTTCCCATTGCGATCCACTAGCACGGTCTTATGCCAAAATTTTAACCAACCTCCTTGAGAATTATGTCATCACATTACCACCACTCGGACCTTTTAACCCCCTCAAAACTAATCCAAAAGGGTTTGATGATACTAAAATTTGTGCCTACCATCGTGTGCAAGGGCACAATGTGGAGAAGTACAAGGCATGGAAAACCGTCTGATCCAGTTATGTCCTCCAGGACGCCAACTTTGACGATGACGACCTTTGCCGAGGACCCTACCTCACCGATACCCACTCCCATCTTGTCTAGTCAACAACAAAAGACTCCACCCTCACAGCTCCTAGAGCCACCCCCAAGATTCAAAATTAACATGGTTTTCATTAGAGAACTTTCCATGCGACCACGCAAATATCGTTGTGCTTGACTCACCTCACATGGTTTTTTCCTTTGGTATGTTTTTACTGTCATATCGTTATACCACTCACCCTACAACTTCTCCATTTTCCAACTCCCCTAAGATCAACATGATACATGTCACTACACATGCTCGAAGGATAAAGGTAATGAAAATGTGTGACCCACCAACCAATCCTATACCCAACATACCATCTGCACCCATACCTAAAATCACTATCGCGCCCCACGTACCCCATTTCTAATGGTGTCACACATCACACCATGCTCAAACAATTATACTAATCTCCCCTCAAGATGTCCTTATATGACCTCATTCAAACCTCGAGAATCCCATCGTCAAGATCTCATGGAGGTTCTTTAATCTATTGAGGTTTTACCCAATGACCCTACACCCGTAGCCTCCATTATCACACCCCATCATGTAGCCTCTCTCACCAAATTACCACCTTCATCTTCACCCCACCCTATTCACCAAGTAGCCTCTCTTAGCTTCTCAAAGGAAGAGATCCTGCCACACAAAAATGATGACCGGGACCCATCCCTCTTCATCTTTGTCCACATCGATGACATACGGGTACATTGTGTGATGATTTATGTAAAGTGCTAGCATTAACATCATTTCATCCCATGTATTCACTGAAATGTGCATACATGACAATTACATGGGCATAAACATTCTATCATGTTACATTCATTCAATGATGTTATCACCTCTATAATAAACCTTTCATCATCCTCCACATTCGCGTGGCCCCCGCACTATTCCAGAACTATTATATGTCTTGGAGGGGAATTCCAATATAACTTGTTGCTTGGCAGACCCTGGATTTGTGTCATGGGTTACGTTCCTTCCACTTTGCATCATTATGTAAAGTTTGAACATGAAGGACACACCTATACCATTCTAGCTGATCCATCACCGTTTAAAACATGTAACATGCTTGATCGACCCAATGATGTGCTCATACCCATTAAAAGCATCTACCTCCATGACCACCACCACTTCATTTACACCTCGCTTACAATACCATCGCTACCTCAACCACACATACCATCTCCATTCCTACCACTACCACAACCTCCATGGCCAACCCATCGCTTCCAAATACATTAACTCTACCTCCGCATTGACCTCGACACTTCATCCATTCCAACTACCTACATACCAACCACCGATCCCTTGGAAGGTGTTTTTCAATGCCTCACTCTGGTGGAGTACCGCATATATAGTGTCAACACAGTCCTTACTCCACAAGAGTATGGAAGCCTTCACCAAAACCCTCGTTATGATCACCATATAGGAGAATGTCTCTTGTATGGTCCCCTCACCTTCGCACTAGTCTCACCTATGGGGGACTTGATACTACCACTTACACAACCAAACCATTATCACAAAATCATCCATTTTCTCTGACTTCCAATCACTTACCAATCACCGTTTCACCCACACCTTCCTACACCAATGTGCATGGAAGGGTTTTGGTTTTGGCTATTACAAGCAAGGCTTCTATACTTTCATTCCATGTACCATGCACAAACATAATGACCATAGTGGTATCATATTTCCTTAACCACCTACCAAACATGCCCGTAATGAACTCATTAAGGACACAAGCCCTTATCCACCTTCTTCACCCCTCCTTCATCACCACCCTCACCGATGGAGTCAATAGATCCTGAATCTATCCCTCCTAATTTTTTTCATAAACACCATTTCCTTGGGGCCTCGACTTATCAACATGAGGGCTAAGCCCCTTCCATTCTTCCCTTCATGTATCCTAAAATGATCGATGATGATACACATTTAATTAACATCATTCAATGTTAGGATGATGACTCGTATACTCACCTACCTTGGTGCCAAAGAATCATTTATTCAACCATCGTTACCTTTTGAGACACAAACCATGTTGAATGAATCAACTATCGAGATCAACATTCGGACTCGGGAAAACCCACACATCCTAAAGATTGGTTAATCTTTAGATGCTACTAAACAGAAGCCATCACTTCTTTCCTCAAAGGACATAACCATGTTTTTCTTGGTCTTATGTAGACATGCCCAGTATTGACCCAACCATAGTGGTCCACAATATCTTAACCATTCCCAATGCCAAAACCATGAAACAAAAACCGAGGAAAATGCACCCTCGCATTGATCTTCACGCCTAGAAGAACTTTAACGCCTTCTTTCTATTTCTTTCATCTTACCCATTGATTATCCTTATTGGATTTCTAACATTGTCCCTATCACTAAGGTGATATGTGGACTCTATATTTACATGGACTTCCATGACCTCAACCTAGTGTGTCTAAAAGATGACTTTCCCTTACCTAGTATTGAGCAAGCTAGTTGCCCTTACCTTTGGCCATGAGATTCTATCACTCATGGATGGATTCTTGGGTTATAAAATATCCCGCTTGCCCTAAAGGATCAACACAAAACCTTTTTCATCACCCCTTTGGGGAGCTTTCGCTATCGAGTCATGCCTTTCGGCCTTAAAAATGTTGGTATCACATATTAGCGGGCTATGACTTACATCTTCCATGACATCATGCATTGCATATTAGAAGATTACGTGGGTGATCTCTTGGCCAAATCTAAGCACCAATCTAAACAAATTATCATCCTCAAAACCATTTTTTACGGCCTCATTAAATATTATGTCCGCCTTCAGCTTAAAAAGTGTGTCTTCGTGGTTCTCTCAGAAATCTCCTAGGATTTATAGTTTCCCTAGGTGCTATAGAAGTTGACCTGCTAAAGTCAAGGCCATTCTAGAAATGCCTCCGCCCACTAACCTTAAACAACTTCGTATCCTGCAAGGTAAATTCTAGTCTATTCACCATTTCATTTTGTAATTATCTAATCGATGTCAACCATTTCATCATCTACTCGAGAAGGATGTGTCCTTTAAATGGGATGACGACCGCCACAAAATTTTGAGGCCCTAAAAATACCTTCTCCAACCACCCATACTCATTCCACCTAAATATGATCAACCTTTTTACCTATACATCTCATTGTCGATCATTCCTTGGGAGCCATGGTAGCTCATCGCAATGAACAACATAAGCGAGTAGGTAGTTTATTATATAAGTTGTACTCATTTGGACTATGAAACCTGATATACCCATCTTGAAAAAATTTGGTTAGCCTTAGTTTTCGTTGCTACCAAACTCCATCATTACCTACTTAACCACAAAACCTATGTTGTGACCAACACCAACCCCTTACACGTCATGTATGCCAAACCTTATAAAAATCAATGTGCCACATGATGGATTATACTTCTAGGTAATCTTGACCTCGAATTCATTCCTCAAAGGTCCATCAAGGGCCAAGAAATCACTGACCAATTGGATGACACACCTATTTCAGGGGATCAACCCTTTAATTTTGACTTTCCAGATGAGTCAATTGCTACCCTTTCCCTGGACAAACCCCCTTACCAAATGACACTCTTCTTTGATGGTTTCAAATGTCAGCGTGGGGGTGGGGCTGGTATTATCCTCATTCCCTTGATAATACTAGGAGGCATCTTCACAATGCGCATCTTTAGGAGGTGCAAAATTTTGAGCGATGAATGACTGATAGGAAACAAACCCGGCGCGAGATATTTAGATGGCCATAAATTTTCGAGAGGAGCTTGGATTCACGCAAGATTGGAATTTTCGGAAATCTTACTATGTCCTTTGTCCAACTATGACTGGATATCTTTAATTGGGTGAGAGCAAGTTCTTCAAAAATGCAAAATACAATTTTCCATTTATTAGGTTTGCTAAGGTCCTCACCTACCGCCATAATGAGATGAATTAAATGCAACTTGGAGGTGGTTGGGGTAGATTTGGAATTCCTCTCTCTTTTCTATCTCATTCTTCCTATAAATTGTAAGGAGGGGCTTCTTTCTAAATGTTGAACATTCTTGTTTTGCCCTCCCTTCTTCTCTTTGGTAGGTGAATTTGTGGAGTTTAAACCTCCCATTTAAAGCGTAATGCAACTTTTCCTCTTAGCATTTTACGAGTGTATTGTGTCTATCTTTGGAGAAAATAATGCATGTCTATGGATGATTCTCAACCCTCTCTATGTTCATTTGCATCCTCTTGATCTTTCACTACAAATCTAGTTATCTGTGCATGATCTTGCATTGCATTTTAATGGTTTGTGTTTATTGGCAAGACAGGTGTTTCTTCATTCCTCGGTGCATCACCTTTGTTAGTTTAGGTTTATTTTTATGCATTTTCTTACCCTGTCTCCTTGGAAAGTTAGATTAGGTTTTTGAGTAAACCATCTGCATTCTTATGTGTGCATCTGAATAGAGGAAAATGAACCGGCCTTCATCCGGAGAGCTTTCCCAATTCACAAGGTCCCACACTTGGGAAAAGCTCCATGTTATGCAATCACACTGAGAGTCTCAACCCATCAAGTTGCAGACATTCAGGGGTGATGTGATTCACCATCAATAGTTTTTACACGCTCGTTGGGACCAAGAGGTCATTCCACAGGATTTGAAGGAATTTTCAAGAAATTTGGACTTAGAAATTGCAAGTTTTACAATTTCATATTTTTTTCACCTTCTAGGCTGAACTTTGAAATCGATTTTCAAGGGCTTAACTTTCTCAAAACAAGTCAAAATTTCACTTGTTGATAGATCAAGGATAATATTCAAAAGTGTATTCTTATATTTTTGATATTTTGACCTTCAAAATTTCATAGTTTTTAGTATTTCAGGTTTTCCTAGGTGTTGGGCATGTCCCATGTTCTCTAACACGGTGTGTTTCAAGTTTTGTAAGTTATTTTGCATGACCTAAGTTTCACTTGTACATTTCAAGGATTAGTAGCTGCACAACAAGACTTGATAACCGAATTGAAGAACTGTATCTTTCGGGTCCTTCAAAGTTTTAAATTCTATTTTTAATATTATTAGGTTTGGTGTGTAACTTCTTTGGAATCCAAAATTTTAGGCTCATTTCCCAACACATATAGCAACTCTAAAGGGGTATAATTCGGTGGTGTAGCAGAAAAAGTTGCCCGGTATATGAGAAGAATTCGAACCGGGTATGATACTTGAGAAGAAGGGTTATTTTTCCACTTGCAACTATCACTAGGAAGAGGAAGGAGAGGGAGAATACCATAAAGATCACCATCTCCACCTAATAGGACTTTATCAACCCCTCCGACTAGTAGACCTTTCATCAATCAACAAGGGTTCTCAGGCCAATCAGAATGGCACAACAAAACCCTTTTGTCAACTTCACTGGTAGCAGCCCACTTGCCCTCAATGCACAGAATTCAGTTCCAATTGTAGCATTGAAGAACATTCTATTTTTCACTAGAGAAAATCATACCACTCCGGTGATCATGTCAAAGACATTGCTAACATTTGTAATCCATGCGATAAATGAAATGGATGTTGCTATCAAATTGCTGGCATCTTCATTCAAAGGGAAGGCATTGCAATGGTTTAGGAGCCTTGGAGCTGGTTCTATCCAAAATTGGAATCAGTTATGCATAGTTCTCCATGAGTAGTTTGGAGAATAGGAGACAACTTTGTCTCTACTAGAACAATTGACAACTATCAAAAGAGATCCCAATGAGGAGTTGGTGACTTCAACTTTAGATTTAAAAGGTCTTGGGATAGAATTCCAAAGTGGTCGTTAGGCCAATAGTGAAGGTGCTTTTCTATATTATCTTAAGGCTTTGAATTTCGATATTTCTATGTTAATTCAATCTATGGGAGGCGTAACCTTACCTTTTGTTTATAGCATTGCCATTAGGGCTGAAAACTATCTTATTCAAGCCTAGTATCCAAACTTAGAAAATCTAAGCACTAGTCAAGTGCCCACTTTGCTCTTATTCCCACTTCTAGAAATCAAAGTTCAAATGAAACTTCTACTTCATCCTCTAGTGCTTCAAATGAGCTCCGAGAGGTCATGAAAAAATTGCAAAATTTGAGAAATGAGCTGGTTACACTCAAGAGACAATAGGCCCAAATCTTTAGACCTTCTTATTAGCCTCAAGCTCAACCTAATAGGCCACCATACCAGCCCAATAGGCCACCCAATCTAGCTGCAAATCAAAGCCAAGTAAGGCCTCCCGCTAATAGACCATTTCAACCCTATAACCCCAATGTTGCATCTGCTTCTAAATCCTTAGTGCTAGTGCAAAACAACATAGCTCAAGAGTATGATTGGTGTTTCCCATGCAATGAACCTCACAAAAAATCTATGTGCTTCAATGGTGCTTTGAACCAAGCCTTGATGGTGAAAACTACTGGTGTAGAGGGTGAAGTGAGTCAAGAAACAAATCAGCAACAAGGGACATCTCAGCAAAACACAGCTCTAAATGATACCACACTTGTGAATTGGCAAGCTGAGGATTTTTGTGGCATGAATCAAATAATTTCTCGAGTGTAAAGCAGTAACACAAGATCAAAGAAGAGGAATATTGGTGAAGGGAAGTCATTTGCACCAATTTATCTACAACCTTCCATCACTCCACAAGGTGTTCGTAAGAAAAATACAGCTCCAAGCATACAAGGGCAGCCCAAAGCACCTTCTAAACCAACTCAAATGCCGGTTGTTGCTGCCCATGTGCAAGAAAGGAATGTGCGAGGCTAAAGGACAATAAAGAGATGTTTCATCCCCATTTAGCATCATTGATCAAATGAAGAAGACAAATGTGAATATATCAATGTGGGAATCTTTATCCATCCCAGACAAAGCGATCTTCTACAAGCTTCCATGAAGAATTGGTCAACTTTGAACTTAGCAGAGTTCATATGCAAGAGAATGTCCTCACAAATCTTTGCTTTCGGCCAAGGGAATCATCGAGGACAACAACGTAAAGTTTTGAAGCCCCCTCCATTCTATGTTTCATTAATCATTAGAGATAAACTAGTACACAATTACATGATTGATTTTGGGGCAAGTAGTTATGTCATGCCCAAGCAAATAGATGATCAATTTGGGTCTCCAATATAAAGTCATATCAAAGGGGGTAGTGCAATTGGATGGGACAATAGTAGCAATGGTGGGAGTGCTTAAAGGTTTGAATCTTACCTTGCATGCATGCCCCAACGTTATATTTCTTCAAGATGTATCTCGTAATTGACTGCCACCCTTTTCCCTATGCTTATCAAGGGATTTCATGCTAGAATTGCTGGATATTTATCTCGCGATTGGTCACACATGATTTTGGGTGATGAGGTATGGGGCCAAAGCAACAATCAAATTCAAACCAATTACAAAATTTCACATTGTGCCTCATAGTCCCAAAGAAAATCAATGCCAATTGCTCAAGATTTGATCAAGAAGATTATCCAAACACGATGAAGTCGACACAAAGTTGGAAGTATCCCTAATTTGACTCTTGATGAATGGGCGAGAAAGGTACAAGATTTTGATCCCTACCAAGAAGTAGAAGAATCTGAGCTAGGAGTCTATTGCATACATGAAGAAAACCATCCTATTCCTACCATCACCAAACCCGGACCACAAGGATGACAATGAGATATGGCAGTTATTTTTGATGGATCAAGGAGTAGGCAAGGTGCGGAGGACGAGGAGTTATGCTTGTTTCACCTCAAGGCATCAAATATTATTCAGCTTTCCATTTCCACTTTTCCTATTAAAACAACACAAACTGAATATGAGGCCTTGATTCATGGACTTCATTGGGATGGGAAAAAGGGCATAAAGAACTTACGGGTGTTTGGGGATAGCAAGCTAATCACAAACCAAGTCGGGGACAATAAGCTACAAAGAATGACCTGTTGAAGAACTACAAGAATAGGGTATGGGACCTCGTTGAGGAATTCGAGGATTTCAACATTGTGTCCATACTAGGAGGAAAATGAAGCCACGAGATAGGCTCACGGAGAGTTGGAGCAATGTTTGATGTGGTTGACAACATCGAAGAGAAAAGGCACAACCACATATGCATGTGATTATGAGGCCAATAGTTCGAGATAATAACACAAGTTGGCAAGTGTTTGAGAACGATCAACAGATCGTCAATTTTTACAAGAAGAGGCTAAATTCTCAGCTAGGAATCAGGATAGACTAGAGCAGTAGTATGGGGATCAAGTAGTGTAGCTGCAGACAAACAAGCTTCCTAAGGGTTTAGTAACGTTGGAGTCTATATTCAACCCTAATGACTAGTTTCATAAGGAAAAGGCTAACATATAGGTCAAGAGTGAAGATTTGAGCCAATTCTCATTGGGGATGGAAAAACACTTCAAATTGGTAAAGTGGCCATTGAGCGGGAGAAATCAGATTTCATACGGCTCTTCCAAGAATTTCTAGATGTCTTCTCTTGGAGCTATGAGGACTTGAGATGATTCAATCCTAAGTTAGCACAACATACCATAGAATTGGATCTAGATGTTAATCCCATCGTGGCGAGCGAGACCAGTCAACCCTCACATTGAGTCTTTAATGAAGAAAGAGCTAAACAAGATAATAATAAGAGGCAAGCATTATATTGCGATCAAGCACTCAAGTGGGTTGCAAACTTGGTTCCGGTTAGGAAGAAGAGTGGATAAATCAATTTGTGTGTGGACTTCGAGACCTCAACAGGGCATCTCTCAAAGACCATTACCCACTTCCTTCAATGGAACAAATATTGCAAGTAGTATCTCCGGTTGGAGAGATTCTCTCTCCTAGATGGCTACTCGAGGGGTATAATCAGTAATGGTGAAGAATATGACCAGTTCAAGATATTTCACCACCAAATGGGGCACCTATTCTACAAGAAGATGCCATTTGGCATATCAAATGTTGGAGCCACTTTCCAAAGGGAAATGGATATGGCATTCAAGGAGTTGATCAATAAAATAGATATATCTTCACAACATCATTTGTATTCTCCAAAAGGATACCTCTTTCATCCAGGAGAGACAGGTATTTCGAGGTGTAAAAGATTTGGGACCTATCATTGAATCCCAAAAATGTATATTCTGGGTCACGAAGGAAAACTTCTAGGCAATATTGTTTTAAAGGAGGGATTGAAGATTGACCCGTAAAGAGTTGAAGAAATTCGAGTGTTGCCATTTCCAAGTCACACATGGGAAGGCTCTTCAAAGCTTCTTAGGAAGGATAAATTTTGTCCACAGATTTGTGCCAAATTTTGCCGCTCTCGTGAAGCCAATAACGCTGATGTTGAAGAAGAGCATGGTATTTAAGTGGACAGCTAAAGGCAAGGCAAGTTTTGAGGCAATAAAAGAGGCTATATCTCAAGCTCCGACTCTCGTCAATCCAGACTTCTCCAAGGACTTCATGTTATATGCCTTCGGTGGTGGAGACATAATTTCTGCAATCTGGTACAACAAAACAAAGAGGGATTAGAACAACCAGTTGCTTTCTTTAGTCAAGGCCTAGATGAATAATATGAAGCAAGGTACTATTTCATTGAAATACATGTCCTTGTAGTGATAAGGAGCTTAGAGAAATTCAAGCACCTAGTCTCAAACAACAAGATCCAATTGTTGGTCTCTCATGCGGGAGTCAAGGACTTCCTTCTAAACAAGGATCTGAATGAGAAACATGTAGGATGGATAACCCATGTCATGGAATATGACATCGAGATCAAGGTCACAAAACTAGTACATGGAAAAGGACTATGTGAATAGCTAGCTTTGAGTTGGCAAGTTGAAGCAGGTGATGAAAAAGAGATTGTCTTGGTTCTATAGGATGGTCAAGAATAGGAAAATGATGACGTGCCTGCTCCTTGTTGGACTTAGAATATGATACATTTCCTACAAGTAGGCCTATGCCCTTCAGAATTGAGCAAAGAAAAAGGAGATACTTCAGATTACAAGCCATTCCATATGTTCTTGTTGATGGTGTTTTGTTCAAGAAAGACATCAATGGAGTTCTATTGAGGTGCATTGGGATAGGTCAAATTGAGAGGGTGTTACAAGATTTTCATGATGGAGATTCCGGAGGACATTTCGCCCCATGGGTAACAAATCTCAAGATAATGAAGGAAGGGTATTATTGGCCCACAATGTTCAATGATTGCTATACATGGATAAGAAAGTGCAAGAAATGTGCACTCTTCACAGGCAAAGAAAGACTAACAAAGACTTCCATTGCACCCAATTTTGGTCGACCAACCATTTATGCAATGGGGATTAGACTTCATCGGGGTCATCAATCCAAACTCAAGCCAAGGCCACAAGTGGATTCTCATGGCAAAAGACTATTTCACCAAGTGGACCAAAGCAGTAGTGCTCAAAGAAGCAAATGAGTCTAACATACTAGAATTTTATGAAGGAATAGTGACCAGGTTTGGTGTGCTGGCCACTATCATATCAGACAATGCATTGGCATTCATAGGTTCCAAGATTATAGAATGGGCTGTCAAGAATGGAATCTATTTGAGCACCTCTTCAAATTATTACCCACATTGGGGTAATGGACAGTAGAGTCCACGAACAAGAATTTGCTAAGGATCATCGGAAGGAGTCGGATGAAAACCAAAGGACATGGCATACCAAGCTAAAATCAGCATTATGGGGTTTATTTTGACATGAATGACACCAAAGAGGTCTACTTGTAATTCTCCCTACAAGTTAGTCTATGGGAAAGAGGAAGTATTGCCTATATCATTAGAATTACCTGCATTGGAGCTCATGAAGCAGTTAGAGTTGTCTGAGTTCGAACCAATGGAAGCGTGTATGCGAGTTGATGGAATTGGAAGAAATCAAAGAACATGCAGTTCAGATGATTGAGAAAGATCAAGCCTTAGTAAAAAGATGGTTTGATAAGAAGGCAAGAGCAAAGACCTTCCAGGAAGGGGACCTAGTTTTGAAATGGGATGCAGATCGGGAAAAAATAGGAAGGCATTCCAAGTTTAATTCCATTTGGAGTGACCCCTACATGGTCATGCGATGTAAAAGTAGTAATTCCTTCCAATTGCCTACATTAGATGGAGAAGAACTCCCAAGTCGATTAACATAATCTATCTTAAACATTACTACTTAAAGGAAAAGTTTTACCCTTGTAAATATTAGCCTAGATTTTAATTCCTCTAAGTGCGGATGCACATTGTCTAGTTGTAGTTAGGTTTCAATTTACCTAAGTGCTTTTTCACAATTTTTGTAGCTCTCAAAGTTGAATTTATATAGTCAAAGCATGCTCTTGGAGAATGAGTTGCATGTATTAGGATCAAGATCAAATATCATGTTGGTTTCAAGTTATTGTTTATGAATCCATGCACAATAGATTCATAAAAGGCCACCGATCTTCTACCTAGCAGAAGGTGATCCCTGTTGAGTCACCAAATTGTTGTATATATCTCCCCCTGGTAAATATAGACAAATAAAAGAATATGGAAATCAAAGAAACTCAAATCCTGATATTTATTGTGTCACCAAAAATTCAAGGCGTAGGTTGGAGGTGCACAACATAGAGTGTCAACATGACAAAATTTGCACCCAAGGCGCAGGTTGGAGGTGCACAACACATAGTGTCAACATGACAAAATTCACACCCCAAGGCACAGGTTGGAGGTACACAACATAGAGTGTCGACATGACAAAATTTACGCCCAAGGCGCAGGTTGGAGGCACACAACACAGAGTGTTGACATGACAAAATTCGCACCCAAGGTGCATCTTCTTCATGAGGCCCATCTTCAGGATGTGCAACATTTTGAGCGTTGACACCCGATAGGAAACAAACCTCGCGCAGATATTGAGATGGCCATAAATTTTCGTGAGAGGGAGCTTGGACTCACGCAAGGTTGGAATTTTCGGAAAGCTTACGAGGTCATTTGTCCAACTATGACTGGATATCTTTAATCGGTGAGAACAAGTTCTTCAAAAACGCAAAATACAATTCACCATTTTTTGGGTTTGCTAAGGTCCTCACCTACCGCCATAATGAGATGAATTAAATGAAACTTGGAGGTGGTTGGGGTAGATTTGGAATTCCTCTCTCTTTTCTATCTCATTCTTCCTATAAATTATAAGGAGGGGCTTCTTTCTAAATGTTGAACATTCTTGTTTTGCCCCTCCCTTCTTCTCTTTGGTAGGTGAATTTGTGGAGTTTAAACCTCCCGCTTAAAACCGTAATGCAACTTTTCCTCTTAGAATTTTCTAGTGTATTGTGTCTATCTTTAGAGCAAATAATGCATGTCTATGGATGATTCTCAACCCTCTCTATGTTCATTTGCATCCTCTTGATCTTTCACTACAAATCCAGCTATCTCTGAAGGCATGATCTTGCATTGCATTTTAATGGTTTGTGTTTATTAGAAAGACAGTTTTTCTTCATTCTCGGTGCATCACCTTTGTTAGTTTAGGTTTATTTTTATGCATCTTCTTTAGTGGTTGCGCCCCCTTGTCTCCTTGTTGATGCAAGTTAGATTAGGTTTTTGAGTAAACCCCTCTTTGCATTCTTATGTGTGCATTCAACAGAGGAATAGGAACCGGCCTTCATCAGGAGAGCTTTCTCGATTCACAAGGTCCCACACTTGGGAAAAGCTCCATGTTATGCGATTTCTAATCGCACCGAGAGTCTCAACCCATCGAGTTGCAGTATATTCAGTGGAAGTGCTATGATTCACCATCAACATTCTAACCAAAAGCCTTTATTCTCTTACGATGCCTCATGAGTTCATGAAATTCCTTATACCATTAAGGAAGTTCATGATGACATATGTGGAGGTCATCAAAGTGGCCTTGCTATTGCTAAGTGTATTCTCACCATTCACCGGGCTATTACTTGCCAACCCTTAGGTATGATTTTTGCAACTATGTCAAATGTTGTGTAAAATTCCAAGAACATTCAAATATTCATCATACACCCAACCATGCCTTACAGGTCATCCGTGACCTTTGGCCCTTCTCTCAGAATGAGAAGCACGGGGGTTTGGATATTTTTGTCAGAGAAATCAATCCCCATTCTTTCCAACGCCATCAATGAATCATCACTACTACTATCGAATACTATACAAAATGGGTGGAAGCCATACCACTCATCTCCATAAAATCCGAGAAAATATGTGAGTTCATTAACCACCATATTATTTGTCACTTTGGTGTTCCTCATCGCCTCATCACTAACAATGGAAAAAATCCAAAAATAAAAAAAAAAACACAAAACTTTGTGATGCCTTTGGCATTCATCTTAGTTTCTCATCACCCTATTACCAATGCAACACACCAATGGCCAAGCCAAACCCACTAACAAAACCCTAAACAAGATTCTCATGAAAGTGGTCAATGATCTTTGGGAAGGATTGGCATAGGCACATTCCTTTTTCCCATGGCCATACCGCACTAGTATTCACACTTCCACCACTTTGTGGACACACCATTTTCTCTAGTATACGAACCGGGTATAGAGGAAGTGTCCCTACCTCTCGAAGTCTAGATTCCCTCATTCTACATTTCTCTCCATGACATACTCATTGATGATGAATTTTATCAGACCACTTAGCACAGCTTAGAGTTACTATACAAATGTCATCTTAATGCTCTGGATCACCTTCAAGTTTACCAAAAATGTATCAAACGTGCCTACAACAAACATGTCCATGAGCAGACCTTCCAAGTCTATGACCTTGTCCTGAAATAATATCAACACGTAACCTAAGCGAAAAAAACTAAATGGGGAAATTTTACTTATGGATACATCATGACCCATACTTATGGATAGTGTTTATCATTTATCTTCACTTGATGGTAAACCTAAACCTGAGCCCCTTAATGCCTTACATCTTTGACCATTCTATTATTGACTTGTCATCCTACCTCACTTTTTGTCTCTTTCCATGCTCATCCCTTGACCGCTATTCAATTCATACACCTCACCAACGATTAAACAAGAATCATATGAGTACATGCCACTTGTTATCTTCTCTTAAATATGTGTACCACTTGCACTTTGCACATAACATGATTCTCATGATTGCTTTTTGTCTACCTTTAGATGAGATCCCATAGTCATTCCACCTTGCCTTTTGAACAAGAGTCTTATCTTTCACCTTGGTCGTGTCCACGACTTCAAAGCCCTCACATGGGATGTAACTTCTTGAGTCAAACATACACTCAAAATATGACTCCCTCAAAGGACATCTTCCTCTCAACAATCACTGCTATAAATAGACGGCCCCCTCGAAGGACAGCTATGTAAAGCTTAAAAAAAAAAAAAAAGTGCAACCAAAGCTTCTGCATGATCACTTCACAAAGACCTCACGGAGTTAAATTTTCTTCTTCCCATATAGATTTCTTGCATCAATCAATCTATCTTCAGCTATAAGTCAAAACAAAAACCTTTTTATTCATGGACTTACCCATGGACTTACCCATTATGATCTGGATCTCTTGCCCAAAGAGCATGCTACCTCACACCATATAACAATTAACTACCTTTCACCCTTCTTACCATTCCCACTCCCATTTCCTACTACCTCAAGGGACTTCTTGGAACTTAGACATTTGGTGATCTTATGACTACTTTTCACCGTATAAAAATCAACCATGCAATGTCTTTGGGTCTTACGTTCATTGCCTCCTCCAAGGCATGATCTACTTGGTATGATCCTACCTAATCAAGTGGCTTTCTTGGCCCCTCTTATCTTTTAAACCATCTTTGTTTACATTTTTATTACCTTATACAGGACTTGGTCCTCGACGCTTACTTTTGGGGTAATCTTCTTATTTTTCAACAATCGACATCACCTGCATCACTTTACCTATAATCAACCCACACCTAATAGATATAAAACCCACACCATGCCCGAAATCTACTAACTCATTTTCATACCTCATCATATTCTTCCCTAGCTCATGGGATAACTTCATCAACCTGTGGTCCCCTTTTCGCCGGAACTATGTAGGCAACACTCTTAGGGCATGGGGCCCTTGGAGGTTAGCTCGGCCATTCTCTACCTTAAACAATTTATCTTCCATATTCCTAACACCTCACTTAGTTTCCCTTTTTATCCCAAATTAGAAATTAAACCAAACAAACAACAAGTTACTTCATATTTTAAATCCTTATCACAACATACATTTATTATGCCTATCATTTCTTTATCATCACTATTCTTAGATTATACCACATCTCACATATGACCCATTCATTACATTGCATAAAATAATGAATCACAACTTCACCTACTTTTCGACTTGATCCATACCTATGACCCGACTCGATCCATGCCTAAACTAACCCGACTTGATCTATACCTAACTAACTGACTCGGTCTAGGCCTAAATCAATGGTTCACACTTTGCTGCCAACTCAATGCTCCGCTCCGTCTGGAAACTTTTCTCTCTTTTCTCTCTATTTTTCATTTTCACAAATAGCTAAAAGTCAAATGAATAACAAAAATTGTGGATTTTTTATTTCTATAAAAAACCTGACCTAAGCCGATGTTAGTTACCCTTGTCTAACATCGATCACATGCCCTACCCAATCGTGGTAGGTTGACCTCTCATCGACGTCGATTATCCTTGACCGACATCGGTCACCCTCATCTACCTATTCCCTTAAATTTTACCCTTTTACCCTACCCCTACCTCCCTTTTTTACCTCACCCAACCTTCACCTTGATCATTTATCCCACCCCACCTTTACCCAAACCATTTCCCTCACATTCCGACCTCACCATTTACTACCTACCTTTTTCCTCCTTTGGGGACTCGTTATTTTCCCCTACCTTGGCCTTACCCATGTTGTGACCTAGATATTTGAACCTGGACCATCACTTGTGACCTTTGACCTCATGTGTTCGCTATACCTTGCGACACAGTTACCTGTGTTGTTGACCTAATGACCTTACCTAGTCTATTGTTGTGACCATTTATCCTAACCCTACCTTTGGTTGTACCAAAATATACCTAAAAATTCTTGCACCTAACCTACATCGTGTTTCGTGACCATATCCTATATCTTTGATACCGGAATCACTTCACCCTCATTTGGATAAACCTATCGACCTTAGATGATGTAGAGTTTGACTACTCTTCAACCTAGTATTGTGATGTAGTTTATATGTGTGCATGCATTTGACTGTTACTACCTTTGATGATGACCCATCGCCTAGCTTACCCGAATAGACCTTGCTCCTCTTTCCCCCGTTACCCACCTTTCTTTTCATCACATTTTCCTTCTATCAAACTACTCACCAATTCTTCCTCGCTGCCTCGTTATTTCTTGGTTTGAGGGGATCACCCTCACCCACACATGGGGCAACCGCATCTTACTTTTTGTTAGCGTCACTTACTAATACAAGCTATGCAACAAAAAGGAGCAAAATGTAGACCCTAAAATTAAGTCACACTCCCCTTCGCCCCTAAACAAATAAGCATCCTTCATCACATTCACCTAGCCATGACCCCCTTCACCTCACTAATATTAATTTAATTAATTTAATTAAATTAATTCATTATCCTCACCATATTTATTATTTAAATATCTTAATTTAAATAATATCCACAAATACACTTCACCTAGAAACCTCATCAAATGAACTCACCATAAGACCTATTCTTAGTAAGTTTGCCATAACTAACTAAGACTTACCAAAATCCTAAAAAAATCAATGCCTACATTCACTGTAACCACATTCCCACATGCTTACAAGAAGCTTCTAATATAATCTATAGGTTAGTGACATGAGATCTCGAGAAATCAAGAGGATATCCCTAGTTTAGTAAACCTAGGAAATCCTACCTTGACCGATGTTGGTTAGCCCTAACCATCACCGATTAGGCTAGAACCACCGTCGGCTACCTTTTAACCCCCAAAGCAACCTTATTGTGAAGATTAGAAAAGATTGGAAAAAGTTGGCAAACATTGAGATCTTTTGGAGAGATATCACATCTTCGAGATCAAATTCCGGTGAGAACACACATGTAAGGAAGGGGATCAAGTATTTTCTCTTGCACATCCACCCCAACGATGATCTAATCTAACCAAGCAAAGAGGAATGCACATGCAGCCCATGCAGAAGCTCTCCTACGATTGGTGATCACCTGTAACCTTCAACCTCTTACAAGCACCCCCATCCCTTAGTCACATGTGTCCAAGACTAGAATCGAAGTAAGTAAAATATTTTACTTCTCCGGTTCACTTCATTTTTTCATTATATTATCACCTATTGTTTACCTAATCACCCATTAACCTCCTTCAACATTTCCCCTCCATATACCCATTAAAACCTCAACAAATCCCTCCCAAATCACCCAATACCTCATCCTGACCAACCAAAGTCCTTTGTGTAATCACAAAGAAGACCCCAAACCCATTCTCATGGCATCCCCAAAACTCCACAAGATCGGCACTAAGTTACTCCTAACTACCGTTAGTCACCCTTAATCGACATCAGTTACTTTATGTGCTCATCCAACCCGAATAGGTACCTATCTAGCTAATTTTTCATCCTGTTAATCACTTGTGACCTACCTTAGACTTTTCTAAACCTACAGAGACCCAAAACCAATTGTTTGACCTTCGATCCTATTCTAACCTAGCATGTTAGATTAGATCTTTCTTATTGTGTTTTAAATGGGATACATAAATAATTTCAAATTACAATAGGATTTACTTCATTTCCTGCATTAAATTGTTTAAAATAGTGGGCCGATAGCCATCTAGGAAGTATCACACTTCCCGAGTCTAGGACATGCTAGGAAGTTCACTTTACATATTGTTTAACTCTTTCGGTGGTCTTGCTTTTCATTACGGGTAGTTCCTCCTAGCCAAAAGGAAGTTCTCACAATTAGTGTGGATTTAGAAGTCATATGTGCACAAGAACTCATCAACTAGCATTAAAACATGTATTCATCCTATGCTCGTTACCCTATCTCGTTTCATAATACTTCAAAGAAACGTCTAAGAATCAAGTGAAACAAAATCAATTGGGTAGTTGAAGCTTCTTTGTGATTTGAAGCTCCCTAAAGATTAGTAGAAGCTAATTCAATTCTAGGGGTTTGAAGCCTCAGATCGGAAGTGGCTTAGTCAAATTGAGGAGTAACAACTCCTGGTTGAGTTGATGGTCAACCTTGAAACTAATGTAACAGAAGTGGGGGAAAATTGTCCTAAGCATGGTTCATAGTTTAGTGTGTTTTCTTCCCATTTTGGGTTTCCCACATTAAACCTTGTGTCATTGTGTTCTCTCTTGTAATTTTCTTGTGTGTGTTTATGGTTTTATCATATCATATTTAAGAAGGTAAATTGTGAAAACACTGATTCACCCCCCCTCTTAGTGTCATAGTTTCTAATAATTGGTATCAGAGAAGGCCATGGTAAAGTGATTCTAACAGCTCAAGGGAGATCATGTGGATTCAACTATGGCAAGAAACCAATCAAGTGGCTTCTCGACTTCCAAAGAACCTTTATTTAATGGGTTAAAATATTCCTTCTAAAGTGTCGGGATGAAGAATTAATGAGTGTCTCATTGGATTTAATATTGTGACTCAATTGAGAGTGGCTATATTGTTCCAACAACACCTCCCATGACCAAGCGGGAATGAAAGTAGTTGAAAATAAATCTAAGGATATGAATGTAATTCTTTGTGGATTGAGGATGAGTTTGTGAAGGTATGTAGTGTACTACATCCCAAGAGATGTGGGACAAGCTGAAGATAATCTATGAAGGAGATAACAAGGTAAAGATATGGAAACTACAAAATTATAGAGCATGGTTTAAAATCCTTAAGATGAACTAAGGTGAGAGTGTTTCCTCATATTTACATAGGATTGATGAAATTGTAAACATGATCAGAGGCTTAGGAGAGAAGATAAAAGAGAGGGTGATTGTACAAAAAGTTTTTAGATCTTTGACCTCAAAATTTGATGCTAAAATATTAGTTGTAGAAGAAGCTAAAGACCTAACTACTCTAACAATGGATGATATTCATGGTATATTGAATACATATGAAATGAGAATCAGTGATTCAAATTCAGAACAAAGGAGGTATACTTTAGAGAAAAAAAGAGTCATAAGAAAATAACAAGGTGAATGATACTGACATGGACATAGATGATGAAAAAATAGAAGCCATGTTTGCAAGAAATTTAAAGAGAGGTTCAAAAAAATACAAAGGTAAGATCCCATTCAAGTGTTTCAGTTGTGGAAAAGTTCATCACTTTTCTTCTAAATATCCTAATAAACCCAAAAATATGAGTAATTATCTGATAGACAAAAAAGTAAATTCAAAGGATATAATGAAAAAAGGAAGAACTTCAAGAACAAGAGAAATTTCTACTCACAATAAAATTCAAGCTCCTCACACTCAAGTGATTATATCAGCTCTGAAAGTGAAGAAAAAGGTATGTTAGTTGAGACTTTGTTTATGGCTATTGAAATATCAAATGCAAGTAATTCTAAAGGAAAATTTCAGACTCAGTATGAAATTTCAGATGAAGAAGAAGTAGAAGTTAATCTTGAGGTTGAGTTGATAAGTTTACTAGATGAAATAAAGCATCAAAAGAAGAGAAATAAAAACTAAAAATTATGGTAAAAGAATATGAAAGTAAAATCATATCTCTTGAAGAAAATCAGAAAAAGGAAGCTCAAGAACATGAAGGAATAATCAAGGAATTTGAAGCACAAGTAAAACAAATTGAAGATGCCTTCAAGGTAAAAGAAGAAGATAATTTGAAGCTCAAAACTAAGATGGAGCAGTTGCAAACACAATTAGAACAGACCTCTACAAAACTGAAAATGTATCATAAATTTGAGAAGAACACTTGCTGATTTGAGTGATCTTTTGAGAAAACAAAAAGAAGCAAATGACAGAGTTAGTTTGGGATATGAAGAGAAGAAGGAAGATGACAAATCAGCAAGAAAAAATATGGTCAAGACAAGTGAAGAACCTCCTAAAGTCAAGAGATCTAATTTTAGGAAGAATAACTATCTAAGGAGACATTATGCCATGAGGTATGCTTACTCATTTTATGGATACTGTTATGCTTGTAATGAATTTGGTCACAAGGCTGCTAAGTGTAGGATGTACTCTAGAATTCATGGTAGGCACATGAAATTTTATCATGCTAGAAACAAGGATGAGCTGATTTGCTATAACTATCAAAAGTATGGACATGTTTCCAAGTTTTGCTATCAAAGACCTCCATAGAAAAACAAGAAGGGTTTACGTGGTTAAATCCGATCCTACAGGATACTAAGGAGCAAGGTTTAATTGCACAAAGTATCCTTTCATTCACAGAGTGAAGATGTAGATGTAGAGTGGTATATTGAAAGTGGGTGCTCTAACCACATGACAGGGAATAAGAGAAAATTCATCTCCTTAGAGGAAAAGGCATCTAGAACAGTGAAATTTGGGGACAACACATCAACAAATATTGTTGGAAAAGGTAAGTTAAGTCTTGATAATGGAAAACTATAACCGAAAAATGTGTTCTATGTTAAAGCTTAAAACACGGTCTTCTTAGTTTCAGATCAAATGTGTAAATAAGGATACATAATTCTCTTTCATGATAAAATATGTGATATAAGGATAGAAGAAATAAAAAGGTGATAGAAAAGTAAAAAGAACCAAAAACCATTTTTATGTGCTCAAGGAAGTAAACAAAAAAATGTGTTTTTTAAGGAAAGTGGATGATATGATGACAAAACCATTGTCTATGGCTAGTTGTGATAACTTGAGGCATAATTTTGGGATAGCTTCATCCCCTAAAAGTCACTAAATGTCTACAAAAGATAGGGGAGCAGCTAAGGTGCAAAATTTACTCCAAAGGGCTCAATTTGAGTCGCAGACAGTGGGGGAGATATATTTTCCAATTCCAGAACAAAATGTGATCATGTAAAGACAATATTTAACACTGATTTGAAAGTGTATCAGATGGATTGTTGTAGGTGATGCATGGATGAAAAATAGTAGCAATTATTGGGATTCTTTAGACAAGAAAACAAAATCTTTCTAGGGGATTGCATATAAGGTACAAGCATTCTCTTTTGTTTAAATTTTTCAATCTAATTAGTTTTGTGTGCTTATGCATATTTTTCATAGATGTCAAAGGGGTAAAGAGAGTGTTGGAAACTTGTTTCATATTTTAGTTTGCCATCAAGTTTCAAAAAATTGCCATCATTGATAAAGAGGAGATTGTTGCACCCTGTTGATTTTCCATTTGTTTTCATTGATGTCAAAGGAATTGATGGAAAAGGGAGAGTGAAAGAGCATGCTTCTTGTGTCTTGTTCATAGGTTCAAGATGACTTCACGTTGTTGCAAGAATACATGGTCTTGAAAGTTGAGTGGTAGTGTAATTTGTGGTTCTTTCGGGTGTCTAATGAAGTTAAATAGAGTGGTAAAGGTCATAACAAACATGGGAGAGGATTTTAAAGAGTATCTAAATCATTTGTGAGAAAATGTTAGGCTCATCTCAGCTCCAAGAGTTAATTTTGTATATTGGTCAGAAATGGTGTTGAGAACAAGAAGTGTTCTTGTATGCAAATGAGATGGGTTAGAAAATTTTGGACCTATCCTTTTCACACAAATCATGGGTGATTATTATTGTGAAGGTGTCCTAGTTCTTGTAAAACAAGTATTTTGGAAATATCATGTTAAGTTACATGAATTCTTAGACTTCAAAAACACTATACACTCTCCTTCGAACAACCCATAGAAGGAATTTTTGGAGTATATTTGCATAGAAATTATGCACAAAAAGAATTTTCTCAAAAGGAAGTGTGGTTGAAAATATATTATCATTTTGGTGGAGTAATTTTTCAGTCTCTTTAGCTCTGCACCAAATTGATAACAGAAAAAATGTTAGAATCCAAGTCTTAGTTAATCACTTCTACAAGATTCATGATAGTCTATTCATGTTTCTTCTAATGCTTAGAAGGTATTTGAAGGATTTATTTCTTTAAGGTACATGACGGTACTTGTGTATTTGCTCTTGGTGTGAATGATCCGGGTATGTAGTGGTTCTAACTTCGACATTGGAGTTCATGCTCAAATAGTTTGAGCATATATAAGTTCCTTTGGTGTGGTTGATGTCATGTTCTTAGATAGCTAAAAATATCCTACATAGATCTAGCACAACGTGACTTAAATCTCTTCCTCAAGCATCTAAAATTCAAATGCAAATGTTTAATCAAGTGCTTAAGCATGGACATAGAAGAAAATGTGAGAAAATGACAAGGTCATGCATGTGAATTGATTTTCTATGAGGTGAAAAGCTTGAAATTCCATTCCTTCTAGTCTCTAGATTGTAATATGAAGGTGCTCACTGTCCTAATGGTGTATCATGAAAAACAAATATCCTATTCAGCCCCTATGAGAATTATAACATCTAAAATTGAAGACTATCAAGTTGTATGTCATCCTCATTTGTTGTATTCACTTAAAAGGATAATTTTATATATTTTCTCTTCAAGTACTTATACCTCAAATCACATGTACATTCTTTTCCTTCACCATATGCATGCTTAGAGCTCCAGTTTAGACATTTTCCATCAAGTCACTATCTCCTTTCATTTTGGAAAGATGGCAATATATATCAAGGACCCTCAAAAAAACATCCATTCTCTAACTTTAATAAAATTTGTAGATTAAATGGATTTAATGGTTTCTATCATCTAAAGGATTGTTCAAATACCTTGTTCTAGGGTTTAGTTGAAGATCTTTTGATAACTAAGAATGATTTATGTAATGAAAATTAGTGAAATTTGAACTGTAGTTTTGTATCAATATCACAAAAATATTGCAAAAGGTTTTAGATCACATTACGAAGTATTGCATGAGAATTTATATAAAAGAGGTATGATAAACTCGTGTTTAGTACACGAGACTAGATTTTTTTATTATACCGGTGGTATTCAAACAGCTTAATTGAAAATTATTCAAAGGGTAGTATTTATAAAGTGTATATGGAGCTTGGAAATGATCTTCACATCATGGATAAGGCCTAGAGGCTTGTGGTTTTATTCAAGCAAGATCAAAGAACTCGTGTCTACTTTAATTTCTCAATGACCTTGAAGAATTTTTTTGAAAAAAAATTGAAGGGAAGTCTATGAGGAAAACATTTTGAGATTAAAAGGATTTTTTTAGAAGAGGAACACAAGAGAAGAACTCAATAAATTTGTGAAATATTACATATGACTGTACTCTATCAATATTGTCATGTTTTGAGATGACCTCACTAAGTATGCATGTACAAACTATCCTTAGACTTCTTATTCGAATTGAGAATTTTGTTTTGAAGATGGTAAAGGATATTTCAAGGGTAAAATTACTACCACATTCCTTCACTTTGAAGGAGAAGTTAAAAATCCTTCTATTTTTCATGTAACCGACAACTCTCTAAGTTGCGAAGGGAAGGTGAAGGGTTTCATATCTTGAAAAAAATAAAATGATGTTATAGAAGCTTAAAAGTGGAGAACCCTTGAATTTATCATGGATTTACAATGAATGTCATGTGAGAATAGAGGAAAATAAATATATCTCAAAAATCAATGAATATTGAAAAACAAAAAAGCTAAAACATACATGCATCCATAGGAAATAAATAAGATGAAAAGTTAGAATTTATAGTATTGAAAAGATATAGAATTTGAAAAGTAAGAGATAGAAAAATATAGAATTTGATAAGAGTTGTTGAGTGAAATATCGGTTAATGTGCAAGATATAGTATGAATGAAGTTTAAAAACTATAGGGCAGTAATGTGAAAGGTTCTAAGTCCAAATCGAGATGAACAAGAAAAGCATGGTATGTGAATGTGATATGTTTTTAAAAAGGAAATGTAAGTTAATTTCACTTTGAAAGAACTCAGTAATAAAATAAGTGAAGCTCGATGAATGATCTAGTGAATGAAATTAGTGAACTAAGTGAAGGAACTCATTAAATGTATGATTTTGACATGTGAATGGAATAGTGAAGTGTGATTCTTTCTAGCAAGGTATGTTTTTGAGAACATTTGTGAGTGAAAAAAATAGATATATAGGTGTTCGATTCATTTCATGATTTCAAGGAGGACTTAGGGTGTGAGAATTTTTTTAAGAATAGTGGGGAAACAAGAAATTTACAATGAATAAATTAGGGTAAAAAAGGCGACAGAGAAAAAGTATAGATATAGGGTCATAATCAGATGTTCAAAGCATCAAAGTGAAGAGTGATCAAAGCTAGTGTATTTCAAACTGAGTTGCAACTTAGTCATCTCATGGAGTTGTTGCTTCCTTGAAAGTAGCAACTTACAGAAGGTAAGTGATAGCTAATGAAATTAGTTGGGGAGTTGAAGCTTCTCTGTGAGTTGAAGCTCACAAAAGATTAGTAGAAGTTGATTGAATTGTAGGGGGTTGAAGCCTCCAAATCAAGTAGCATCTTGGTTAAATTGAGGAGTAGAATCTAATTATTGAGTTGAAGCTCAACATTGAAACTAATGTAACAAAAGTGGGACAAATTGGTCGCAAGCATAGTTCATAGTTTCAATGGGTTTTCTTCCTTTTTTGGTTTCCCACATTGATCCTTGTGTGATTGTGTTTTCTCTTGCAGTTTTCTTGTGTCTCGTTTATGGTTTTATCATATCAGATTTATGAAGGTAAATTGTGAAAAAATGATTCAATCCCCATCTCGGTGTCATAGTTTTTAACGAAGTAGTTAAAAGCATACAAGTAATAATCACAGAAAACATAGGGCATAGCCCACAAAAATGGAATACAATGGAAAACAATAGAAAATAGCAGTAAGAAAATTAGCAGCCAACTGTGGTGGAAAATAGCAATTATAAGACAAATTTCGTACATGGAGTTCCATATAGCATGTTACAAATATAAAGAGTATGCGAAAGCGTGTATAGATCTATTAAAAATAGTGTGCTATTAAAAGTGGAAAGCAGTAAAGAATGGTAAAATTGCACCTGTAATGTGTAAGAGTAGACATGTAGATCCTCTAAGGAGTCTCAGTGGGAATGGTAAAAGGTACATTTCCCAACATCTTTGCTATGTGTAAGAATCGTGTAGAAATTCTGCATTCAAAACTAAAGAACAAGTGAATGCACATGTGTATATAGATAAGATAATGACCTACTAAGTATCCTTCTAACATGGGAAACAAAGTGTACATGTAAGTATAAAAATAAATAATAAGTGTAATGAAGATATGCAATATAATGTGAGTGTGAGTTTAATGAAATGCAAAGGGAATGTGATAGGACCACCATGCCTCGCAACAAATATGTATGATTATGAGATGATGTTTATTTATAAAACCCTCAATAGTCAAGAATTAACCATACAACAAGATTACTTCATCTAGAAATGGTTTGAATTGTATGCGCTAGAAAGATACAATAATGAAGCATAAAGTGTAGAGTGTAGAAGAAACTAGTATGATGTGGGAAAATGGAATGCTAGAAAGATGTATCGTGAAGTGTAGAGCATGAAATGTGTAGTGTCTGGGGTTTATGGATGTAGTATGCCCTCAATAGTCCAATGTGAACCTTGGCACAAGACTCGAATCATCAAGAAATGGTTTGAATTGTGTTAACTAGAAAGATAGAGAAATGAATCATAGAGTGTAGAACGTAGAAGAGGATAGTATGATGTTTGAAAATGGAATGCTAGAAAGATGTGTTTAGAGTGTGAGGTTCATGGATGTAGTATGCCCTCAATATTCAAGTGTGAACCTTAGAAAAAAGTGTGTCATAGGGTATTGTTGTCCAAAATAAGCTCATGCTTAATTTTGGTCAACTAACACCATTTTCCCCCCTTTTAGTGCTTCAATCTGATTTTTTTACATATTTTAAGTACTTAAGTATTCTTGAAGGCATCATTTTTAGATAGGAAATTTCTTCCCCTTTCTCGAAAATATAAATAAGTCCTTCTAACTCTTCATATTTTGCAAGTTATGAGCTTGGGGGATTTTTTGCAAAATTTGTCAATTTTGGGCTTGGGGGCCTGGGGGAATTTTTGAGAATTTTGCCAATTTCGGGATTGGGGGCCTAGGGAATTTTTAAGAATTTTGCCAATTTCAAGCTTGGGGGCCTGGGGAATTTTTGAGAATTTTTCCAATTTTGGGCTTGGGGGCCTGGGGGATTTTTGAGAATTTTGCCAATTTTGGGCTTGGGGGCCTGGAGAATTTTTAGAATTTTGCAAATTTCGGACTTTGTGGCTGGAGGAATTTTGAGAATTTTTCCAATTTTGGGCTTGGGTGCTTGTGGGAATTTTTAAGAATTTTGTAATTTTTACAAATGGTGCAATTTGCAATTTCGGGCCCTAGGGTGCATTTTGCAAATTTGCATTTTCGCCATTTCTTGTGCAGATTAATGCAAATTTTCAAATGGGCATAATGTTTACCTTGCAGTGCTCGAAATTTAATAAATTTTATATAATTGGAAATATCTTGACATCCTCTATGCCATGAAAAACCAAAATATTAATTTTTGTGAGGGTAGGTGGGTGAAAAGGAAGGAAACATATCCAGTTCCAAAACATTAATATTCAGTAAAGTAAAAAGTAAGAAATCCCACGACAAACTCAAAATAGTTGCATGCATTGAGAAGGCCATAAATTTTGCAATTCTCAGCAAAAAGAAAAAATATTCTACTATTGGAATTGTGGTTTTGCTTCGATGCAAAAAAATTAAGATATTCAAAATTTGATGAAGGATCGATAAAGACTTTATAGAAAACGTGATCAGGTTCAGAACAATTATTTTAGTGGTGATTGAGATGCATTCAATAAAGCATGGGCTAACATATTTCACTGCTGTAAGTTATGGGATAGTATGGGGGCCTTTTGCAAGTAACAAAACATAATTTCATTCCATTTACTACCTTTTGTTTGTGGTTGAATGAAATAACTCAGGATTTCTATTTTTCCTCTCTCTCTCTCTTCTCTTAGAATTCTATAAATTGGAGTGTTAAGCTCATTGTAAGGGGGATATAGTTTTTAAATAGAAAAAATCTATCAAAATTTCTTTGTGAAGCCAATGTGCTACAGGCCCTTGTAGTGGATTCCTTGCATGGTGATCCACACCCGTATTTTGTAAAGGATTAAACTGTGTATTTTTAAAATGCAGCACTAGATGCAAGTTTGTGGATGTATCTTCCCTTGCTTTGTTTGGTTTGCATTCTTCTTTCTCCTTCAATATCATTATATACATAATGTGTCTATTCTATTCTATTACACGGATTCATTATTAGTGTGCATGTATGAACTATGATTGTGAATACATTTCCCATTGTGGAGGACTCAAGTTATCACCCCTTCTAGTATGTATTTTGCTTCTATTTTTTACACATTGGAAAAATATCCTCATTCCATCCATTTCGGTGTATCACCACTTTACTATAGGATTTATTTTCATGAAATATCCCTCCTTATCCCCTGGAAAGTTATACTAGGATTAGATAGTTTTACCCGCATTAGAGTAGATTGTGGAAGGTACTTTAAAAGTAAGAACTATCTTTCTCTGGAGGTCTATCTCAAGAAGCAAGTCCCACAACTTGGAGATAGTACCCATGTTATCCAATCACATTGTGAGCTCAAGAAAACACACTTGTGCAAACCATAGGTTTCTATGATTTGGTGATAATATGTATTGACAATATAACATATAAAATTTTAAGACCACCCCCCAAAAAAATTGTAAAAATTCATTGGCAAATCTAGGAAAATTGACTTTCGCACGAATGGTGAATCTAAAAAAATTGTTTTCATGCTAATATGTTGTCATCCACTAGCATTTTTTATGCTACCGGTTGACAACATATATCATGTTATTAGCTAATTATATATAATGTCCACCAAAAATACATGCTTTTGACCCTTACAAAGAAATGGAGGAATCGAGCTAGGATTTTATGTCTGCATGAAGTGAATCATCCTCTTCCTAACATCACTAAGCTAGACCACAAGGATGATAATGAGGTATGAAAGTTATTATTTGATGGCTCAAGAAGTAGATAAAGTGCAGGAGGAGGAGCTATGCTTGTTTCACCTCAAGGCACAAATTATTACTCATCTTTCTATTTCCAGTTTGCTTTCTCAAACAACACAGTTGAGTATGAAGCCTTAATTTATGGATTGCATTGGGTAAGGAAGAGAAGTATAAAAACTTTCAAGTATTTGGTGATAGTGAGCTGATTGTGAATCAAGTCAGAGGAAAAAATGCTGCTAAGAATGATCTGTTGAAGAACTACAAAAATTGGGTATGGGATCTAATTGAAGATTTTGAAGCTTTTAGCATCACTTCCGTCCTAAGAAATAAGAATGAACTAGAAGATAGGTTAGCAGTAATCGGGGCAACATTTGATGTTTTAGAAAGTATCAAAAGTGATAAATCTTAGCCCCATATCAAATTTATTGTAAGACCAACTATTCTAGATAGCAACACAAGTTAGCAGGTCTTCAAGAATGATCATCAAATTGTCAATTTTCTACAAGAAGGGGTTGAGTTCTCTACTAGAAACCAAGATAAGTTGGAGCAGTAGTATGGTGACCAAGTTGTGCATTGATAACTAAAAAATTACCAAAGGGTCTCGTAATTTGGAGTCCATATTCAACCTAAATGATTAGTTAAGAAAGGAAAAGGAAAACATTAAAGTAAAGGGTGAAGATTCAGAGCCCATTTTAGAAGGTGAAGGAAAGACCTTGTAAATTGGAAAAGTAAGTACCCCATAAGAGAAATATGAATTTGTTCAACTTTGTCAAGAATTACCACATGTTTTTTAATGAACTTATAATGATTTAAGAAGTTTTAACCAAAGATTGGTGAGCATACAATTGAATTAAATCTTGAATCTAAGCCTATCGACAAAATCGAGAGGCCAAAGTGAATCCTCACATCAAACCTCTTATGAGGAAGGAGTTGAACGAGTGTATTGAGGCTATCATCATCTTCCCTATCAAAAATTCTAGTTGGGTTGTAAAATTGGTGCCGATGAGGAAAAGAAATGGAGAAATAAGATTATGTTTATATTTTCATGATCTAAATAGAGCATCACTCAAGGATCACTATCCACTTCCTTCAATGGAACAAATCTTGTAGGTTATGGATGGTTCTAAAAGGTTTTCATTGTTAGATGGATACTCAGGCTATAATCAGATAATGGTAAAAGATGAAGATTAGTTCAAGACAACCTTCACTATGAAATGGGGTACATATGCTTATAAGAAGATTTCATTTGGATTGTAAAATACTTTGGAGCAAAATTTCAGCGGGATATGGATATGGAATTCAAAGGCTTAATCAACAAGATAGTGCTGGTGTATCTAGATGATATCACCATCTTCTCAAAGAATGTAGTAGACCACCTCTTTCACCTCAGGAAAGTATTTCAAAGATGTAGAAGATTCAGAGTGTCATTGAATCCAAAGAAGTGTGTATTCTTGGCACTCGAGGGAAAATTGTTGAGACACATTGTCGTAAGGGAAGGGATGAAAATTGATCCCGAGAGAGTTGAAGCCATCTGAAAAATTCCATTACCACATCACAAGAAATCTCTAAAGCTTCTTGGGAAGGATAAATGTTTTCGTAAATTTGTGCCTGATTTTGCCACTCTTGTGAAGTCTTTACAATGATGTTAAAGAAGATTTGTGCATTCAAATGCACAACAGAAAGAAAAGAGAGTTTTGAGGCCATCAATCATGCAAGATCACAAGCTCTAACTCATATCAACCTAGACTTCTCAAAGAACTCCATGTTTTATTCTTTTGGAGGATCAAACACAATCTCATCTATCTTAGTATAGCCAAATAGAGAAGGTTCAGAACAGCCCATAGCCTTCTTCAGTCATAGCTTGGAAGATTACGAACTAAAGTATTATTTCATTGAAAAGCATGTCCTCGCTATCATTAGGAGTTTGAGGAAGTTAAGACACTTAGTCTTGAATAATAAAATTCAATTGTTGGTGTCTCATGCTGGTGTCAAGGACTTTCTCCTAAACAAGGACTTGAATGAGAAGAGATCAGGTTGGATCACTCGAGTAATGGAATATGATATTGAAATCAAGGTAACCAAGTTGGTTCATGACAATGGTTTATGTGAATAGCTCGCCCCTAAACCGCATGATGAGTCAAAAGGAGAAGAAGAGGTTTTCCTACTACTTGTAGAATGATCAAGAACATCTAGCTAATGATGCAACCATTCCATGTTGGAATTGGGATATAGTTTGTTATCTCGAAATAGGTTTGAACCATCCCAGAAATGAGAAAAACAAAGATTATATACTTCACATTGCAATCCATCTCATATGTGCTTATTGATGGTGTCTTGTTCAAGAAAGATATCAATAGTGTTCTATTAAGATGCATTGAAACATGTCAATTTGGGAAGATATTACATGAGTTCCATGACGGAGAAGCAAGAGGCCACTTTTATCATCGAGTAACAACTCTCAAAATCATGAAGGCTAGTTACTATTGTCCTACAATGTTTAGTGATTGCTACTCATGGATCAAGAAATGCAAGAAGTGTGCAATCTTCATAGGGAAATAAAAGTTAGCATCCCTACCCCTTCATCAAATTTCAGTAGTTATGGTGCTCAATTTTATCTCTCCCCATTTTCTCTAGAAACTCTTAAATCTACGGGCTCTGTCATATTTTCTATTTCCCCGAATGGATGCATGAAAGATTTTCTTCATCTGTATGTTGTTGAAGATCCTTCTCTATGGTAGTCAATTTCTGTCAAGCCATTAGTTATTTGAAAATTATTTTTCCTTGAAGAAAGATTCAATTTTGGGTGCAAATGGTGAAGTTCCCTTGCATCTTATGGTTTAACGGGCATGTTTTCCTTATCAAATTATATCTCAGCATCTTAAGATACGTGGCCTCTTTTGATTGGATGAGGCATGTCGGGTCTATTTTATAACTTGTAACTTTTGCTATGTTTGCAAAAATATCAATTTTTCCTTGGGGCCCGGTTGAGTTTACGATTAGTCGGTCAAATTTATAAAGGCTAAGAAAATTTCTCTTTTTGCCCCAAAGGTGTATATGTGTTCATTTTTAATTGGTCAGGAAGACGGGTCTTTTTGGTGAAATTAGCCACTTTGGTCACATTTGTAAAAATAACAAATTGGCCACATGGCCCCAATATTCTCTTATTGGCTATACTGAGAAAATATGAAGTGGCAGGAAAAGGTCTTACTTTGACCCAAAGAAGGACACGTGGCGCTTTTTCAAGCTACAAGTGGGGAAGAGAGTTGGTGGAACATTTTGAAGTTTTTGCCTCTTTTTACGAGGGAGAAAAGTCATTAAATAACCCGTAGTTAGAAGTGGAGAGGAAGTTCGCTAGGCGTTTTGAAGTTTTTTAGCTCAACATTGAAAAATCAAAGCGTGGAGACAGTCAATGGAGGAAAATTGGATTTTTTTCCTTTTTGTTAAAAAGGATAAAATTTCATAAATGAGCCACGACTCCATCAAAGGCCCATATCAAGCCATGTTTGGAGGCTATATTTTAAAGGAGAGGGTGTGGCAAAATGTGAAAATTACACGTTTTCTCCAAAAGTCATAAAATGCAAAAGGTAACCCGAGGCCCACTTCGAATCATATTTTTCCATGTGGACGACTCTAATCTAAAGTTGAGAAAGGGAAGAATCAATGGTTGTTGTGCATTGCATCTTATTTTGCCACCATTTTTGCTCCAAGACTCTTGGAGATGTGAATACACATTGTTTTTCATCATTTTTGATGGAATTCCTTGTTTTTACAAGAAAGTACAATTGAAGTGTTGTGGATCTCAAAATTTTAATCTAAGGAAGTGCAAGAGTTGATATTTTGAAACGAGTTACTTGGGCACCTACCGAAAAATGAATTTCCGGATCTACAGAGTAAATTACAGAGGAAAGAATGAGGAGAAGGAAGTTACAGGCGCAAAGGATGAAAAATTTGTTGCTAAAAGGGATGACTGGATGCCCCATTTAAAACAATCATAGAAATATCTGAAATGATTCACCTTTTGAAAACCTAGCAACATTTTTTTATAAATATATTAAACATCACTTTCTTGAAATCATGATCAAACATGTAAAAAACAAAGGTTTCTCGGAAATTCTTTATTTGGGGGGGGGGGAAGCTTTAATGTGAATGAGTGCTAAAAAGGGCATGAGTTAGTCATGCAAATGGTCGGAGGATGAATTCCTACAAGAATATTTGAGAAATCCCATCTTCCTCAAAGACCATCCGAGAAACTTGTTAATCTATTATGTTTTATATTTTATCATATCAAGTTGGTTGCAAGTGTACAACCATTGAGAAGCTTGGAGATTGTTCAAGAAACCTTCCCCTTCCGATGAATCTAATCAACTTCTAACTAATCTGCTGTGTTAATCTTTGGAAAACTTGTGTCTACTTTATTTCGAATGTCTGCAAATAGTATTTTTGTTCCTATTACAATCTTATGTTAAAATCCTCACGAATCACACACGATCTCATCACTGTGATAGTTTAGTGGCATTTACAATTTCATTACGAGAAGAGCCTTCATCCCGTAATGAGATAAACAATTTAAAATCACTTTACTATCATTTTGTTGATAAAGATTATCTATAAGACTTTGAGTGTATCTTAGGCATGAGGAACCAGGGGTCTTTAATGGTTAATTGAGTCTTTAGCTTGAGCCTTCATGTTAAATTCTTGGATATTGTGTGAAACCGTACAAATTTGGGGCTCCATTGATGCACACCTTCTAGTTATCAAAGATCCGGAAAGATCAAGTTTATCTCGCTTAATCTATTTTAGCTATTTTGAAGCATTATGTCATTTAGTTTTCCAATTGTTGTGAAGGTTATCAAATATTTGGAAAAATCAAGTTTATCCTGCTTAATCTCCCACCAAAAATTATTCAAAAAGAATGAATCCTACGAACTACCCCTCGTTTTCCCCGTATGTCCACAAATTAATAAATTCTACTACTAAAATATGTAGATGCAATCAGGACACCATAATATCTTTAGTAACCTTAACCTTGTTTATAAAATATCACCATTCTTTAGAAGTGACAACTCGTGAGAGTTAAATTGTGGTGCATTGATCATATTTTCTCAAGGTTTCCTTTCAAATTTGTGAAAAGAAGGATACCTTCATTCTCCTTCACCAAAATAGGTTACAAAATGGATCCTCTCACCCTGGTTGAATGGCATAACCTAAAGTAGTGAGGATAGATCAAATCCTTTTGAAGGTGTTATCCATTTCTCCAGCATCTGAGTGAAAAAGAGCCAGCTAATCACCTTCAAGGATATAAAACTACATACATGATGATTTATCTGTCTCTAGGCTTCTTGTTAAATCTATGATGCCACTCAACTTGCAAAGAGAATCAATTTGGATACCAACACCAGATTGGCACCATTATCGGGACTTATTAGCATTGTTGGGGATTATTTGAACTCGAGACATATTTGTGCAGCAATAACACCAGATTCGGGCACCGTTACCAAGGACTTATTAGTGTTACTAGGTATTATTTGAACTCCAAGACTTATTTATGCGGCAACAACACTAGATTGGTGTCATTACAGGATTATTGGAGCAAAGGTGTACACATGCAGACCTTGGTAATGTTTCGTACATGATCTAAGTGCAAATGCATTATTCAAATGCCATCCTTTGTTGAGATCTTTAAGATTTGCGAAGTTACAAGTCATGTGTGTAATATCTCCCTTTCTAGTGGTTATTTCACTAAATTTATATCATGAGTGATAAATACTAGTAGAGGAAGGTCAAATCTCGATAAGCTTTACAGGATTTAAGTGTTGATATATATTTGAGAATTCATTTATAGTGCATTTACACAAATAAGGTTAAAATAGTTAGTGGTGACTCCATGTTAATTTAAATTTTGATAAATACTAATGCCTTAACCTTTATTAGATCTATCACTAATCTTTCGTAAAGATGGAAGGAAGAATATATTTCTTTACTAAATACCCTACCGAGAAAGTTATTTCTAGAACTCGGGAAAGAAGAATTCGGAAGGAAAAAGAGTCTAGAAAATAGTTAGAGATTAGGAATAAAAAAAGAGTTATCCATTGAGGAAGGTGATCAACTTGCGGTTGATGATTACCAATATTCTTCAAGTGATTCTGAATCACGTAATTTTCATATAGATATGAATTCTCCAACTCTGGAGAGGGTCCTTCATTTTTTTCTCGATAAGTGTGCTTCTCGATCATCCCTGTATTTTCCCAATTTAATAGGGTTTTCAACGAAACAAGGTCTTTAGGGGACATTCATTTTTAAAATTATACTCATGTGTTCCAAAGACCCATTTTCCCTCATCATTTTGTATCTCTTGTAAGGTCACCTCCTCAAAACAATATGGCCCATCCTCCACCTAGGCCTCCATTTGTTGTCAAATTTTTGGTCCTATAGATTTTAGAGGTATGGCTAGATATCCAAATGCAAGTGCCTTAAGATGTTAGAAATAAACTACCTAAATTTCAAGAAAACAATTTTATCATTGACGATCGGCATTTAAAATTTTTTGTCAATATGATGGAAGACATTGAGATTGAATTTGAGGATGTGTATATGGCTGTTTTTTCATACTCTTGAGGAGAATGCATGTGACTTGTATAAATATTTACCAGACAACTCAATAGACTCATGGACAGAAATGAAAAATGATTTTATATTACAATATGGGGATAAGACAGATCCCAGGTTTCTTTTGTTTGAATTTGAAAATATTAAGAAGAACCCTAATGAATCTATTCATGACTTCAATACTTGGTTCTTTAAGACCTTTAATAGTCTACCTATGATCTTGAGGCCAAGTGATGTTTCTTATTTAATAAAATACTCTGATGCTTTTGACAAAAAGGATTCCTATTATTTAAGGGACAAGAACCCAGGAACATTGAGGTAGGAATTCACCATGGCTTTGCAGATTGAAAATAACATCAATGCAGTTGGTAAGCCTCTTAAGAGAGAAGGTATCAAGCTAATCAATCCAGATAATCCTTAGTCGAGTAAGTTTGTTGATCTGGAAGAGGTTGTAAAAACTTTGGTCGGAGTTGTTAAGGAAATATCCTATAAACTAGCCAGAGAAGAGAAGGGGATTGGACAAGGTTCCCAAGGTCAACACAAGCCACAAGGTCAAGAAATATTTACAAATCATCCCAGAGGTGATAATAGATTAGATGACAGGGGTAAAGGGCCCATGGGATCAGGAAATAGAAAACCCCAACCCCAGGAAAACATATTGGTGTCTAATCCTTTAGTTTCCGTAGTTGCCCGCAAGAAGAAAGCAATGAAATTGAGTGGTGTGATAGATGTTTCTTTCCACATGCCCCATGTGATGAAGAAAAATAAGTTGAGGAAGATGATGATGAAACTAATGATGATGTGTGCATGATGGGGTACTCTATAAGCTCACAACAAGGAGAAACTTTAACTAAATTAATCGGTTCCATAAGCGCAGAATTTATGGGATTGCATTCACTAGGTATTAACCCTTCCTCCCTCATATAATTTTTAAATAGATATGGTGCAAGATTTTGAATTGCCTAATAATTATTTTGAATACTTAAGAGCATTAATGATTAACAATTATGATGGAGGAATCCCTTCCGAGGAGGATAGGCGATTGTTAATGAATGTTGTGGTTGCCTAAGAAAAACTAATATAACACTAGGAGTAAATTTGTCAAAGGGGAATGGCCTCAAGGCCAAACTAAAAACCCTAGTTCTCACCAATATCCCAAAATAAACTCCTAATAAAGATACATCTATAAAAGGCCTTGTTTCCCCAAATAAAATTGGTATCCCCGCATATTCTCTCGCACCGTGAAAAATACTTTCTTGTCAGATGAGTTTGTTAGTATTCCTCTAAATGTTGCCTTACCAAAATAGATTCCTTATGATATTGGCTAAGTCTTGATTCAGATCAATATTTATGTTCCAATTGTTGAGTTTCTTATGATTTCTAAGCACAAGGTAAGGGCCTTTGAGTATTTAGGATTAAAATAATAAAATATTACCCAAGGAAGAAATGTAAACAATGTTGAGACTCCTCTTACTATTGTAGAGTTGGAGAAACCCCAAGTCTTGGAAGAATTAGGTGAGCCACCCGAAGTATATTTAGGAACATCCTTGGTTGATTCCACCTGAATGTAGATCCATTTTTCACTACTCTCATTATTAGGGACAAAGTTGTTACACAACCGTAGGTTTTATTCTAGAGCATCATGCAATGTTATGTCTCTTGAGGTCATGAATTAATTTGATATCAAAGTGATAGTAGCTTATTGGAAGTGAACGCCATGGATTTTCAGAGAGGTTCCATTGGTTTTAGTGTAACTTTTTAGCCTACCAATGAAAGAACTTAAAATTAGATATTGTTATTTTTGATTGCCCGCCAAATGGGGAATGTTGTTATCAAGAAAATGGGTTGCTAGTGTGGGTGGGAGTGTGAAAATGGATATGTCTTTTCCACTATACCTATTGAGGGCAGCGTGTAAATTTGTATGGTGAAAAGAAGATGCTACATCTCATTGAGGATCCCAATAATGCTTCCTATTAAGTGTTATACATTGATATTGATGCTAATAACTTTGTTGGATTTTTTTATGGTAAAGAGCAAAAAATTGATCGATGCAAGTCTCTTAAAGAAGTAGGTTCTCGTTGGAATTTGTTGTTTGATGGCACTTGCTCTAAATTTTTAAATCATGTTGGTATTGCTCGATATCTCTAGGCCAGGAAGAGTTTGGTTTTTCTTTTAAACTCAACTTTGAGCGCACTAACAATATTGCAGAATATGAAGCACTATTATTGGGTTTTAGAATTGCTTGGAAATATGGTATTAGAGACATCATTGTTAAAGGAGATTCAAAGCTAATTGTCAAGTAGGTTAGAAAATTGTATGCAACAAAAACTCAAAGAATGAAGCAGTATAAGTATGTAGTCTAGTATATCATTGAAATGTTTGACTCCTTCAACATAATACATCATGATAGAAAGTACAATACTCTAGCAGACAAATTGGCCATATTACGGTCCATATTTGAAAATTATATTGTATCCCCCTATTGTGAGTATAATATTGAGATATTAACTAGGTCATCTAAACCTAACAATGTTAAACACTGACAAGTGTTTGATGAAGATGCCAAGGTGCAAAGTTTTTTGTAGAACCAAGGATAATTTTCTGATCAACATATAGGTTGGAAGCCAATGGTTTTTGTGGCTGATGGAAAGGAGACTTTATTTGGTAAAGACATCATTCAGTTGAAGACTAATACTATTCCCAGATGTTTGGTAGCGCTTGAATGAAAATTTGATAATGCTTATTGCATTGTCAATGCACACATGTCAGCCTCAAGGATGTTAAAGAGCATGACCTTGGCATGAAGGATAAACCACATAAGATTTGTTCGATAGAAATCTAAGCAAGGAAGAAAATCATTCGTATGTGCAATTGTTGATGAAATACCAAGACTACTTAGCATGGTGTTATTCTAAACTGAAAACATATAGAGAGGATCTTTTTCAAAGCATGATATTCCTTGGAAGCTTCGCAAGCCATTTATGTAGAAATAGAGGCCGATCAATCCACTCCTTTCCCCGAAGATGCAATTAGAATTGTAAAAGTTGAGGGATGGAGGAATCATACAACCCACAAGGTACTCATCATGGGTTGCAAACTTGGTACCTGTCAAAAGAAGAATGGAGATATGAGGTTGTGTGTGGACTTTAGAAACTTGAATAGAGCATCAATGAAGGATAGCTACCCTCTGTCAAATATGGACGATATGTTATAATTGGTTACTCGTTTAGAATTTTTATCCACCTTAGATGGTTTTTCTGGATATAACTAGGTAGTTGTGAAGGAATCAAAGCGAATCAAGACTACCTTTACCACTCCTTGGGGAACATATGTATATTTTAGAATGCCTTTTGGTATAATGAATAGTGGAGCCACTTTCTAAAGAGAAATGGGTGTAGATTTCTCAGGCTATATTAATGATTTCATTGTTGTATATCAAGATGATGTGACTGTTTTCTCCAGAAAAATGAGTGACCGCTTACAAAACTTAGAAAAATGTTGTTAAGATGTAGGGAGTATGGTATTTCACTAAATCCCAAGAAGTGCCATTTTGGAGTTTAGAAACCAAAACTGATTGGACATATTATGTCAAAGGAAGGGTCATGATTGATCCTAAAATGGTAGATGCCATCAAAGAAAGTCCCTATTCCAAGAACCAAGAAGTGAATTCAATCCTTTTTGGGTAGATTAATTTTATTAGGAAATTTATCTCCAACTTTGTTGAACTAACTATCCCAATCACTAGCATGCTAAAGAAAGATCAAAGTATCAAATGGGATGAAAGAAGCATTAAGGAATGCCTCTGTTGTAGTAGCTCCAAATTATTAGAAGGCTTTCCAAATGTTTTTTTCTTCAAAAAGTAATATTACATCTATGTTGTTGTAGAAGGATGATGAGGAGCTAAAAGACCAATTATCTTTTTAAGTAAGGAATTACAAGGAGCTGAGATAAAATATACTATCATGGAGAAGCAAGCATTTTCTTTGGTGAAAGAAACAAAGGTCTTCAGGCCATATATTCTAAGTTCCAAAGTCATTGCTTATGTTCCCCACACCATGGTGAAAGATATCCTATCAGAAATGGAGGTTTCAAGAAAGATATGTTGATGGGTAAAAAATTACAAGAGTATGATATGGACATTCAAACAAAAAAATTGGTCAGATGTTTGGGCATCGAAAAACTTATGGTAGAGAGAAATCTATAGACAATTGAGGTAAATGAAGTTGAAGAAGAAAGGCTAAATGTCCTTGAAAAAATGATAAATTATGAATGGTACAAGGACATCATTTTTTATCTCAAACATCTATAGTTCCCTGAACATTTGAGCAAGAATCAAAAAAACACTTAAGTTAGCTTCCCAAAAATATGTCATTAATAATTTTGGGTTAGCTTGGAAGAACCCTGAGGGAGTTCTCTTAAGATGCATTACTGAAGATGAAGCCCCTAAAATAATTTTTGATCTCCGTGGAGGAGTTTGTGGGGGAATTTTGCAGGAAGAGTCACAAGTCATAAGATCTTAAGGGTTGGTTATTAGTGGCCAAATATTTTCAAAGATACAAATCCATTGGTAAGAAAATGTTAAAGTTGCCAACACTTTTCGGAAGAATGAAATCTTTAGGCTCCCTTCCTTTGCAAAGCATGTATCAATTGAAGTCCCAATTAGGCAATGCGAGAATAGACTTCATTGGTGAGATTTCAGATCCTTCAAGTTGTGGCCAAAAGTTGATTTTAGTAGCCACTAATTACTTCACCATGTGGGTGGAGGCAATCCCCACCAAGAAAATAACTAACTAAATTGTCATGGATTTCATTTTGAATCATATCATTTGTAGGTTTGGAGTGCCTGCTAAGATAGTTGTTGATAATTCCATGAGCTTCCGGGATAAACCTTTGGTGGCCATGTGCCATGAATATGGGATCAATTTGACATATGCTTCCAATTATAATCCCCAAGGAAATGGACAAGAAGAGTCCAACAATAAAATTTTGTTCTGAGATAATTAGAATAACTTTGGATTTGAGCAAAAGGAAGTGGGGTGAGATGTTTAAGTTTGATTTTTGGGCTGATCGAAACATTGTTAAATGAGCTACTTGGAAAATCCCATTTGATTTGGTGTATGGAACTCAAGCTCATTGACCCTACATATGTAATTTTCTTCATTTCAATTTCTTCAACAACTGGAAGATCAAGAGGTTAGTCCCTATGATGCTCGCATCAATTAGAATTTTTAGTTAGACGAAGAAATACGAGCATCCCATTAGAGGAATGTAAAATTTAGAGAGAAATTGAATAATTTGTTTGATAAGAAGGTGACTCCAAGAGCTTTCGGTGTGGGAGATCTTGTGCTTTATTGTGGGATAGCAGGCACGAGGATGAGGAAAACATGGAAAGTTATAATGCAAAGTGTAGATGGGACCTTATTGAATTGACATTTGAATTAGTGAACATAACTTCTTCTTAAAAGAGCTAAATGGGGAATTACTTGAATTTCCTATTAATGACAAACATTTGAAACATTTGCTTGATTGTTTCTATGAATCGAGGTATGTACCATTGTATAATGTACATTCTTTTGGTTTCATTTTTTTCGTTTTTTCTATTTTGGTTTTTCTTGGTCCCTGGTGACCATTTTTCTTGATTTCTTGGTTCATCCTTAGGGGAATTGGGATTTATATTTCAGCTCGCAAGCTTTTTCTTTGACTCTATTTCCCAATAGATTTTTGGCACATGGTCTACTCTTTTTATTCTTATGGCACTCTTTCGCAGGAGTTCCCATCCCCAGTCGTAGCTGATGTTGGTGCTCAATTTGATCTCTCCCCATTTGCCCTAGAAATTATTCAATTTGCGGGCTCTATTGTATTTTCTATTTCCCCGAATGGATGCATGAAAGGTTTTCTTCATCCGTATGTTATCAATATCCTTCTCTATGGTAGTGGATTACTATCGAGCCATGATGTAGTTGCAAATTATTTGTCCTTAAAGAAAGATTCAATTTTGGGCACAAATGGTGAAGTTCCCCTGCATCTTATGGTTTGATGGGTGTGTTTTCCCATCAAATTATATCTCAACATCTTCAGCTACGTGGTCTATTTTGATTGGATGAGGTACATCGGGTTTATTTTATAACTTGTAACTTTTTGCTATGTTTGCAAAAAGATCAATTTGGCCCCATGGCCCCATTGAGTTCTGATTGGCCGATCAAATTTATAAAGGTGGAGTGAATTTCTCTTTTTTGCCCCGAAGGTGTATACATGTTCATTTTTAATTGGTTATGGGCTGGTGGGTCTTTTTGGTGAAATTTTCCACTTTGGTCACATTTGTAAAAATACCAAATTGGCCCTATGGTCCCAATAGTCTCTGATTAGCTATTTAGCAAATATGAAACGACATAGAAAAAGTCTTACTTTAACCCCAAGAAGGGAATGTGGCTATTTTTCAAGCTACAATTGGGGAAGTGGGTTGGTGGAACATTTTGAAGTTTTTTACCTCTTTTTATGAGGGAGCAAAGTCATGAAATAACCCGTAACTTTGCTTGGGCCCACATCAAAATTTAGAAGCGAGAGGCGGGTGACAAGAGAATTTTGAATTATTTTGGCTTAGCATTGAAAATTCAAAGTGGGGAGGTAGGTTGGGAAGAGGAAAATTGGAACTTCTTTTGTTTTGTTAAAAAGGGTAAAATTATAGAAATTAGTCGCAACTCCATGAAAGGCCCATTAAGCCATGTTTGAGCTGTATTTAAAAGGTGAAGGGGGAATGTGAAAAATTGTGTGTTTTATCTAAAATTCATAAAATGCAAAAGGCAACCCTATGCCCGCTTCGAATAAGATTTTTCCACGTGGACAATTCTAATCTAAAGTTGAGAAAGGGAAGAATCAATAGTTGTTATATATTGCATCTAATTTTTCCACCATTTTTTCTCCTGAAACTCCGGAGATGTGAATATGCATTATTTTTCATCATTTTTGATTAAATTCCTTGTCGCTTTTGTCTGTAAAGTTCAATTGAAGTGTTGTGTAGCTCAAATTTGTGAATCTGAGGAAGTACAAGAGTTGATATTTTGAAACAAAGTTACTCGAGTACCTATAGAAAATGAATTTCCTTATCCAACAGAGTAAATTACAGAGGAAAGAATGAGGAGATGGAAGTTATAGGTGTAAAGGATGAAAAACATGTTTCCATGAGGGATGATTTGGATGCCCTAGTTAAGACAATGATGGAAATATCTACAATGTTTCACCTTTTGAACACCTTATAACTTTTTGTTCTAAATGTATTAAACATTAATTTTGGAAATCAAGAACAAACATGTAACAAACAAAGGTTTTCAAATTTTATTTGTTTGGGGGAATCTTTAATGTAAATGAGTGCTATAAAGGGCATGAGTTAGTCATGTAAATGGTTGGGGGTTGAATTCTTATGAGAAAATTTAAGAAATCCCATCTTCCTGAGAGACCATTTGAGAAACTTGTTAATCTCTTGTGTTTTAGATTTGATCATGTCAAGTTGGTTGCAAGTGTACAGACATTGACAATTTCTTAGATTGTTCAAGAAACCTTCCCCTGCTGATGAATCTAATCAAATTCGAATTAATGTTTGTTAATCCTAGGGAAAATTTGTGTCTACTTTATTTAAGAATTTCGACAAATATTATTTCTTGTTCCTATTGTAATCTTGTCTTAAAATCCCTCTAAATCACAACAGGATCTCGTCCCTATGATAGTTTAGTGGAATTTTCAATTTCATTAGGAGAAGATCCTTCATCCGTAATGAGATAAACAATTTAAAATCACTTTACTTTTGCCATTTTGTTGATAAAGAGTGGCTTTAAGCTTTGAGTGTATCTTAGGTGTCTTTGAACTGGGGTCTTTAATGGTTAATTGAGTCTTTAGCACGAGCCTTCATGTTAAATTATTGGATAATGTGTGAAATCATGCAAATCTAATCCTCCATTGATGCACACCTTCTAGTTGAAAGAATATTTTAGCTATTTTGAAGCATTATGTCATTTAGTTTTCCAATTATTGTGAAGGTTCTCAAAGATCTGGAAAAATCAAGTTTATCCTGCTTAATCTCCCACAAAAATTATTCAAAGACAATGAATCCCACCTGAACTACCCATGTTTTCCCGTATGTCCACAAATGAAGAAATTCTACTTCCAAAATATGTAGATGCAATCGGGACTCAATAATGTTTTTAGTAACCTTAACCTTGTTTAGAAAATATCACCATTCTTTAGAAGTGACAACTTGTGAGAGTTAAATTGTGGTGCATTGATAATATTTTCTCAAGGTTTCCTTTCAAATTTGTGCAAAGAAGGATACCTTCATTCTCCTTCACGAATAGAGATTAAAAATGGGTCCTCTCACCCTGGTTGAAAGGCAAAACCTAAAGTAGTGAGGATAGATCAAATCCTTTTGAAGGTGTTATCCATTTCTCAAACATCTGAGTTACAAAGAGCCAGCTGAATCACCTCTCTAGCTAGAAAATGACATACATGATGATTTATTTGTCTCTATGCTTCTTGTTGAATCTGTGATGCTACTCAGATCACAAAGGAGAATGGATTTGGATACCAACAAGTAGATCAACCATTCATATAATGGGGATTAGACTTCATTAGAATGATCAAACCAAATTCAATTCAAGGACACAAGTGGATACTTACAAAGAAGACTACTTCACCTAGTTTACTAAAGCAATGGTAGTTAAGGAGGAAAAACAATCCAATATCTTGTATTTCTAGGAAGGGATAATCACTAGGTTTGGAGTCCCTACCACTATCATATCAGATAATGCATTGGAATTTCTTGGTACAAAGATCACCGAATGGGCTGTCAAGAATGGTTTATACCTCAGCACTTAATCAAACTATTACCCTCAAGGAAATGGCCAAGCAAAGTCCACAAAAAAAAAAACTCATTAAGAATCATCAGAAGGAAACTTGATGAGAATCGGAGAACTTGACACAAAAGCTCAAATCAGCTCTATGGGCTGATAGGATCACACCCAAGAGGTCTAAAGGCAACTCCCCATTCAAGATTGTATATGCGAGAGAAGAAATCCTACCTATATCACTTGAGTTACCAACATTGGAACTCATGAAACAATTAGAACTAGCTGAATTTGAACCCATGGAAATCAGGTATGAAGAGTTAATGGAACTAGAAGAAGAAAGAGAACATGCAATGCGAGACTATCAAGAAGGATCAAGAAGTTCTTTGACAAGAAAGCTAAGGCCAGGACATTCCAAGTTGGAGACTTGGTAATGAAGTGGGATGTTGATCGTAAAAAGCTAGGAAAGCATTCTAAGTTTGATTCCATTTGGAGCAGCCCATACATGATCACCAAATGCAAAGGTAGCAATGTCTTCCAACTACTTAAATTGGACGGTGAAGAATTGTATATTCCAATGAATGGGATCTATCTAAAACATTGCTACTAAAAGAAGAATTTATCACATTTTTACATATTAGCCTAGGATTTCAAATTTCTCCAAGTGATTGTGTACATTATTGCTGATGTTAGAATAGGTTTCATTTCCTAACGGTTGGTGCACATGCTCTATTGCTCCTGGTGTATGCTTGTATATAGTTTTTCTCACTCCCAAAAGAAACTTGGAGCCATAACATAATTAAATCAAGCGAGTATCGATGTCGAGTAGGTTTGGATGTTTTCATTGCACTCTAACAGATCAAATTTGTAGAAAATCAAATGATGGAAAAGCTTCCAGGTTTCAATAAATTTTCTACTCTCACAAACCTTGACTACAAGGTTCTCTTACAAAAGATGAGAGTGCAAGCATCGGAAGGCAGTTCCAGATCAGATATGAGATTACTAGGTAGACTCCATGCCCAATGGATGCTTCAAGGCCATTGATCATCTCATCTAGTAGGTAGATGTCCACTATGAGTCACCAAATTATTGTCCAAAATAAGATCATGCTTAATTTTGGTCAACTAACACCATTTTCCCCCATTTTATTGCTTCAATCTGATTTTTACATATTTTAAGTACTTAAGGATTTCAAATCATCTTCCTTAGATAGGAAATTTCTTCCCTTTTCTCGAAAATATATGGAAGTTCTTCTAATTCTTCATATTTTCAAGTTTCGATCTTGGGGAGTTTTTCAAAATTTATCAATTTCGGGCTTGGGGGCACAGGGGATTTTTGAGAATTTTGCCAATTTCAGGATTAGGGGCTTGGGAATTTTAAGAATTTTTCCAATTTTAGGATTGGGGGCACTGGGGGAATTTTTGAGGATTTTGATATTTTTACAAATGGTGCAATTTGAAATTTCGGGCCCTAGGGTCCATTTTGCAAATTTGTATTTTCAACATTTCTTGTGCAGATTAATGAAAATTTTCGAATGGGAATAACGTTTGACCTAAGTGCTCAAAATTTAATAAATTTTATATCATTGGAAAGATCTTGACATCCTCTATGCCATGGAAACCTGAAATATTAATTTTGGTGAGGGTAGGTGGGTGAAAGGAAGGAAATGTATCTAGTTCCAAAACTTTAATATTCAGTCCCATAAAAAGAAAGAAATCCTGGTAAACTCAAAATAGCTGCACGCACTCAGAAGGCCATAACTTTTGCAATTCTCAGCAAAAAAGCACAAAATTGGTACCATTGGAATTGTGGTTCTAATCACGATGCACAACAATTAAGATATTCAGAATTTGATGAAGGATCGATAGAGATTTTATAGAAAACATGATCAGGTTCAGAACAATTATTTCAGTGGTGGTTGGGATGCATTCAATGAAGCATGGGCTAACATATTTCACTGCTTTTGCTAGTTAGTTATGGGATAGTATAGGGGCCTTTTACAAGTAATGAACATAATTTCATTCCATTGAATACCTTTTGTAAGTGGTTGAATGACATATTTTAGGATTTCCATTTTTCTTCTCTCTCTCTTTCTCTCTTCTCTCAAAATTCTATAAGTTAGAGTGTTAAGCTCATTGTAAAGGGGACATATTTTTAAGTGGAAAAAATATGTCAAAATTTCATTATAAGCCAATGTGCTACATGCCCTTGTAGTGGACTCCTTGCATGGTGATCTAGGCCCATATTTTGTAAAGGATTGAACTGTGTATTTTCAAAATGCAGCACTAGATGCAAGTTTGTGGATGTATCTTCCCTTTCTTTGTTTGGTTTGCATTCTTCTTGCTCCTTCAATCTCATTACATACATATTGTGTCTATTCTATGATGTTGTAGGGATTCATTATTATTGTGCATGTATGAACTATGATTGTGAATGCATTTTCCAAATTGTGGAGGACTGTTATCACCCCTTCTAGTATGTATTTTACTTCTATTTTTCACACATTGGAAAATTATCCTCATTCCCTCCTTTTTTTTGTATCACCACTTTAGTGTAGGATTCATTTTCATGCAATCTCCCTCCCTGGTCGCTTGGAAAGTTAGATTAGGATTAGATAGTTTTTCCTGCAGAGAGTAGATTGTGAAAGGTAGTTTAGAAGAAAGAACCAACTTTCTCCGGAGGTCTATCTCAAAAAGAAAGTCCCACAACTTGTAGATAGTACCCATGTTATCCAATCACATTGTGAGTTCAAGAAAACACAATTGTGCAAACCATAGCATGTTGTGATTCGGTGATAACAGTATTTAAAATATAACATGGAAAATTTTAAGACCACCCCCAAAAAAAATTGTAAAATTTCATTGGCAAATCTAGAAAAATTGACTTTCGCACTAATGGTGAATCTGAAAAAATTAGCTTTCATGCTAATAATTTTTTAGCCACCATCGGGCATTTTTATGCTACCACTCGACAACGTATATTATGTTATCACTAATTATATATAATGTTCACCAAAAATATATGTTAATTTTTGAATTTTTTTACAAGAGTAGTTAAAATGACCAGGTTGATGAGAAATTTGTCCTCACAAAATATGGCACAAACAAAAAAAAATCAAAACAATTTTTTTTTGTGAAAAAAATACAATTTTTGCTAATTTTTTTATGGGATTTTCTTTTAATTTTTTTGATGTTAGTAGTTTAAATTATCATCTTAATGAGAATTCTATCCTCCCAAAATATTTCCTCAATAAAAATATATGTTGTCTACGGTAACGTATTTTATGATAGTGGTCGACAACATAAATTATGCTATTGAGTGACATCATAAATATATGTTGTCAGTTGGTGGCATATTTTATGCTACCAATCGACAACATTATATATGCTACCGGAAAATAATATTAAATAAAATATTGGGGATTTATCTTTCATGGGGATGGAAAATAACCCCTAAAATTAACTTTGACCAAAATTTATTTGGCAAACAAGGCCTACTCCCTTCCCAAAAAAATTATAGTTTCTAGTTTTATTAACAAGAATATTCGTGAATTAACAAATATTTGCCACTAACATTTTCCCTATGATACAAAGTGTATCAAGTTGTGTAATATTTCTTATAAATAGAAAGAATGGATCATTAAGCACAAGAGTAGAAATGTTAGACACCTTATGATGCTAAGAGGGTGGGGAGTAAGCATGATTTCCCCAAGTATATGATGGTAAGTAATCTAGAACATGAAAGGGAAGGGAAAGGGTCATCCACCAGATGTTTGAAGAGAAAAAGGCATGTGGCCATGCTTAGATATTGGATATGAAAATTGATGAATGAGACCTATGTCTTTGAAGGAGGTTGTGAACACCTATATGAGGTAGACCTAGGAGGTGATGAGAATCTATGTGAAGAATAATGAGGATGTGATAATCACCTATGTGAAGGAGATTGAGGATTTTATGAGCACCTTCGTGAAGTAGACCGAGGATGTGAAAACTTGATTAAATCATATGTGAAGGGGATTTCCGAATAGGGTATTTAAGATGACAAGATGGAATAGTAGATTGATGAAGACGATTAGGTGGAGTATGAATGGGTAAGCTAATAACAGAAGATGCCTTAAATTTGATAGGCCCATGGGGCCTAGATGCTTTAGCTATTGAGAGGAAAACCATGAGAAGAGAAAGAGTTAGTGATGTGGATGATGGAACACGTTTGAAAGTGATAAATTACTTATTTTGAATTAATTTGAGACACAAAAGATTCATAAAAATGATATCTTAGAAGAACAGACCCAAGGAATACCTAAGAACATGTCACAACCTTTGACATTAGGTGTCACAACAAATGATGCAAGAATGTTTACAGCCCAACAATAACTGGAATCTTGATGAAGCCACCGGATTTTGGAATTGGATATGAATTTTGAGATAGTGGATAGTTGATAGAAACAAGGAGTGCAATAGAATATGCACCAATAGGAGTTGATGGATAGATCATGGTGTTATTGATAGCATAAGATCTAATAGAAGAATTGATGTGTAATATATTTGAAAAAAATGAGGTATGATAATCTTGATCGAGATAATGTGATGAGTGGTGGAGATGCATCAAGTATGAGCAACTAGAAAATCAAGAGCCCCCGATGAAGGAGGAGGCACAACACAATATGTATGATTAGCTAAAGAATCAACAACTTTCTTGTCATGCTTGGGAAATGGATCATTGAATATTTTGAGATTTTTATTTTCATTGACCAGCTTGGATGTTGAAGGCTTAGAGAGCTCAATTATGTCATTTTGGGTGAGATCTTGAACATGATTCCAAATTTTGAAACATCAATCAGTTGAATGCCCAACACATTGATGATAGTCACATCAATCATTTCCATTATAATTATGTCCCTTAGAGAAATATGGATCAATACTCAGTGATGGTGGTAGTGTAATAAAATTTCTCTCAATAAGTTGTAGTAATAGAATACGCAGAGCACAAGGAAATTTTCTAAATGTACGCTTTGTAGTTTTCCATTGAATATTTGTAGGAGTAGATACGATGTTAAGATTATATTTTTATTCAATGGGATTAGGAGATGGATTGAAATTATATTTTCTTTGAAATCTATTCGAAGATGAAGCTAGACCATGATATTCGAGATTGCCCATATATAATAGTTTGATTTCACTTAACTTAAGAGTATGTCATAGATGATAAAATGATAGAGAGGTCTCAAAGATGACACTCTCTTCCAATGGGAACAAATAATTTGGACAAAACGTTCTAACAATTCAAGTTCCATGAATACATTAGATATCTTAGCTAAGTTGTTCATATCTCATAACACATAGTCCACTAGATGCTCATTAGATCCTTGTTTGATTTTTACAAGTTAAAATATAGCACAACTAAGATCTGATATTGATTTTAAATGAGTGAGAATAACATCATATAAATGTGATATGATGTTACCTAATGGATTGGTAGAACATAGAATACACACATAGCATAATCTTAGAGGCTTATAGGATAGAGATTTTGAAGTAAAGTATGATCATATACATAATCTTTACATGCTACATGAAAATATCGGAGATGCTCTTGAGGTCACCATGGCCATTAAAGGAGGGAAAATTAGGGGTGACGAATTTTGGCTGAAGTGCATAAGTGGTAATGGTTTGTGTGAATGGAGTATGAAGGAGTAAGGTGGAATTAAGATATGGAGATGCATGAGAAGTATCTATTTCAAGTTGATGAATTTCAGTTTTCAAATCCTAACATAAAGAATTTAAATCACGGGTTTTGGATGAAGATTAAGGTTGTGAAATAAAATCATAAGGTCGAATGATTGGAGTTGTAGTAGTGAGAATGGAATTAGGAATCGAAGAGGTTAACTAAAGGCCATGGCAGGTGAGGAAGAACCATATTGAGAGTTTTTACCAGCCATCAAATCATGGATAATAATTGGAGGATGTGTAGGATTGTCACACAAAGCTTCACAAAAATTGGTAACCATTCTCGGTTTTTCTTGATCAACTTTGGTTTCCTTGTTATAGGATTTCTAATTATCAAATGTTTGAATGTTTTCAAGAGGCACATTTTGAGAGTTTGGAAATGGATTATAAATGTAATACATTGATTTAGAATTCCTACAGAACATGAAGGGATCTCAAATTGGTCAAAAGACCCAAAATGTCCACTATAGATAATTGTCATAACAATAAAACCTTTCAAAGAAGGTAGAATATGAGCAATGGGTTCACCAAATGATTTAACTAAAATTATCCTTTTGTAAAACTGTAATTTCACCGTAATAAGTGTAACCAATGATAAAAATCTCTGGATATAATATTAAACAAGCAATAAGCTAGATAAGAATGAAACCCTAAGTGAAAAAGAGAGAGAGTTAAGGACTTAGTTGATTTTTGCGAATGTCATGACTTTGTGTATATTGGAAAACCGATAAACAAGAAGGGGAAAATGTTTTTACCATGTACAATAAATTATGGATATTCTCGGATGAGCTTAGACTAGGTCATGGGCATCTAGGCACGGAGACCTCCGTTGGGCTCAAGTGAGTGCGAGAGGAGCTCGAGAACCTTATTTTTATGATTTCACACAAGTTTCACTAGTTTTCACTTGTGGGTTCCTATATGTTTCTAGATGATTTCCAAATGCACCTAAAACCTAAAAAGAGATAAAGACATGAAAAACCCTCAAACTAAATTAAATCAACTAGAAAATATGCAAAATGAGGGGTTGGAATTACCTTAATGGTCATATGATTGAATGGTCTTAAAACAAAGAGATGAACTACATTTTAGACTGCATGTAGTTCTTTTTTTGTGTGTGTGTGTGATAGAATTGTGCCCTAATAAACCCTTGTGTAAGTACACTTGATAGCAAGAGATAGATAGATGTACTTGATGTAAATAGATGTGTGGGTGGAAAAATGAGCTTCCCTTACTATGCGTGTATGCATAAAATGCAAAGTTGCCTTATCCATTCAATTAAAGCTAGATGGATGCCATAATTCTCTTACAATTCTATTAGATGCATTACTAGGTGATGATAGTAGATTGTTGGAGCTTGGTCCTTTATTATTGCCATATAGCTTTGTAATTATATGATTCCTTTAGTTTAATTTCATAATTGACAACTAGAAGTCGACCCATTAGAAAATAAGATACCCAAAAAGATAAAAATCCCAAAAAGAGCGAGTAAAGTAGAAAGAGGTTGGGGGAACCAAGAAGGAAAAGGGTGCACAGGCTCTAGAATCCTTTTGGGTTTCTTGTATCTAGAGTCATGAAATATAAAGCAATAAATTTTAGTCTAGTCTAGAGGGTGTGTAAGACCAAAGAGAAAGAAATAAAGATGGGAAAGAGGCCCAATACAATAGTCAATACTATTTTCTGGATTAGGAATCATATGAATGTAACTATTATTTTAGGACTTATAAATGTACCCAAGTTCGTGATTTTATTTCTACAGTTTGAAAATTTGCATATTGTATATGTATGAAATACTTTAGTGTCCCTTCTTTTCATATTTACTGTAAGTATAGTAAATAAAACATTCATATAGTGTGTGAAACACTTTTTTATCTCTTGTATGTGGCACTTATAATTTTTATGTGAAATTTTTCATTATTATTTGTTTAAAGTTGTATTACTTGTATTCTTTTCACTCCATACGTACCATTATTTATGAAATGCATTCTATATGAGGATATATTCTATAATATTTCCATCTACATCAACCTCTTATATGTTCCAATGATTATTAGTTATTATTTATTATATTAACCCACTTAAATATTCTCAATCGAAGTGATGATCAATAGATTTCACTTATGTCATAAAACAGGCCATTTAGTGGGATTATCAAATAAATACCAATGAAAAGTAGGCATGTAGATAGGTTTATATGTTACATATTATAAGAAAAATAATATAGGATTACAAATATAAATAGTTATATTTTCATACAAGTCAATTACCGTGTACTTGGACAAAGCTATGGTAAAATACTTTCCTAATTTTTAGGTTTATTCCATCTCAATTACAACCATAAAAATATCAATTCCCGTATTAATTACATGGTATTGGTTTGTAGGCCACTACTTGGTCATGAAACCATGGTTTATATCCTTCAGTTGTCAACACTAAATATATTTTGTAAGACATATGTGGGTTACATTTCCACATATCCTCTATAATGCTTGTATGAATCAAGTCTTATAACTATTAGTTTAGTGTTGGGATGGATCTTAGTGATTGAGAATTCTATAAAAATCATGTCTTATTCTAAATATAGTTTATTTTTGGTAAAAATGGATAGATCTTTGGATCTCTAAAATAGAATTTACCATAAGCTCTTTAAAATATCTTGGTCTCAAGATATTTAGTACAAAGGTTCTTCCTTCAAATGTCAAATATAGTTTTCTATTATATGCATAACTTTAGATAATTAATGTTTGATATATAAAATACTTAAAAATGTGTCATGGTGGTTAAATGATCTCTCTAAAATTTTGGGTATGAAAGGAAAGATGGTTTTGTTTGAGGTATAGGTATACCATTTGGGGGATCATGGGGAAAAAAAGTGTCTCACTCATCTGCAGAAAGGAGTGTAACAAACATAGTGATGAAAATTAAAGAGTATATCAAGGAAAAATATCTTACGATTATTGATGGATCCATATGATACTCCATCCATCATTGAGATGGAAAATGTTCTCTTAGTTTTATTAACTAAAGAAGGTAAGTATTGAATGGTGTTGGCTAAGGAAAAAGGACAATACAATGTTTCACAATATGAAAACAAGCTAAGATGTAACATTGATCTCAAGCGGGGGTTTAGATATAAAGATGGTCATTGTAATTTATGGTACCTCTTACCATAATTTTTTTTCCTTTTACATTTTAAAGTTACATGTACCAGGATGGAGCTACTTTGGTGAAAGGGAGGATGCATGCATAGTGGGAATACGATGTTCTATTTTTTTTGAGTTAGGATTTAACTATTTATTTTGTGGTTTTTGTAAAAGTTTAATGGGGTCATTTAAAAATCCTCGTTAATTTACCTAATAAAAAAATTGGGTTTCAAAGGGAATCACTTACCCTAATATAGATTACATTATAAAGTTACTACATTTCAATGTAAATGAAAGAGGCATGGTCACTACTATAATAATGTTGGAGATCAAACTTGCTCCCATCCTAGATCAAGATGAAATGGGGTTTTGAGGAAACATGAGAATGTCTCCAAGTTATGGGATCTTGTGTACTTGAGATAAACCTCCATAGAAGGCTAGTTTCTCTATCTCTTTCTACTATGTACACTACTCCTAGGAAGGGAAATGCAACTACTTATCACTATTCTACGATTCCAAGAGACTAGATTAAGAAGGAGACACATTAATGGAAAATATAAACTAAAATGAGGTGATAGCACCATTAAAAAGGGATGAACACAATCTATTTTGAGTGAAAAGGAATAAAAATGCACATATATAGGGTAGACATGCGTACCACAATTTGAAACACACTTAAACATCCATTTTAATGGAGCAAAATGAAAAAGGGACCTGCAAGGGATGTGACAATGTAAAAAAACAATCGATGCAAAGGTAATAGTAGAAAGATGTAATAAAATGAGCTAGGGTAGAGAATATCCACAAAAAAATTCAATACTTCTAAAATATGCACAATCAATTACAATGATGGATGAGGTGAGTATCCACATGCAGAGAACTAGATCTAAAGGCCTACAATTAAAAATGTAAGGTAATAACTAAATAATACTCTTGAAAAATGAAGGACTCTTACTCATTTACAATGAGCACTTCTCTAAATTTATATACGAAGGAGAGAAAAGGAGGAGAAAGAAGAGGGAAAATTAGACTCTAAATTTCAGCCACCAACAATTAATGATAAATTCCTGCAAATCTACTTACAAGGATGTAAGATCTACCTCCCCATGTATATTTTTCTTGTGGAAGAAGGAAGGAGGGAAAATCACTTCAAATATGGGTTGTTGATCTAATTGTATCTGAGCATTAATGGCCTCGAGACATGTTTCCTACTTCTCACCTACAAAACCCTGACAAAATCATATTTTGAATGGTTTAGTAACTTTCCAATGAGACCAAAAGCACATGAATTAAAGCTTTGTAGAAAAAATTATGATGATCTAAAGGTTATAATGTAGATTGGACACACAATGAGACTTGGGGTGCCTTGATTGGATGAAGGATCGACCAAGTGTTCATTTAATTTCTTTTTTCCACGTGTTAGACACTGGTTCATTATAAGGATTCAACACCCTATCAGCAATATTTTCTAGGTTGCGTGTGACTCACTCAAGTCCGATGGATTTTCATGTGGCATAGTGGTGGTGTGTAAGAATGTATGATGTGCACATGTGAGAGAAGGAGACATGAGAATTCAAAAGACATGAGCACAAAAGGGTACGAGTAGAAGAGAACGAAGGTGCATATTTGTAAAGGGATACAAGTATATAAGTAGGCCATGAGAATTCAAATGAGAAGCGTACGGTGGAAAAAATAAAAATGTGTGCACAAATTGTTGGAACTAAATTATGCCAAGGGAATAACTTGATGCATACAACTTGTAATAAATTAAATTTAGAGAAAGAACGAGGATGTACAAGCTATTAAAATAACTAGGGAGTTATTTTGGAAAACACTTTGGAAACTTTTAGGGTCATTTTCCCGCTATATGAAGGAGATCACTAGCCTCAAGTATCCATTGGGCACGAAATCACTTTGGAAAAATGAAAATAGGATCTGAAACCTGGAAAAATACCCTGAAGTCACTTAAAGAATGTTTTGAACTTTGTATTAAGCTGCAACAAAAATTCTGAAAACTGTTGGAAGATTCTTCAAACAAAACTTGCATCCATAAGCAACAAAAAGAGCTTGCGAAAGGAAATAACTATTTAAAAATAGAACATTGTACACGCATCACACTTTGAGAAAGTTAAACAATAATAATATGTATAATGATGCAACAAACTTAATGGATGTGTTTGAGATAAATCCCATTAACAGGATTGTTAGCGTTCCTCTATCAAGGTTAGAAAACTCGTGAAGAGTTAGCCTCATTACAAGAACTAATAGTTTATGGGCCACTCCAAAGTGCATCAAAATTTGAATGGCGTCTAGGTTTGGCTCTATCAACAACCCATTTTAATACCATATCACCAACTTTGAAATCTTGCTCGGTCTAGTCTTTATGTCAAACCAATTATTTGTTGATTATTGATGTTATTCAAACCTGATCATAGTAGCATTTTTAGTAGAACTGCAAGTTCAAGAAACTCTTCCATTCTCATTTCTCTCTGATCCATGCCCTTAAATTCTAGATGTTGAGTGAGCTTGAATGAAGGCATTTCAAGATACAAAGTAAGTCTAGCTTCACTTACATAAACAATATTTTAAGTTGAATTTTCTATTGCCATCTTACCCATGGTTTTGTCTTCCAAGAGCGTGCACGAGACCTTAGTGTGCCACTTTGTCTCTTGTTGAAATTCATTGTCTACTTCATGATTATGATCAAGTTCTTGTTATTTGAATCTCTCAACCCCTTACCTTGAGAGTAGTGGTTGGAATAAGTCTTGAGATAAATAAAAATTCAACGATCCCAATAAGAAATTCTTGTACCAAGGAAGAATTTTGCATTATCAGAAATAATGGTTTGAGGAATGTGAAACCTTGATACAATGCCCTCAAGAAAGTCAAGGATGATTGACTTGGTTGATTCCTTAAGTGAGATAGATTATGTCCATTTGGTGAAGTATTCTATTCTTGTTAGCACTCACTTGTGTTCAACATTGAAGGGAGGGTTGATCATGCCTATGAAGTCAAGACACCATTGCGTAAAGGTTGATCCACTTGAATTGGTCGGAGGAAGCATTACCTATTTATTCTTTCCTACAAAGATAACACATTCTTTGCATTTTGTACCCACTTGTGCACATTTTTGAATAAGTTAGCCAAAATAATCTTGTCGTGATGATCTACATTATTTTTCTTTCAAAGATAAGTGTCCACAAAATAGTGCATCACAAAATTTTATTAACACTTTGTCAACTTGTTTCCTATCAATACATATTAGTAGCATGCCATCAAGATTCCTTTTGAAAAGTAAATCATCAATCAATGCATATGGAATGAACTACAACCTCATATTTTTCCTCTTCACTTTTCTCAAGCAAGGAGGTTATCCACCAGAGGAAAGGAATGTAACCATTTCTTCCATCCAGTTGCATGCACTAGGATCCTTATTCTAATGAATTTCCACACATGAAGGTTCTTCCTCAAGAAATAATGAATTTTCTCAATCCTTCTACATGTCCTATACAAGTTTCTACAAAGAGCGTTGCCTCTAACTTGCATTATGGATTTCATAGTCACATCATACTCCATGATTTTGGTTACCCATTTTGTTCTTTTATCATTTATTTCTGCACCCATGATGAATTATCTTATTGTTGTTGCAAAATCACAACACCCTTGAAATTTGTAACTTAATGGGTTGAGATTCATAGTGTGACTGCACAACATGGAGCATCTCTCAAAGTGTGGGAATTTGTAAGTCGAGAGAGCTCTCGAATGAAGGTCGGATCCTATTACTCTATTCAAGTGAACACATTTAGATTGTAGAGGGTCATTCTAAATCCTACTCTAACTTTCTAGCAATACGAGTTTAAGAAGATGCAAAAATAAAACCTAAACTAACAAGGGTGATGCACCAAAGGAATGTTGAAACACCTGCTTTGCAATAAACACAAACCATAAAAATGCAATACAATCACCATGCACAAATAACCAGGACTGCAATGAGAGATCAGAAAGGAGACAATGAATGCAAGAGAGGGTTGAAAATCATCCACAAACATGCATTATCACTCCAAAAGTTGATACAGTACATTACAATGGCCAAGAGGCATGAACTTGCATGACAATTTGAATGGGAGGCTTGGACTCCACAAATCCACTTACGGGCAAGAGAAGAAGGGAGGGTGTAGAGAAGAAATGTCCAACCCTTTGAAATTGTCCCTCTTGTATAATATATAGGAAGAATGAGAGAGAGAAAAGGAGGAAAAAAATCCAACCCTGTTCCAACCACCCCTGAAGGAGCATTGAATTCCCTTGCCACAATGATGGGTCTCACTGCAACACCCATGCCCCCATCACTGTTCCTTGTTGGGCAGGAAAGGAAACCCATTCTTCATCATGGTGGTAGGTGGGAGACTTGATGGCCTTGAAAATGGTGCATCAAAACATTAATGGTGTCAAATGGGAAGCCTACACCGAGATCTTTCTAAAATGTCCCCTCCCGCTTAATTATGAGCTTCGATAAAAAGATATGGCGACTTGAAGGTACTTGAGTCAATAATAGTATGTTAGTGCATATCCACGTGGCGGCCCCATGTATCTCAAGGTCTCATGCCTTCCTATACACTCTTGAAGTTGCACCGAAAAGACATGTGGTGTCATCCATGGGCCTTTTCTATTTCCTTTATATTCTACCTAAACCCCGTATTGGTGGAGACACTGTGCTTGACCCGAGACATGTGGAGAGCTAGTGCATGTTTGGGGACCACTTTTGGATTCTGCCTTTAAAGTTACATGGACAAGGCATGTGGAGGCTTCCTTTGGCATGTCCCGAGCTTACTCTTTTCAATGGCTGACCTTACCTTTTTGGACTCTAACCATGTGGCGGGTTGGTGCTAGTTTGGGGACTACATTTTGGGTTCACCTCTTGAAAGAGTGCTGAAGAGACATGTGGCTCCTTCTATGGATTTTCTCTATTTATTTTTGTTTTGGCTAAGTCCCTTTTGTTTGGCGGGGCCATATGTCTTACCATGGACATCTGGATGCTCGGGGCACATTTGGGACCTACGTCCACATTTTTCCTTTGATGTTACACCGAGTGACATATGGAGGTTCCCGCTGATACTTCTACACTTAGCTGATTCAACAAGTCGGATCTACCCCACTTTTTACTCTAACCATGTGGCAAGCCCGCACTCATTTGGGAATTCACTTTGTATTCTTCATTTGAAGTTACACCGAGCTGACACATGGCTCTTTCCACTAGCCCTTCTTTACTTAGCCGATTCAATAGCCGACTCTACCTTTCGGACCACAGGACACGTGCGGGGATAGAACTAATTTGGGGTCACTATTTGGTCTATGCCTTTGAAGTTGTGCCATTGAGACACATGGAGGCTTCTGCCGGTCTGTTACAATTAAATGATTTAGGGCGCGTTGCCCATTTAAATTTTGTTAGACCACGACTACGTGGTGAGCATGTGCTTGTTTGAGTCTCCGCTTTGGGTTGCACGTTTAAAATTACCGAGATGACATGTGGCTCTTTCCACTTCCCTGAGACTTTTCAACTGCCAACTCTGTCTCCTTTTCAGACTTGGGACACGTGGAAGCTTCATGCTCATTTAGGGATTGTCCCTTTGGTCTCACTTTTGAAGTTACACTAATGAGGCACATGGAGGCTTCCGTTGACTCTCTTATACTTAGTCGATTAAACGGCTGGCCTATCCCTTTTCCACCCATTTAGGAGAAACTCGTCGGACCTTAGACACGTGGAAGCTCTACACACATTTGGAGACCCTGTTTGGACTTGACCTCTAGAGGTGCGCCATTGAGATGGTGCTTGTTGGAGACCACCTTTTGGGCTTGACCTTTGTAGATGTGCCAATTGGACATGTGGAGGCTTCCACTTGTCTCTTCTTTCTTAGCCTATTCAGGCCTACTCCTCTTTCTTCATTTTCTTTCCTATTGAGCCTTTGTACTCTTTTAACATCATTGGGCCTAATCCTCTTTCTCCATTTTCTTTCTTGTTGAGCCTTTGGACTCTTTTAACATCATTGGCCTCCCTTGCCAACCCTACTTAGATTCCATTGTTGAGATTCCATGCCCCTGTATTTGGGATCGATTGTGAGCTCATGCAGACATAACCGAATCTTCCAATTTTCTTCTTTGTGGGGTCGTGCTTGATCAAATTTAGCGGGGAGGAAAAATTGGTATAACAATTTGGTGACTCACAGGGACATCTTCCTGCTATATGAATAAACCAATAGCCTTGTTTCATCCATTAGGCATAGAGTCATGAATGATAGCTTGATACGATCTTGTCCCTTAAACCATGAGCCCGACTACTTACACTTGGTGAGCCTAAACCTACCCCGTTTTTGTAAAAGGACTCCTTGAGACATGATTTTAGTTGCTTTATATATTTTTTCTATTTTAAAATTAACAACTTTATGTCAACTATGGGTCTCTATTGCAAATGTTGAAGGGCCAGTGCATTCACCTAGATGCGCATTGAATTGTATGATGACGCAAACACGGAGGAACAAAACATGTTCCATAACACTTAAGGAAATAAAACCTATGCTATAACAACAAAATATGCACATGCACTTGGAGAAATTAAAGTCATGTGCTAATATTTACAAGGTGAAACCTTCCTTTTCAATAGTAATTTTTAAGATGGATCTCGTTGACGAGAATGGGAAGTTACTCCTCATCCAATGTAGAAAATTGGAAGGAATTGCTACTTTTACATCTTGTGACCATGTATGGGCCACTCCAAATGGTATCAAACTTTGAATGCCTTCCCACTTCAGTACCAAGTCTCCAACTTAGAATGTCCTGGTTTTAGATCCCTTATCAAAGCTCCTCTTGGTCGACGCTTGATCCTTCTCCATGATCTGCATTGCATGTTCTCTTTCTTCTTCTAACTCCATCAGCTCTGCATACCTGATCTCCATAGGCTCAAACTCATCTAGTTCCAGTTGTTTCATGAGTTATAATGCTGGAAACTCAAGTGATATACGAAGAAATGCTTCCTTTCTGTATATAAGCTTGAATTGAGAGCTACCTGTAGACCTCTTGGGGGTGACTCTATCTGCCCAAAGATCTGATTTGAGTTTTATGTGCCAAGTTCTCTAATTCTCATCAAGAGTCCTTCTGATGATTCTCAGCAAGTTTTTGGTTATGGACTCTGCTTGGCCATTACCTTGAGGGTCATATTTTTAAGATGTGCTGAGATATACACCATTATTGATAGCCCATTTAGTAATTTTTGTGCCAAGGAATGCCAATGCATTTTATGATATGATAGTATTAGGGGCACCAAACCTCGTGACTATCCCTTCATAGAAGTCAAAAATGTTAGATTCATTTGCCTCTTTGAGTGCCACCACTTCAGACCACTTGGTGAAATAGTCAGTCCCCGTGAGTATCCACTTGTGGCCCTAGCTTGAATTTGGGTTGATTAGTCCAATAAAGTCTAAATCCCATTGCATTAATGAGTGATCTACTGAAATTGGATGAAGGGGCAAGGCTGCTAACCTTTCTTTCCCTATGAAAAATACACACTTCTTGCATTTCTTGATCCATTAGTAGAAATCCCTAAACACCATAGGCCAATAGTAACCAGCCCTAATAATTTTGAGTGTGGAGCAAAGTGGCCTCCAACTTGTTTATCGTGGAACTCATGTAATAACTTCTCAATTTGGAGTGTCCCAATGCACCTGAATAGGATGTCATTGATGTGCCTTTTGAACAAAATGCCATGAATGAGCACATACGGGAAGGCTTGTAATCTAAAGTACCTTATTTTTTTCTGCTCATTTCTGGAGGGCACGAACCTGTTTGGAGATAATGCACCAAATTTTGATTCCAACATGGAATGGGTGCATCATTATCTGGATGCTCTAGCTCATTCTGTGTTAATAAGACAACCTCTTCTTCTTCATTTGTTTTTTTGGAAGACTGATCACATGATCCTTGCCCATGAACCATCTTTGTCACTTTTATTTCAATATCATACTCCATTACATGAGTGATCCAACCTACTCTCTTCTCATTCAAGTCCTTGTTTAGGAGAAAATCCTTGACACCAACATGAGACACTAGCAGTTGAATCTTGTTGTTTGAGACCAAGTGTCTGAACTTCTTCAAACTCCTAATGACAGAAGGACATGCTTTTCAATGAAAGAATACTTTACTTTGTAATATTCAAGCTCTAACTGAAGAAGGCTATGGGTTTTTTTGAACCTTCCTTATTAGGTTGAACCAAGATAGTTGAGATTGTGTCTGACCCTCCAAAAGCATACAACATGAAGTCCTTTGAAAAGTTTGGGTTAATAAGAGTTGGGGCTGTGATATTACGAGCTTGATGGCCTCAAAACTCTCTTTTCCTTCTACTATCCATTTGAATGCAAGACTCTTCTTTAGCATCATCGTTAAAGGCTTTACAAGAGTGGAAAAATCAGGCACAAATCTACGAGACAAAGTTTATCCTTCCTAAGAAGATTTGGAGGGATTTCTTATGATGTGGTAGTGGTAGTGTTCTAATGGCTTCAACTCTTTTAGGGTCAATTGTTAACCCTTATTTTGAGATAATGTGGCCCAACAACCTTCCCTCATGTGCCAAAAATACACATTTCTTTTGATTCAATGAAACTCTGAACCTTATACACCTTTGAAATACTTGGCTAGAGGTGAGAGAGATGGTCTGTTGCATTCTTTGAGAAGATAGTGATATCATCTAGATATACTAGCACCATCTTGTTGATCAAGCCTTTGAATGCCATATCCATAGCTCGCTGAAATGTTGCTCGGCATTGGACAATCCAAATGGCATCTTCTTGTAAGCATATGTGCCCCATTTCGTGGTGAAGGTTATCTTGTATTGATCTTCCTCTTTCACCATTATCTAATTATAGCCTAAGTATCCATCTAGCAATGAAAACCTCTTGGAGCCAGCTACAACCTATAAGATCTATTCCATTGATGGAAGTGGATAATGATCCTTGAGTGATGCTCTATTCAGATCATGAAAGTCTACACACAATCTAATTTCTCCATTTATTTTCCTCACAGGAACTAAGTTTGCAACCCAACTTGAATTCTTGATAGGGATGTTGATGCTGGCCTTAATTATCTTGTTAAACTCTTTTCTCATGAGAGGTTAAATGTGAGGGTTTACTGGAATTTTATTTTGCGTGAAAGGCTTAGATCTAGGATCCAACTCAACAACGTGATGTGCCAACCTTGGGTGGAAACCTCTTAAATCCTTGTAAGTCCAAGAAAGGACATCTAGGAATTCTTGACAAAGTTGAACGAACTCATATTTTTCTTGTTGGGTACTTACCTTGCCAATTCGCAACATTTTGCTTCATCTATGGAAATAGGCTATGAATATTCACCCTTTACCTAAATATTTACTTTATCCTTCTAGAATTGATCATTTGGGTTGAATATTGACTCAAAAGTTACAAGACCCTTTGGTAATTTGTTGGTTTTCAGCTGCACCACTTGGTCACCATACCACTATTCCAACTTGTCTTGGTTTCTAGTAGAGAACTCAACTTCTTCTTGTAGAAAATTGACAATTTGTTGATCATTCTCAAAGACTTGCCAACTTGTGTTGTTATGGAGAAGATGGTCTTACAACCACTTTAATATGGGGCTGATATTTCTCACTCTTGATACTCTCTACCACATCAAATGCCACCTCGATTGCTACCAATCTGTCTTCTACTTCATTCTTCTTCCTTGGGATGGAATTGATGCTAAAAGCCTCAAAATCTTCAATGAGATCCCATACCCAATTCTTATAGTTTCTTAACAGATCATTCTTTACATCATTTCATCCTTGGAATTGATTTGCAACTAGCTCACTATGATCAAACACTTCTAAGTTTTTAATCCCTCTCTTTCTTACCCTATGAGTCCATGGATCAATGATTCATACTTTGTTTTGTTGTTCGAGCAAGCAAATTGGAAACATAATGTTGAGTAATATTTCATACCTTAAGGTGAAACAAGCATAGCTCCTCCTTCGAGCTCCTTTCTACTTCTGAGCCTTCAAAGAACAATTTCCATAACTTGTTATCATTTTTGGTCTAGCTTGATGACGCTAGAGAGAAGATGATTCTCTTCATACAAGAAATAAAATCCTAATTCATATTCTTCCATTTCTTTGTAAGGCTCAAAAGCATGCCTCTTGTTGACCCATTCATCAAGGGTTAAGTCTGGAATATATCCAAACCTTGGTGTCACTTCATGGGTGCTTGGATAATCTTCTTGATCAAGGGTTGAACAATTTGCATTGATTGGAATCGGTGTATGAGACTTAATATGGAATTTTTCAATAGGCTCAAATTTGATTGTAGCCTTAGCTCCATACCAGTTTTGAATAACATGTGTGACCAATCACTAGACAAATAACCTCAATTTCAGAAGTGAAGTCTCTTGACAAACACAATGCAAAGTGTGGTGGAAAGTCTATGACTGATACATTTTGCAAGACGGTCACATTAGGACATGTATGTAATGTTAGGCTCAAATATTTGATTACTCCAGCCATTGTTACTATTATACCATCAATTATACCACACATTTGGAAATGAATTCATATTGAAGACCCAACTGATCAGTTATTTGCTTTGGCATTACTGAGCTACTTTCTCCGGAATCAATCATGTAATTATGCACTAGCTTGTCTCCAATGATCAATGATACATAGAAGGAAAGATGCTTCAAATTATTACCTTTATGATCTCTATGATTTCCTTAAGGCTGATATGCATTGGTAAGCACTTTCTCTTATTGATTGGGTGACTGATTTGATGTTGACCAATTTTCCATAGTAGCTTGCAATAGGTCTCTTTGTCTGGGATAGCCAATGACTCCCACATTGAGATGTTTACATTTTTCCTCTTCATCTTCTCAATGATGTTGAATGGAGATGAGCTATCTCTTTGTTTCCCTTTTCCTTGCATATTCTTCTCTTGCACATGGGTTGTTACTGGCACTTGAGCTAGTCTAGGGGGTGGCTTGGGCTGACCTTGCACATTGGGAGCTGTAATTTGATTTCCAATACCTTTTGGAGTAATAGAGGGTTATGGATTACTTGAATTTGATGATTTTCCCTCTCCAATATTCCTTTCTTGGACCTGTGTATTGGCAGCTACACTTTGAGAAGGGGCTTGGTTAACTCCACAGAACTCCTTCATCTTTCCAATTAACCAACATAGTTTCAGTTGGAGGTGTCTCTTGCTGAGCTTCTTGTTGTTGATTTTCCTCTTGACTAGGTTCTTGGGACACACCAATGGTATGTACCATCAAGGCTTGGTTTAGTGCACCATTGAAACACGTTGATTGATAATGAGGTAGCTGCATGGTAACACCAATTGTACTCTATACCATGTTGTTTTGAGTATGAACTAACACTTTTGATGTTGAAGCTACATTTGTATTATATGGTAGGAATGGCCTGGAAGCTTAAGGTTTTACTTGGTTTGAATTTTGATTTGTGGCATGACTTGGTGGTTTATTTTATTGGTATGGGGGACTAGCTTGATACTGAGTTTGAGGCTGATATGGCCTAGAAATCTGAGCTTGTTGTCTCTTGATAGACACTATCTTGTTTCCTAGGTTATGCAATTATTTCAAGACTTCTTGGAGCTCATTTAAGGAGCTAGAATATGAGGTGGAAGCTTTAGCTGAACTTTTATTCCTTGGAGCAGGTATGGAGCTAATGTGGGTGTTTGACTAGTGCTTGGAGCTCCTAGTTCTGGATATAGAGGCATAGGTGGCCTAGGTGCAAGTTTACCAACCTAGATTAAGCAATTTTCAGCTCTAATAGCAATGTTATATGATGTGGGTAAAGTTATACCTCCCATTGATTGAATCATCATGGCAATATCAAAATTTAAAGCTCTAAGGAAGTATAGAAAATCACCTTCATCTGTTGGTCTCATGGCCACCAAAATCCTATCCCACGTCCTCTGCTAGAATATGAAGTTGAAGTCAGTCAACTACTCATTAGGATCCCTCTTGATTGTTGTCAATTGTTCAATAGAGATAGGTTATCCCCTTTTTCTCCAAATTGATTGTGAAGAGTTGTGCATAGATGGTCCCAATTCTAAATAGAGCCTACTGTTAGACTCCTAAACCATTGCAAAGCTTTTCCCTTGAATGAAGAGGCTAACAATTTGACTACAATGTCCATCTCAATGATTTCATGAATTACATAGACATTTGCAATGTCTTGAATGTGGTCACTAGGAGTAGTCTAGTTCTCTCTAGTGAAATATGGAATTCTCTTCAATGCTACAATTGGAACTGGATTTTGTGCATTGAGAGTGAGTGGGATATTGCCAATGAAGTTAACATAGGGATTAGGTTATGGATGTGCCATTATGATTGGCCTAAGAACCCTTCTTGATTTAATGAAAGGCCTACCAGGGGAGGTGTTGACAAAGTTATATTTGATGGAGATGGAGACCTTTGAGCTCTTCTTCCTCTCCTTGCTCTTTCTAAGGATAAATGTAGATAGAAAAATAGTACATCCTCTCTAGTCCTTGACCTTTTTTGTATTCTTATCATGAACTTGACAAGCTTGAACTACTGAAATAAGTCCATTCTACCTCTTTTAGAGTCACTAAATGTGCAATTTCAGAGCTTCTTAAAAGCTGGTGACTTACAAAAACTACACATCAATCTTGTTGTAGTAAAAATGAAGACTTCTTGTCCCACCGAGCATGCCAAAACTTTTTGTGGTCATACGATGGCTTAAGATTTTTTTTTATAATGAGACACCTTCGAAAGATGAGAAAAATCTAACCTCACTGATGGACGTGCCAAAACTGTTGTTGTAAAATCACAACACCCCTGAAATATATAACTTGATGGGTTAAGATTCACAGTGTGACTATAAAACATGGATCATCTCTCAAAGTGTGGGACTTTGTGAGTCAAGAGAGCTCTCAGATGAAGGTTGGCTCCTATTCCTCTGTTTAGGTGCACACATTGAAATTGCAGAGGGTCATTCTAAATCCTACTCTAACTTCCCAAGGAGACATGGTTGAGAAGAAGTAAGAAAATAAAACCTAAAATAACAAGGGTGATGTACTAAAGGAATACTAAAACACCTGCTTTGTAATAAACATAACCCAAAAAATGTAATATGATCACCATGCAAAAATAACCGGTGTGTAATGAGAGATAAAAAATGAGACAATGAATGCAAAAGAGGGTTGAAAATCTTCCATAGACATGCATTATCACTCCAAAAGTTTGCATAGTGCATTATAATGGCCAAGAGGCATGAATTTGCATTAAAATTTTAATGGGAGGCTTAGAATCCTCAAATACACTTATAGGTAAGAGAAAAAGGGAGGGTGCAGAGTAGAAATGTCAAACCTTATGAACTTGTCTCTCTTGTACAATATATAGAAATAATTAGAGAGAGAAAAGGAGGGAAAAAATCCAACCCTATTCCAACTACCCCTAAAGGAGCATTGAATTCCCTTGCCACAATGATGGGTCTCGCCACAACACCCATGCCCCCATCGTTGTTCCCTATTGGGAAGGAAAGGAAACCCATTCTTCATCATGGTGGTAGGTAGAAGAATTTATGCCCTCAAAAATGGTGGGTTGAAACATTAATGGTGGTAGGTGGGAATCCAGGTGTTGAGAGCTTCAAAATGTCCCATCCTACTTGATTATAAGCTTCGATCAAAGATATGGCCACTTGAAGCTACTTCAGGTTTGAAGTCTATTCGCACATATCCACATGGTGGCCCCATGAATTTCAAGGTTTCACTCCTTCTTCTACACTCTTGAAGTTGCGCCGAAGAGACATGTGGTGTCATCCATAGGCTTGCTCTATTTCCTTTGTATTCTGCGTAAGCCCCCCTATTGGTAGAGACACTGTTCCTGACTCGAGACATGTGGAGAGTTGGTGCATGTTTGGGGACAACTTTTTGATTGTGCCTTTGAAGTTGCATGGACGAGGCATGTGGAGGCTTCTTTCATCCTATCTTGAGCTTGGAATTTTCAATGGCTGACCTTACCTTTTCAGAATCTGACCACATGGTGGGTTGGCACTAGGATGGGGATTGCCTTTTGGTTTGCCTCTTGGAAGAACATTGAAGAGACACGTGGCTCCTTCCGTAGATTTTCTCTATTTCTTTGTGTTTTGGCTAAGTCCATTTTGTTTGACGGGGCCATATGTCTGACCTTGGACACGTGGAGGCTCAACACACATTTGGGACCTTCCTCCATATTTTTCCTTTTAATTTGCATAGAGTTGACACATAGAGGCTTCGCTAATACTTCTACACTTATCCGATTCAATGACCATCTCTTCCCCATTTTTTACTCGACCACGTGGCGAGCTCTGTGCTCATTTGGGAATTCACTTTGTATTCTTCTTTTGAAGTTACACCAAGTGACATGGTAGATATTTTTTTGGCCCTTCTATACTTAGCCGATTCAACGCCTGACTCTATTTTGAGACCATCCAGGACACATGGAAGGCCGGCGTTAGTTTGGGGTCACTCTTTGGGCCACACCTTGCTGAAGTTATGTCATTGAGACACGTGCGCAGCTTCGCTGGTCCTTTCATACTTAACCAATTTGGGCCCATTACACATTTGACTTTTGTTGGACCAAGACTACGAGGTGAGCCTACGCTTGTTTGAGTCTCCGCTTTGGGTTACACCTTTAAAATTGTGTCGAGGTGACACACGGCTCTTTCCGCTACTCTAAGACTTTTCAACAACCGAATCTGTCTCCTTTTATGACACGGGATACATGGAAGCTTCACACTCATTTAGGGACTATCCCTTGGGTCTCACTTGTGAAGTTGCACGATGAGGCATGTGGAAGCTTCTGCCGACTCTCTTATACTTAGTCGATTAAAAAGCCGACCTGTCCCTTTTTGCCCATTTAGGAGCAAATCATCAAACCTTAGACACATAAAATCTCTGCGCACATTTGGAGACCTTGTTTGGACATGACCTCTCTGAGCTTCATCATTGAGACATGTGGTGGGATGGCACTTTTGGAGACCACCTTTTGGGCTTGACCTTTGTAGATGTGCCGATTGGACACATGGAGGATTCCGCTGTCTCTTCTTTCCTTAGCCAATTCGGGCTTGCTCCTCTTTCTCCATTTTATTTCCTGTTGAGCCTTTGGACTCTTTTAATGTCATTGGCCTCCCTTGCCAACCTTGCTTGGACTCCATTTTCAATCTTTCTTACCCCTTCATTTGGGATCAATCATGCGAGCTTGCAAGACTCAACCGACCATTCCAATTTTTTTGTGTGGGGTCGTTGTTGACAATTTTACACTTGTGTAAAAATGGGCAACTCAAAACTTCATTACGATGGATGGCATTGGTGAATTATACCTAAGCTAAGGGAGTTTTTAATATTATTGTTACTGTTGAATTAGTTAAATGATTACATGAAATATGTAGCTATGTGTGTTGTTACAAAATGTAACAGATCACATAGTTTGTAATTTCATGACTATCTTCAGCAAAAGAACACAAGGCCCCGAAGGAAAATTGTGTTGTCTTGATGAAGAAATTCAATTACAAAATAGGTGAAATGCTAAGTTTTGGAACAACATACATAAGTGTAGCTTATTGAAATTAAGAGTTCATTCTTGAATATTATAGGTTTTCTTTTATGTTCTTTCCTTCATTATTAAGACATTCAATTATATTACTCTTGAGTTGTTTAGTTCATTATAAAATTCATACATAAAACTAAAATGTAGAAAGAAATATACAACTCATTTTCAGAATTCAATGTTTTATTCATAAGGAATTTTCAAATGCTTCCCACACAAGCCGTGGGATGTAATTGAAAAGTAAAGTATAACTGCTAAAATAAGAGGTACACATGCATGAAAGAGAAAGTAAAGGAGTATGAGTGAACCCATCATTGCCTTGGGGGTTTTCTTCTTTGGTTGAAGTATCTCCATTTCAGCTTTTGTTCCTTTTTCATCTTCGTTGTAGAAGTCATTGTTCCTAAAAAGAAGAAAAAGAGAGAACTGCCAGTTACAAGCTCAAGAATCAATTCATATTCTTATACTGTCCTAATTCATACATATGAATCTCTTAACAACATGAGATATAGTTTACTTGAAGATTAAACTGCATACATGCTTTTCTCACTTAGAAAGAAGAAAGAGAAAAGAAAAGAAAACCATGGACACAAGAGAGGCCAAAAGCCTAAGTATTTTTCTAATTATTTTCTTAAGTGTGTAGGTATAGGTTACAACAAAGAAGAATCAAATTTCAAGAAGCTGAAGTTAAACTGAAAGAAAGGGTTACAACTAAAATGAATGAAGAGAAGATTTTGGAAAAGATTTACGAGGCTCCACCATGAAAAATCAACGTTTTAAATTTTCCAGAATGCCAGAAATACTACTATCAAGGAAATAAAGCATCTAAGTAAAAGAAACAAATTATAGTATTTCAACAAAGCATATGAATCAAGGCTTATGCCTAATAATGGTCTTACATAGATGAAGAACTGATTGCAATTTCCAAAATCCACTTGCAAGTTTTTAGTTGAAGAATCAATTTGAGAATCCAAGAGTACATATGCAACTACAAAGTTATAAGAGATCAAAGCATAACCCATTTTTCCAAAGTAAACATAAAATAAGTACAACCATTTATGCAAGGAAAAGATCAAGTATAGATGAATCATAAAATGTAATAATCTCAAGGTACAAAAGTATGAATGAAACACGGTATAGATTGCAGCAATAGAAAGGATTTATGCAATACAAATACAAATTTCAGAAAGCATACTATGAAGCTTTAGGATGTATAGTTGAACATATGATAAGAAAATAGGTGTCTAAATTTATTATTTCAAGCTACGAAAAGTGCGCAGTTCGAAAGCAAAAGAAGCTAATCACATACAACATATCAATAAACAAAGGCTCAATATCGGAGGGTATAAAGAAACATACAAGAATCTTCCTAAATCCTTTTAGAGGACATAATATATAATGATGGATACAACCATACATAAGTTTCCACATATCTCTTACACAATAAATGCAATAATTTTTCTCATTAAGGTCATGATGGAAAAAATTTACAGCAAAAGAGGGACACAACAAAATGAGAGCAAATCCATATATTGAAATACAGAGCCATGACAAGTCAAATCACTAAAATTTTTACCATTCATGACACCCGAAAAGGGTAGTTTTCAAAGTACATAAAATGGTAGCATGTTTCAGGAATAAAGACCAAGATCAAGGAAATATGATCATGGTCATTTAGAAAGAAATAAACAAAGCATTCAATTAGAATACAAAGCAATATCCTAGAAAATATGGAGATCGATGGTCATTTTTATTTTTTAGAAACTCTACTAGGTAAACCCTCATCTAGCATTAAATTTTTTTGAATTAAAAAACCACAAAATCTAAGCATATAAGATTCATAGAATATGCAAAGGTTTAGATAACCAGAAAATGGTAGACTCTAAACTAATATGAAATTAGTTTCAAGTTATAGATATGAGAAAAGAAATTACAGTTTCCAACTTTAATCGTAAAAACCCATTAATGGGTATTGAAAATCAGAGTAAGAACAAGTACTTACTAGTTTTGAAGCTAAATAAACCCTCAAGAAATCATCAAGTTTAGAGGAATTAGATGAAGCTCAGAATGGGTTTTAACTGGAAACGACCAAACCCGATCCAAAAAAACCCAGAAAATGCAAAGAAAGAACTAAGTATCAGTATGCATGGTCACTGCAATAGTGAAAGTGAAATAATTTTCATGTTTGAGGACAAAGAAGCTTACCCTTTCCAGCATTCATGATAACCCTAAAAGTTGCAGAGAGCTCGAACTCACAAAATGGCGGGCATTTTAAAGAAAATCCCACAAAGACCAAAGAAATAATACAGAAACTGAATGGAGCTTAGAGATCACGACAATGGAGATAGAACCCACAACTACCGAGTTTGAAAGCTTCAAAAATGGTGGAATCTTCCAAAGAGCTTGCACAAAACTTAGAAAAAAATAGGAACGACACGAGTATACAAGCCTTCACACTCTTAGAGCTTCAGAGAAGGGATTTTAAAGCACAATGCCTCCAGAACCCACGCAAATATTCTATAGTAAAACTCAAAGTCTCCATTAATGAAGGAAAAGCATGTATTAATGCACAGAGCTCACAAAAATTCCAAGGAAAATTCAAAACAGAGTGAGGCCAAGAAAATACAGGTGCTCGAATGATTAAAAATCTATAAGCTTTTTTGAGCTTCCAAAATCAACAATGGCATTAAAAATTTTGCAGGGCTTTCCCTCTCTCTCGGGAGTAAGCCAAGAAATGACAAAAATGAATGGTTTCAGTTTCATTTAACTCACCTTAGCCATGGCTTAACTTAACCAAGTTACAGTCAAAAGATCAATGATCAAAAATCAAAAGGACAATCGATCATCACTCAAATATCGATCCCAAAGTTCCAAGCAAACCATCATGGTCATGGTCACACCAGCAACATTCAATGTAGAACGTAACCCTAATGTAATCATGTAACCCTAACACAACATTGATGGTTTCCATTAAGGACCAAACCCAACAAGGGTTAAACAATGCATATATGTGGCGAGCCCACAGAAAACCCTAATTAGGGTTGGGTTAAAATACCACCTACCAACATGCCAAGGGTCGATTCAATGTTGGAGATTATTCACCTTTCTTTTCTTGAAAATATAAGTCAACTTCAGATTATTGAGATTTAATCAAAGGCTATTAATGCCTTTTTGTAGTTGCATATTCTATTTTTATTCCTTTATCTATTATTAAATAAAGTATAAAAATATGATGCATGGATGTACAAGCCTTAGTCTATTTTTAAGAAGGGTGGGTAAATTATTTTTTCTATATATTTTTATCCTTAGGAAAGCACAGAGGAGGAATTTTTAGATACAAGAGTTTGAAGCAATTTTTTTCCAGTCTTACCCTTTGAATGTGAAGTATTTTCTGCCTTTCCAATTATTTGCAATCTTGTGTATGTTTTCCATTAATCTTGTGAATGTTGAATTCCCTGATTAATCATCTTACTTATTTGCAAATTTAGTAATATATAGATGATATTAATGTGTATGTGTAACTTAGCATTATTGGTGTGATTATATCCTCAATACATGGAAGTGTTTACCCTTAATTATCTTCAAAAATGTTTTTCTGTGCATCGAAGTTCATTCCGTATCAATCGTGCATGTACTCAGTCAAAGAACTCATACAAGTTTGGTGTATCACCTTAGTTTTAATTCATTTTTATAGTCATATTTTACCCTTAAACCCCAAAAATTAGTTTAGGATACATCAATAAGGAACCGGCCTTGATACTAGAGACTCACCTCAAAATAGGTATACCCACAGACTTGAGGTGTTTCCATTATATCTACGAAAGAGAGAGATAAAATTTTCAAGCTTAGAAAACCTGTAGCCATCTCTCTATAGGGTACACTTTCGAGAGATAACAATTTTTGGCATGCCCAGTGGGACAATGAATCAAATCTGCATGCAAGTTATGACTATCTATAGAAGATCCACAACATATTTTATAATTACAAAAGTTACTTTCGGGAGCAAGTTGCAGCAATTTATTCTAAGAATTTAAGATCTTTTAGTGTCTCCGTAAAGCTAATTTTAGACAGATTACAGCATGTTCCATGCCTAAAGTGACTACAAGATCATCGGTAAGAGGAATTCATCCTGAGTTTTTTTCTTTACCTTTGAATTGTAAGAAGGAGAAGAGTTGGTAATACTTTACCTTATAATAGACTTGGTTTTGATAACCCTCTTGACATTCCTTCACCATGAATCAATTTCTTTATTAACATCCCAGTTTTTTTGATGGCTATCCAACCACCTAGAAATTTTATGACCTTTACTAATAGCAGCCCATTAGTAATCTTAGTTTACCATGACATCCCTAATGCTACCATGAAATTTTTTCCATCATTCACTAGTGAAAATTAGGTGACACCTATACAACACATTAAATATGTCACAACCTTATGTGCAGTTCATAATATTACTCATGAGGATGTAGCTTTGAGACTTTTAGTTGAATCTCTTAAAGGACAAGCCTTGTAATGGTATAGAAATCTAGAGATTGGATGCATAAGAACTTGGGATGACTTAGGTGATAAATTGCTGAAACAATTTCAAGATAATTCAGATCATTTGTCCCTCATAGAATAGTTATCTACTATTAAAAGAGCTCCTCATGAATACATGTCCAGTTTCAACATCCGTTTTGCTAGAACTTGGGAAAGAATCCTAGCAAGTGTTAAGCCTCAAGTTGATCACACTTTCCTTTATTATCTTAGGGCATTAAACAATGATATTTCAACTATGATTTAGTATATGGGAGGAGAGATGCTCCCAACAGCCTATGATATTGCCATCCGAGCTGAAAATAGTCTTATTCAAGCTGGAAAATTAGCACCAAGGCCTTCAATGCCTTTTTTGGCATATTTAGCACATATTCCTCATCCTATCACAATTATAGAACCTAGTGTTTCCACCCCATCAGATGACATATTTAAAGCTTTGCAGACTATGGGGAATAAGCTAAATTCAATTGAGAATAGGATTACACTACCTAGCATACCTTATGAGGCTCTTTATCCATAAAATCAGCAAAATCAACAAAATAGGTAGCCTTACCAACAAAATAAAAATTATAGGCAGCCTTATCAACAAAGGCAATTTGACCCAATGGCTCCTACTCCATCTTATGCTTTAGTTCAAGTTAATATGTCTACAGAAGAGTGGTGTCAACCTTGTAATCAACCTCATTTAGCTACAAGTTTCCCAAATTCTTTTTTGAACATAAGTCTTATTGCACAACCTCAATCTGAGACATTATTCATGCCTCAAATGGAGAGTGGGCAGCAAGATACTCAAGTTCAGAAAGCACCTAAACATAATTTAGTTAGTTTCAATGAGGATGATTTCATTATAGTCACTACTAGGGCTCAAGGAAAAGCTATTGAAAGTCAAAAACAACAAAATAGGCATGTTCTACCTACTATCACTGATAAGACAACATCTACAACCCCAAAACCAGCTAACAGTCCTATTGTTCCTAAAAAAACAACAAGTGTTTTAGCTGATAAAGGACAGAAAAAAATAGCTACAGCCTAACCCAAGAAGATTGTTTATACCTTAGATATCAAAGACAAGCTGAAGCAAAATCAATTTTTGCTAAGGCCTATGCTAAAACAATTGAATCTGTCTCTAAAACTATTGCTTATTTTAACATTGTTGATGTAATGAAAAATCATAATGTTAACATCTCAATGTGGGATGCTCTAAGTATTCCAGGACATCAAGATTTTTTATATCTCGAAAGTGCACCCTATAGAGAGATGGTTGCATGTTTTCTAAGTTTGCATCATTGATCTCTCTCTTTAGTAGATACAATGGAAACACCTCAGGTCTGTGGGTATAGCTATTTTGAGGTGAGTCTCCAGTATCAAGGCCAATTCCTTATTGGTGTATCCTAAACTGATTTCTAGGATTTTGAGAGTAAAATATGATTGGAAAATAATTAAAACTAAGCTGATACACCAAATTTATATGAGGACTTTGACTGAGTATATGCACAATTGATATGTGAAGGATTTTTGATGCATGAGCCAATGGTTTTCTACAGAATTTAAAGGAAAACACTTTGTTGTATTGAGGGAAAAATATCACAACAACACTGATAAGTTAACATGCACATTAAAATTAAGTAGAAAATACTAAATTTTGCAATAGGGTAAGATGATTTATCAAGGAATTTGAATTCACAAGACTAATAGAAACATACACAAGACTGCAAATAATTAGTAAGGTAGAAATTCTTCACACTCAGAAGGAAAAATTGGCAAAATTTGCTTCAGTACTCCTATATCCAAAAGTCCTCCAGAAGTTCTTCTTGTGCTTTGCAAAGGCACACAATATATAGAAAAAATAAAATTCACCCTCTTCCTAAAAATAGCCTAAGGCTTGTACTCACCCATACATTCTATTTTTATCCTTTATTTAATAATAGATAAAGGAATAAAATAGAGCATGCAATTACAAATAGGCATTAATAGCCTTGATTACAATTGGTCAACTGAAGTTGACTGATCTATTTTTAAGAAAGAGAAGGATGAATAATTTGCTAAAAATAAGATTACTTGCTAGGCAAGTCTCTCTCCATGAACATGCAACTCTATCTTCTTCTCTATTTTGTCCTGTTGTGAAGGCATGCAAAAATACAACTCCCTATTTGTGAGCAAAATAATTACATTAATTGCAATACTTTGCAAAATAATTCATCCAAATATCAATCCTGATTGGGACCACCTTTGTCTCTGATGTTGACACTCATTCTATTTTCTAGTGATCACATGGATAACACTTACAACTCCACTTCAACTCCTTGGCATGGGGACCACCTTTACTTTACCAGGTTTGGCCACCTTTGTGGACTTAGCATATTTGTCAAGGTTTTAGATACACATGGGCACTTTGTAAAAGTCACCACACCATACGCATGACCAATAGTTTTTCTTGTCAACTTTGCATGTCTAAATGATATATAATTTAGAAATTCACCTTTTCAGTGATCATTGGGTATAATTTGGTTGGCCCCTTTATATTATTTGGAGTATGCACTATGGTTAGACTTTGAAAGTCATTTCAAATTTTTTATTCGATGGACACGTGGGCTGTCCCCTTCTCCATGGTGACTCGCCCCTTGGTAACTTGTCGGTGGCTTTGATATTTGATGATTGCTCTGGTCCCTTGATCTTTGTACCTCTATTTCATCCTCGTTCATTGATTTTGAAAATTTAGTTTAGGTTTCATTGTGGAGGCTCATGCTTGCACGAATTTTTGGAATCTTAGATTTTTTACAAAAGTCTCAAACCTTAAAAATAACCCCTGGCCTCCACTTTTGTTGTAATGATGACACATGTACTTCTCGGGCCTACCGGCCTATGGGAAAAAACTTAGAAATTTTAACTTTTGCAAAATGTTTCAAAACATAAAGAGGGCCTGAACCCCACTATTTTGCTTCTATTCGTGATGACACATATACTATGCGGACTTTCGGGCATGCGGAGGAAACTTTGACACTTTACAAAATTTGAAAATTGACAAATTGGACTAAGTTTGACCACCATTATTCTATCCCGATGACTTTTGCCTCGATTTTGGTGATCCATTTGTGAGCGTCGATCTGTGTACTTGTTTATTTTTTATCATTGATCACAAAAGCATGATTAGGGTTTCTGACTGTGCATTGAATGTGGTTGGTGGGAACTAACCATGGTTATTTGTTTTGAGCTCTGAGCATGATTCTCATCCTTTGATATTTTTCCTTGATGAAGCTTGATCGTTGATCTCGAACCGTGGTTGAGTTTGAACCTAACCCATACTTGGATTCAGGTGGTAAAGGAAAGCTTGGGTCTAATGATCATTTCATTCAGTTTTCTAGTTCGTGGGCGAAGCCCTGGAAAAATTTTCTTCAACGCCATTATTTTGTTCTCAACTCGAGCTCGGCTACACCTATATTTTGTAGCTCTTCCTCTATCTTTTTTTTTGAGGAGATGGTTGTAAAGGTGGCCGCCATGGTTATATGTCTTAGAGCTCGGTTCTATTCCCTTTTCAGTCTTTGTTCTTTTGTTCTATCTCTGATTTTCTGAGCAAGACCATGGCCATTTTTTCTATATGGGTTTCGATGGTACCCTCAACCTTGAAACGGATTCTAAACCTACTCCATTACTCTTTGAGCACGTGATTTCTTGATCAATGGGCACTCGTAGTCACTTTACTCGAAATCACCAAGGATTAAGGTGAGTGTATTCTTTGGCCCAATCTACATCATGAATTATAGATCTGTATTTTTCGAGTTCTGGGTATCTGTAGATATGTGACTTTGAGAAATTCTTCAACTCTGTGTAGAAAATATCTGTAAAAGTTTGAAGTATTGGTTTCATCATGCACTTATAATCGCATTTCCTAGTTTTCTTGTATTTTTCATGCTCGAGCCATTGATAAGAATGAGCTCGAAAAGGACTCTGTGATTATTGTGTTGTTGCTATGAAGCTCTGATTTACTTTGTATGAGTTCATTTTTGCTTTATGGATCCATTGATTGGCAGGATCTATGCTTTTGAGTTCTATAACCCCACTTTACCTCTGAAAGTGCTTCTTACTTTGATTTGAAAAGGTGGTTGCCATAGAAGTAGAACTTTGTCCAATATCAGGTCTCCATTCTTTATTACAGCCTCGCTCCTCCCTTAACTCCAGATATGAACATTTCTTGATTTGGGTATTCGTATTTCATACACTGTAGTGTCTCTGATTCGAAGTTTGAGCTGAATCTACACTTCTTATCTAACATTTGTTTCTGTAGAGGCTTTGTATATACTTTGTTTCCCCTATTTGATCATGGCTAGGAGTTTTGAACTTGATGATCCCTATTAATGTTTGAATTTCTTTGGTCAGATCTGTACACACTCTGATAATGTAACTTGAATATGATTTTAATGGAGATGACAATCTCTGAAATACTGTAACATTTCTTTGACTTGGGTATGTGTGAGTTTGCAAGGTTGAATGATGTTGATAAAAACTATAAATGAAGTGGTTGCTTGTTCATCTCTTCCTTCAGTTCACTTTTTTGAAATGCCTGTTTGTAACCTATAGTTGCACTTATACTCTTTGATACCTGTAGTAATTTTAAGCAATTCTTGATCTATTTTGATGCCATTATCAGGCATAAGCCTTGATTCAGATACTTTGTTCTGTTACTTTTACTGCATTTCTTTGATTTCAGTTTGATATAGATATTGGAAAAGTTGTAAATATCCATTTTACATGGCAAAGCCCTATTAAAATTTTCCTAGTTCCTTTCCTTTAACTGAAATCTAGAAAATGTAACTTGTCTGCAAGCATCTTCTTTGTTTTGTATTATAACCTCTTCCATTTGTAGACAATATCTGAGTTTCAGTTACATTGGTCCTCCTTTTCAACATGTACATGATTCTTTCTTCTTGGTTGCAACCTGTATCTACACACTTTAAGAAAATAGTTAGAAAAATTAGGATTTTTGGCCTCTCTTATGTCCATGTTTCTTATTCTCTTTTCTATTTCTTCTTTCTGAGTGAGATATGTAGTTTGATCTTCAAGTAATCTATATCTCCTATTGCTTAGAGATCCATATGCATGAATTAGGTAGTGTAGGAATATGGATTAACCCTGAGCTCTTTATTGATGATTCCTTTCTTTTACTTTTCAGATACCATGCCTTGAGGATGAAAGGAGCTGGCAAGGAGATGCTCTGCACAACAAAGAATATACAAAGGCAATGATGGGTTCACTCATACTCCTTTGATTTATATTTCATGTATGTGTACCTCTCTCTTTAGTAGATGTAAATTAATTTTTATTCATGTCCCACGGCTTGTGTGGGAAACATTTGATCTTCCTTTTGAATAAAACAATGAATTATGTAAACGAGTTGTATATTTCTTTCTACATTTCATTCTATATGGATTGTATAATGAACTAAACAATTCAGTAACATAATTGAATGTCTTAATCATGAAGGAAATAACATTGATGAGAACTTGTAACATTCAGTAATGAACCATGATCTTCTGATATTTGTATTTATATTTGCTGCTTCAAAACTTAGCACTTCACCTATTCTGTAATGTTATCTTCATCATGACAACACAATGGTCCTTCGGGGCTTTGTGTTCTTTTGCTGAAGATGGCATGAAATTATAGACTATGTGATCTGTTATGTTTTGTGACAGCACACATAACTATAGATTTCATTTAATCTTGTAACTAATTCAACAGTAACAAATAACATAAAAACTTCCTTAGCTTAGGTATACTTCACCCAAGACTTTTCATCATAACGATGAAGTTTCAAGTTGCCCATTTTTTCACAAGCTCTAAAATTGTCAATAGATTTACTTTCTCATGAACTAGCTAAGTTGTAGATTTCTTCTAAAACACTAGAAAAAGTAGTTCAAAAAGTAGACATAGTCCTTGGAATGTTTGAACAAGACCGTGAAGGAGGCTAAATAGATGGTTTAGAAAGTCTTAAATTCTTATGATGTCAAGAAACCACCACCATTTTATCTATCATTGGTTATTGGAGAACATCTAGTTCATAACTACATGGTGGACAACAAGTGTAAGAAACACAATTATCCAAAACCAATTGCAAAAACTTGGGTGCAGTAGTATGAGCCTACGAAAAGAGTGTTTTATAGCTTGATGGGACTGTAACTAATATAGTTGGTGTAATCATAAATTTAGAGGTAAGGTTACATGCTTGCCCAAATGTTTCTATTATGCAAGATGTTACTATTGTAGATTTACCTCCATAATTTGCTTTATGTTTATCTAGAGACTTCACAGCAAAGACAGGAGGATATCTCTCTTCAGATCGATTCTTCTTATTTTCACCACACATTATGGCACAAAAGTTACTATCAATTTAGAACCATTGGCTAGATTTCACATTGATCCTCACTCTCCAAATGTAGTAGCTCGGGTTTTAGCATTAGATGGTGTTTCTAACATGTTTATGGATGAAAAGAAAGTGAAGAACATTTCCATGATTCTTTTAAGGAATTTGAAGAACATTTTTTGGTGTGTATTGAATGCATGAAGAAAATACACCACTTCCCTTGTTTTCCAAAACAAAAATTCAGCAAGAGAAGGATTTGGAAGCTTCATTTTGATGGAGCTAAGAACAAAAAGGACAGGGAGTAGTTTTGATGCTCACTTCCCTAACAAATGAAAGGTATTTATCAGCTTTGAGTCTCTAATTTTCATGCACTTGTAATGTAATTGAATATGAAGCATTAATTCATGGCTTACTTTGGGACAGAAAGAGAGGTATCAACACATTACAAATCTTTGGTGATTCTGAGTTGGTTATCAATCAGGTAAAAAACTTTAATGCTTGTAACAATCCATTAATGAAGTCTTATAGACTTAGAGTTTCATACTTAATGGAAGATTTGTATGCTATTAATATTCATTTCATTCCTAGAACTGAAAATAAGCATGCAGATAGACTTGTAGTAGTTGGTGCTAGTTTTGAAGTGTTGGAACATATAGAGAACAACAAAATTCAGCCTCATATTAAGCTAATTTTTAGGCCTTCAATACCTGATAATGACTTGAATTGGAAGGTTTTTGAAAATGATGATCAAATTTGTAGGTTTTCAATATGAAGATGAATTTTTGTATTAAATTAGGAAAAATTACAATAATTATATAGTGACTAGATTGTTGAATTAAGGAAAAATAAGTTTCCTCGAGGTCTAGTCACATTAGAAGACATCTTCAACACTGATGATCAGTTAAGAAAAGACAAAACTAAGATGTCAACACATGCTGATAACTATGAAGAGATTTCAGTTGATGAAGGAAAAAATTTGTTTCTTGGAAAGGTATGTTCCTTAGAAGAAAAAGCAGTCATTTATTAATCTTTGCAAAGAATTTAAAGATGTTTTCGCTTGGAGATACCAAGACTTGAAAGGGTTTGATCCCAGTTTAGCACAACATACTATTGAATTACAACCAAATTCTAAACTAGTTAGGTAGAAACAAAGGCCTGTAAATCCCAAAATAGAGCCTCTAATGAGGAAAGAATTATCCAAGTTGATTGAATCAGGTATTATCTTTCTAGTTAAGCATTCAAGTTGGGTTATAAATATTATTCCTATTAGGAAGAAGAATGGGGAAATAAGATTATGTGTGGATTTTAGATATCTTAACAAAGATTCGTTAAAAGATCAGTACCCACTACTAAATATGGATCAGATTTTGAGAACAGTCTTAAGTTCGGATAGACTATCTTTTCTAGATGGATTACAACGAGATACAATCATATTTTAGTCCGAGAAGAAGATAGGTATAAAATAGCTTTTACCACCAATTGGGGTACTTATGCTTACAAAATAATGCCTTTTGATTTTTCAAATGCCAGTGTAATGTTTCAAAGTGCAATGGACATGGATTTTTTCATCTTGCTAAATAAATGCATCCTTGTTTATTTAGATGATATTACTATATTTTCAAAAGATTACGATGAACATATGATGCATCTAAGGTAGAATTTTTCATTTATGCAGGCAATTTGGAATATCTTTGAATCCCAAGAAGTCCATATTTTCAGTACATCAAGGTAATTTACTTGGCCATATTGTTTCTAAGCAAGGTTTAGTAATTGATCCTTTTAAAATCAAAGCCATATCACAGCCTATCGTTGCCTCATTATAAGAAGGCATTACAATTTTTCTTGGAAAAGTCAAATTTATTAGAAGATTTGTTCCAAAAAAATTAGCATTGGTTAAACCATTGACAACTATGTTAAAGAAAGAGAAAATGTTATCTTGGACCAGTGAAGAGATATAAGGGTTTGAAGCAATCAAACTAGCCATCTCTCAAGCTCCTCCTCTTGTAAATCAAAATTTTGATAAATATTTTACAATGTATGCACTTGCAGGAAATGAAACAATCTCAGCCATACTAACTCAGGTTAATGATGAAAATATTGAGCAACCAATTGCTTTCTTTGGACAAAGCTTGCATGATTATTAAACAAGGTACATATTTCTTGAAAAATAAGTACTTTCAGTAGTCAGAGGACTAAAGAATTTTAAGTACATGCTTTCAAACAATAAAATCCATGTTCTTGTTTCTCATTCAAGTGTGAAATATTTCTTGTAAAATAAAGAATTTAATGAGAAAAGAGAAGGTTGGAAATGAAAGTTATGGAATATGATGTTGATATCCGGGTAGCTAAGACAATCCAAGGTAAAGGTTTTTTTGAACACCTAATTGCTAATATGGAAAAGTAGCAAGCTACGAACCTGAAGATTCAAAACATCATGCTGAAATTGCATATAAATAATCGGACATCATGGTCCAACCAAAAATCAGCTACTTGAATTTGGTCAAGAGATTCAGGAATCAAGATGGATGACCTATTTAGTTAATTATCTAAAACATGGCACCTATCCTAAAGGTATGGAAAAGAATAAATGAAGATATTTCAGATTACAAGTTGTCCCCTATATCTTTATTGATAGTGTGTTGTTCAAAAGAGATATAAATGGAATCTTACTACAATGTGTTGACTATGATAAAATTTAGAAATTACTATCAGAATTCCATGAAGGACCTACAGGAGGTCACTTTTGAGCACGTACCACAACCTTAAAAATCATGAAATCTAGTTACTATTGGCCTAGCATATTCAAGGACTATTTTGAATGGATCAGAAAGTGTAAGAAATGTACTTTCTTTGTTGGAAAAGAACGTTTATCTTCACTTCCTTTACAACCTATTTCAGTTGATCAACCTTTTGTGCAGTGGGGTCTTGAATTTATTGGCATGATAAATCCACCTTCATCACAAGGAAATAAGTGGATCTTAACTGCTATAGACTATTTTACATGATGGAATGAAGCAATAACATTGAAAGATGCAAATGAAACTTTGATATTATCCTTTCATGAAGGTATAGTTTGCAAAATTTGGTGTTCTAACAACTATCATATCAGATAATGCTTTAGTATTTCTTAGTGCAAAGATAATAGATTGGGATATCAACCATGGAATTTACTTAAGTTCTTCATCTAATTATTACCCACAAGGTAATGAATTAGTTGAAAGTACTAACAAGAACCTTTTAAGGATCATCAGAAGAACACTCAAAGATAATCAAAGAGCTTGGCATCTGATGTTGAATTTAGCACTTTGGGCTGATAGAGTGACTCCTAAAAGATCAGTTGGCAATTCACCATACAAACTTGTGTACAAAAAGAAGCAAGAATGCCTATTTCAGTTGAGTAACCTACATTAGATTTGATGCATAAAATGGATATGCTTGAGAATAAACCATTGCATGAGTTCATTATGTAGAGTTAATAGAATTGTAAGAGTTAAGAGATCAAGCCCATTTGAATATGGAAAAGAATCAAAACAGATGAAGAAGACTTTTGATAAGAAATCCAAATTTAGAATCTTTAATGAAAGAGATATTGTGTTAAAGTGGGATGCTAATCATGTAAAGCCAAGAAGACACACAAATTTTGATAAAATCTTCAATGGCCCTTACATGATTTCATCTTGCAAAGAACACAATGCTTTTCATATTTCGAATTTTAATGGAGAGGAACTTCCCATTCCTGTGAATGGTATGTTTCTCAAACACTGTTATTGAAAATATTACAATGATTTTAAAGTAGGATTTTCCTTCAATAAGTGCGCTTTTACGCACATTGTATTGTTTTTCCTTCAATAAGTGCATTCATGCATGTGATATGGTTTGTCGAGATCCTTTCCTAGTTTTAGTTTATTTTGGAAGGGTTGGATATTTCGGAAAGGCAGATTTTGGTTATATGTTTGGACTCGTGCCAAATGGACAAGAGCAAGACAATGGTCTATAAGCTAGCAGGAAACTTTCCCCGTAGGATCGCCAAAAATGTTGACAATTTTTGCACTTGTGCAAAAATGGGCAACTTGAAACTTCATTACGATGGATGACATTGGTGAAGTATACCTAAGCTAAGGGATTTTTGATATTATTGTTACTGTTGAATTAGTTAAATGATTACATGAAACCTACAGCTATGTGTGTTATTACAAAACGTAACAGATCACATAGTCTGTAATTTCATGACTATCTTCAAAAAAAGAACACAAGGCCCTAAAGGATAGTTGTGTTTTCTTGATGAAGACATTCAATTATAGAATAGGTGAAATGCTAAGTTTTGGAACAACATACATAAGTGTAGATTGCAAAAATCAGAGTTCATTACTAAATGTTATAGGTTTTCTTAAATGTTATTTCATTCATGATTAAGACATTCAATTATATTTATAGTTGTTTAGTTGATCATACAATTCATACAGAAAATTGAAATGCAGAAAGAAATATACAAATCATTTTCAGAATTCAATGTTTTATTCATAAGGAATTTTCAAATGCTTCCCACATAAGCCATGGGATGTAATTGAAAAGTAAAGTATAGATACTAAAATAATAGGTACACATGCATGAAAGAGAAAGTAAAGGAGTATGAGTGAACCCATCATTTCCTTGGGGGTTTTATCCTTCGGTTGAAGTATCTCCATTTCTAGCTTTTATTCCTTTTTCATCTTCATTGTAGAAGAAAAGAGAGAACTATATGTTATGAGCTCAGGGATCAATTCATATTCCTATACTATCCTAATTCATGCATATGAATATCTTAATATAGGAGATATAGTTTACTTGAAGATCAAACTGCATACATGTTTTGCTCACTCAGAAAAAAGAAAGAGAAAAGAAAAGAAAACCATGGACACAAGAGAGGCCAAAATGCCTAAGTATTTTTCTAACTATTTTCTTATGTGTGCAGGTACAGGTTGCAGCCAAGAAGAATCAAATTTCAAGAAGCCAAAGTTAACTTAAAGAAAGGGTTATAGCTGAAATAGAGTGAAGAGAAGATTTTGGAAAAAAATTCTAGGGCTCTGCCATAAAAACTCAACATTTCAAATTTCCAAAGCATGCTTAGAAATACTATTATCAAGGAAACAAAACATCTAAGTAAAAGAAATAGATTACAGTATTTCAACAAAGCATCTGAATCAAGGATTATGCCTGAGAATGGTATTACATAGATGAAGAACTACTTACAATTTCAAGAAATTCACTTACAAGTTTTTAATTCTGAGAATCAATTTGAGAATCTAAGAGTGCATATGCGAGATATAGGTTACAAGAGATCAAAGCATAATCCATTTTGACAAAGTAAAAGTCAAATAAGTACAAACATTTATGCAAGGAGAAAATCAAGTACAAATGAATCATATAATGTAATAAGCTCAAGGTACAGACGTATGCATGAAACACTAGGTATAGATTATTGCGAAAAGAAAGGATGTATGTAATACAAATAACAATTTCAAGAAAGCATACTATGAAGCTTTGGTATGTACAATTGAAAAATTGATAAACATACGTGTGTCTAAATTGATCATTTCAAGCTACGAAAAATGGAGTTCGAAAGGCAAAATAAGCTAATCACATTCAAAATAACAATTAAAAAATATCAATAATCAGATGGTAGAAAGAATCATACATGAATCTTCCCAAAGCCTTTGAGAGGACATAATATATAATGATGATGCACTTGTACAGAAGTTTCCACATACCTCTTACATAATAAATGCAATAATTTTTCTCATTAAGGTCACAATGGAGAAAATTTACAGCAAAATAGAACACAATAAAATGAGAGCAGATCCATATATTGAAATACGAGCCATGACGAGTCAAATCACTAAAATTTTTACCATTCATGACACTGAAAAGGTAGTTTTCAAAGTACAAAAAATGAGCAGCATGTTGTAGGCATAAAAACTAGGATCAAGGAAATATAATCACAGTCATTTTGAAAGAAATAAACAAAGCATTAATTAGAAAATAGAGCAATATCCCAAAAAATATGGAGATCGATGGTCATTTTTATTTTTTAGAAACTCAACTAGGAAAACCCTCATCTAACATTAAAAAAAAATAGAATTCAAAAACATAGAATCTAAGCATAGAGGATTCATAGAACATGTAAAGGTTGAGATAACTAGAAAATAGCAGACTTTAAATTACTATGAAATCATTTTCAAGTTATTCTGAGATCCGAGAAAAGAAATTGAGTTTCCAAATTTAATCGTAAAAATGCATTAATGGGTATCAAAAATCAGAGTAAGAACAAGTACTTACTAGTTTTGGAGTAGAATAGACCCTCAAGAAATCATCAAGTTCGGAGGAATTAGATCAAGCTCGAACGGGTTTCAAGTCAAAACAACCAAAGCCGAGCCACAAAACCCAGAAAATGTAAAGAAAGAACTAAGTATAAGTATGCATGGTCACTTTGCGTAAAAGTGAAAGTGAAATAATTTTCATGTTAGAGGAAAAAGAAACTTACCCATTCTAGCATTCACGATAACCCTAAAAGTTACAGAGAGCTCAAACTCACAAAGTTGTGGAAATTTTTTTAAAGAAAATCTCATAAAGACCAAAGAAATAATACGAAACCGAATGGAGCATAGAGATCACGACAATGGAGATACAACCCATAACTACCAAGTTCTAAAGCTTCAAAAATGGTAGAATCTTCTAAAGAGCTTGCACAGAACTCAGAAAAAAGTAGGAATGACACGATTATGCAAGCATTCACACTCTTAGAGCTTCAGAGAAGGGATTTGAAACACAATGCCTCTAAAACCCATAAAAATCTTATACAAAGACAAAACTCAAAGTCTCCATTAAGGAATGAAAATCATGTATTAATGCATATAGCTTACAAAAATTCCAAGGAAAATTCAAAACAAAGCGAGGCCAAGAAAATACAGGTGCTTGAATGATCAAGAAAGTCGTATAAGTTATTTTGAGCTTCCAAATATCAACAATGGCAGTAAAAATTTTGCCAGGGCTTCACCACTCTCTGTGAGTAAGCCAAGAAATGACAAAAATGAATGGTTTCAGTTTCATTTAACTCACCTTAGCCATGGATTAGCTTAACCAAGCTATAGTCAAAATATTAATGATTAGAAATAAAAAGATAAGCGATCAATGCTTGAAGATGAACCCCAAAGTTCCAAGCAAACCATCATGGTCATCGCCACACCAGCAACATTCAATGCAGACCGTAACCCTAACCGAGGGTCAAGATCAATGGTGTAGGTCCATCGGGGACATAGAAAAGTCAACTTTAGTTTGGACCGAGGTGTAATCAAAGGCTATTAATGCCTATTTGTAATTGCATGTTATTTTTTTATTCCTTTATCTATTATTAAATAAAGGATAAAAATAGGATGCATGGGCGAGTACAATCCTTAGTCTATTTTTAGGAAGGATGGGTAAATTATGTTTTCTATATATTGTGTAACTTAACAAAGCACATAGGAGGACTTTTTAGATAGAGGAGTGCTAAAGCAATTTTACGCGATCTTACCTTTGAATGTGAAGTATTTTCTGTCTTTCCAATTATTTACAATCTTGTGTATGTTTTCTTTTAATCTTGTGAATGTTGAATTTCTTGATCAATCATCTTACCCTCTGTTGCAAATTCAAGTAATCTCTGGATGATATTAATGTGTATAACTAACATAGCAAGTATTGTTGTGATTCTATCCCTCAATACATCAAATTGTTTACCCTTAATTATCTTCAGAAATTTGTTGGCCTATGCATCAGAAATTCATTCCATATCAATTGTGCATGTACTCAGTCAAAGACCTCATAAAAGTTTGGTGTATCACCTTAGTTTTAATTCATTTTTACAGTCATCTTTTACCCTTAAACCCTAAAAATTAGTTTAGGATACATCAATAAGGAACCAGCCTTGATACTAGAGAATCACCTCAAAATAGGTATACCCACAGACCTGAGGTGTTTCCATTGTATCTACGAAAGATAGAGATAAAATTTGCAAGATTAGAACACCTGTAACCATCTCTCTATAGGGTGCACTTTCGAGAGGTAATAGTCGTGTTTGATGAATTTTATCGGGGGAAAAAATTGAGATAACACTTACACGAGAGTACGCATAACTAGCACTTTGACATGGTATGTGGTGAGAATTCTCTTAAACTTCTTTAGTGCGCACATGATGGAAAATACCTATTTATCCATGTGAATTTATTTCAAATCATAATATTCTAGTTCTTCACTAAATAAATTCACTAGCTACTCCATTCCTTGTTCATTTTCTTGTGTCAAAACAACAATAACACTCGCATCAGCTCCATAAGTATAAAGGATGAAATCCTTTGAATAAATTGTATTGATGAGTGTTGGCGAATAAGAAATTTCGTGCTTGATTTTTTTGAAGATTTATTTTCCTTCTATTTTCCATTTGAATATTGTATCCTTCTTGAACATGAGGGTGATAAGACAAACTAGTCCTACAAAGTTAGGAATGTATCTCCTAAAGCAGTTGATATTTCATAGGAATGATTCCAAAACCTTTTTGTGCACTTTGGAAAAGAGAGATAAAGGATTGTTTAATGGTGCTCAATATTGATAGCAATGCCATCCTTCGAAACCACATGGCCTAGAATCTTACCTTGCACCACAAAAAAAAAAAATAATTTCTTGGGGTTAAGAGACACCCCAAATTCTCTACATCTCTCAAATAAATTTTCCAGATGCACCATATGATCCACACCTTGGTTTGAGAAAACAGTTATGTCAACCAAGTAAACTAGAATGAACTCATTTATATATCCTTTGAAGGCAATGTCATTGGCATTCTAAAATTTTATGCCTATATTTGAAAACCCAAAAGGCATATTTTGATATGCATAAGTTCCCCATTTGGTTGTAAATTTTGTTTTGGATTTATCATCTTCCTTAACAACGATTTGGTTGAAGCGAATACCCATCTAGCATGGGAAAAATTTCTTCACTAGCCACATTCTGCAGAATTTAATCCACATAAGGAAAAGGATGATGATCATTTAAAGATGCCTTATTAAAATATCTCAAATCGACACAAATTTTGATTTCATCATTCTTATTATGCAATAGAACAAGATTAGTGACCAAATTAGAGTACTTTATGGGGAATATTATCTTTTCCTCAATGAGTTTGGATAACTCTTTCCTCATGAAGGGCTTTATCCTTCAATTTACTAGCCTTTGCTTTTTTATGATGGGCTTGATACTAGGATCAAGGTCAATGGATTGTTGAGAAACTCTTGAATGAAATTATTTCAAGTATTCATACTCCCATGAGAAGATCTAACTATATTTATAACACATAGAGATGAAGGCATGTTTTTCATCATGCGCACAATCTTTACTAAGCACCAACTCCTTGTCATAGGTAATAGCGACTAGAGTATAGTATTCTTGCGTTGCACACATATAATTTCTTCCCCCTTAAACTCATCATCGGGGTTGAAAATATACCTTTAGGAATATTTTCTATCTTTAACTTGATTACTTGATCGTTATAACTATCATGCAAGTCAGCTTGCATGCTTAAAGAGAACTCAACTTCATTATGAATGAACTGGAAAATTTGTGCGTCACTATAAAACACTTGCCACTGATATCATTGTAAGGAATGGATGGCTGATCACAATCTTAACATACGCACATTTCCTTTGATAAAATCCTTAGTAGGTGAGAATTTTGAACCAACTAAGGCCATCGATCTAATTCTTTGTTCATCTTTCTTGGCACCACCTGCAAATTTAGAACATCAAATATCTCTAAGAGGTACCAAACCCTATGCTTAAAAGATTTGAGAAGCTTATTATTTTTTGAGCATTTTTTTGTCCAAGTGGATGAAAAATTCTACATCCCCTAAGATCTACAATGACTTAATCTATCTCTTTTCAGCAATTATAATACCATGTACCAACACTTCATATTTTGCTACGTTGTTAGAGCATGTAAACTACAGCCTATTCATGAAAAATAAATCCTCATCCTTGGGAGAAATGAAAACAACACCTACACCTACACCATTTCTTCTTCTTACGGAGCCAACAAAGTACAACTTACATAACCCATAGTTTTCTTCACTTTGTTTGAGTGCGCTAGGAAACAAAACTTCTTCTTTAAGCATATAAGTACAAGACTAGTATTAAAGGATTCAAGATATTTGGCATAAGGATAAATTTCATAGCGCTTATTATCCCATTCATCTAACAATAGATAAAATATGGGGGTAAAAGGTTGCTCTTCCGAAACTAAAAATTGATCTTGGGCTTCTTCTTGGATTAGGATATTCACTTAGAGAATGGATAGGCCATATGAATCAACATGATAAGAAAAAATAGGTTCAACTTGTATGGAAAATTTAGTACTATTTCATGTTCTTAGTAACATATGAGATGAATCAAAAAACAATAAACCACCCACTTTAGGAGTAAAATATATTTATAGTCAAAGGGAAAACAAAAGAGGTAGGTCAATAATTGACACAAGTTGAGTTATAGTAAGGGTTGGACATGCATGGATGTTTAACTCAAGATCCTTGATGACTCCTAGAGTGGTAAAAATGATCCATCAAGATGAAAGAATCTTTTAGACATAGGGGCATACTTAAGACAAGAGGATATCGGTATTTTTCTTTGGCATGACAAAATTACTAGCCCTTGAATCAATCATACAATTATGCACAAGATGTTTTCCTATTATCAAGGAAATATAGAAGGGTGGGGTTTTCACATCTTTAATTACTTTATTTTCCTCTTCTTGAAAAATATTAACAACTTGAGTTTTTTAACATCTGGATCACTCGCGAGAGTTGAGTTAGAGCTCGATGCAATAGGTCACGATGGGAAGGAATGTTTGGGCCATCCCACATTGTGATATTTACATTTTATTCTTCATCGGTCCATAATTTTGAATAGAATGCACAATGACTTGTGCATTTGAGGCACAAAAACATCTTTTCTTGGTAGATCAGGTGTAGAGGTAAGGGCCTTAGCTTGGGCAGAAGCATGACCTACCAAAGGATGGGTGTGCTCCACTTCTTTTGAAACATTGTGCAAAACCTCACGCATAGGTATTTGTGTACCATGACTTTTACCTGCATTAAAGTCCCTTGATGCTTGAAGATGACTTACATGTCTTTGCTTTTGAGGATCAACCTATGTGGCAGGTGTTGGTGCTCAATTTAATCTCACCCTGTTTGTTCAAAATGTCTCAGTCCGTAGGGTTTGAAGGTATTTTTGTCTCCCTGTATGGATTCGTGAAAGATTTTTCCTTCATTTGGTTGCCATGGTCAGTCCTTTCCTTTGGTCGAGGATCACATTAAGTCTAGATATTATTTACCATTTCTTTTCCATGAGAAAGAAATTGTAATTTGGGCATGAATTTGGGGTTTCCCCTTCCTTCTATTTTTCCACAGTCATGTTTTCCTTATCAAATTTTGTCCCAACATCCATGGAAACATGGTCCTTTTTTATTGAATGTGACCTAACAGATATTTTTGGTGAAACTTGTCACTTTCACCGTATTTGTAAAAAATACCAAATTGGCCCCGCGGCCCCAATAGTATCTAATTGGTTATTCAACAAACATGAAGCAGCAGGGAAAAATTCTTACTTTTACCCTGAAGATGGACACATGGCTGTTTTTCAAGACAAAGGAAGAGAGGTGGATCATCAAAACATTTTGAATATTTTTCCCTTTTGGTGAAAAAGGAGCAAAGTTATAAATTGACACACAACCCATGGGGAGACAAATTGATGTTACATGTTTGAGTCAACACTTGAAAATTCAAAGTAGGGAGGTGGGTCAGTGGAACACTTTGGAGTTTGTAAGCTCTTTTTCAAATGAATTAAATGTATAAAAGAGATTTGCGACTCCATTGGGGCCTGCATCTAAAGTTAGAAGTGGAGAGGTGGGTCGTCAAAGCATTTTAAAGTTTTTTGATTCATTTTAACTCAAATATTTTCCACATGGAGGGTCTCCACTCATTTGAGGATTGACCTCGAGTTTGACCTTTGGAGTTGCACGAGGAGACATGTGGAGGCTTCCGCTGGCTCCTCTCTATACTTAGACTTCTTAAGAAAATTTCTAAGGCCTAGGACATGTGGAGGGCCCGCACCAGTTTGGAAACCTGCCCTTGAAATTTACTTTTGAAAGAGCACCAAAGGGACACGTGGAGGTTTCAACTGTCTAGTGTAACTTTGTCGGACCATAGACACGTGGAAGGCCCACGCTTGTTTGAGAGTCCTTCTTTTGAGATTCATACAAAAAGTGCTAATGAGACACATGGAATATTGCATTGGCTTTTCCCATACTTAGACTTTTCAATGACCGAGGAGACTTTCTCAAACCCTAGGCATGTGGCACATTCTATTGGTCCTTAAACTCTTTCAACAAATTCTTGGGGTGAGACACATGGTGAGCCCACACTTGTTTAGGGTCTCTACTTTTGGGCACCATATCAAAAGTGCATTGAAGAGACACGTGGAGGCTTCTACTAGCTCCTATTTATACTGAGACTTTTTCAAAGGCCAAGGTAACTTTCTTGGGCCAGGGCATGTGGAGAGCCTACACTCATTTGAGGTCCCTCCTATAAACTTCATCTTTGAAGTTACACCAAACAAACACATGGAAGCTTCTGCTAGGCCTTCCCATACTCTGACATTTCAGCAATCGGTGCAATTCTCTATGGTCTTGAACATGTGGAAGGCCCACACTCATTTGGGAACCTACCTATAGACTCCACCTTGGTATTTTCACTAAGGAAACACATGGAGGCTTAGCCGACTCCTCTTTGCACTTGGCCGACTCAGACTCACACTTTGCATGAATGCAAGCATCCATGCGAGGACACTCATTTCTCAAGTTGTATTCTCGAGGGTTAAAAGGATTGCTTGTTAGATCCAACTATATAAAGCCACTGTGAATGATTGAAAAGGAATTTCTCATAGGACATAATAAAAGAATGATTAGAAGGACTATAAAAAATTTATGGCATGGCATCCGAGTAAAGGTTGAGGGTTTGAGTATTGCAATCAGTTCATGATTTTCCGCTTAGCAACTTTGGGTGTAAATTTGTTAAACATCACTTTCTGGGAAAAATTTGTAACAAGCAAAGGATTCCTCAAATATTCTTCTTTTAGGGGAAAATTTGGGATGAGTGAGCGAGTGAAATTGTATAAATGCAATGAGGGTACTCTTGCAAATGTTTTGGGGTTTAATTTTTATGAGAAAATTTAAGAAAACCCATCTTCCTAAGTGACCATCTAAGAAACCTATTAATATCTTGTGTTTTAGATTTGATCACGTCACGATGGTTGAAAGTTACATCCATTGACAAGCTCTGAGATTGTTTAAGAAACTTTCCCCTACTGATGAATCTAATAAATATCAAATTAATCTATGTTGATCTTGGGAAAAATTGTGTCTACTTTTATTTCAGAATGTATTCAAATGGTTTTGATGTTATGGTTGTAATATTTTGTTAAAATCCCTCACGAATAACACATTATCTTTTCCTGTGATAGTATAGTGGAATTTGTAATTACATTATGAGAAGAGCCTTCATCCTGTAATGAAATAAACAATTTAAAATCACTTTAACGTCATTTTGTTTGTAAAGATTTTTGTAAGCCTATGAATGTATCTTAGGCATGATTAACTGGGGGTTGTTAATGTTTAATTCATTCTTTATCTTGAGCCTTCGTGTTGAATTCTTAACTTGATTGTGTGAAACCATGCAAATTTGGGCCTCCATTGATGCACACCTTAGGTTGAAGGAATATTTTGGTTATTATAAAGCATTATGTTTTTAGTTTTCCTATTGTTGTAAACATTCTCAAATATCTAGTGAAATCAACTTCTTCTTGGTTAATTCTCCACCAAAAATTTCAAATAACCATGAATCCTACTTGAAGTACCCCTTTTTGTGTTGTGTATCCACAAATGAACAAATTATACTATCAAAATATATAGAAGCAAGTAAGTTTTAATTGTCTTTAATAACCTGAACCTTGTTTAGAAAATATCTCCATTCTTTAGAAGTGACAACTTGTGAGAGTTAAATTGTGGTGTATTGATCATATTTTCTCAAGGTTCCCCTAAAAATTGTGCAAATAAGGATCTCTTCATGTCCTTCACCAATAGAGGTTACAAAATGGGTCCTCTCACCCTAGTTGAAAGGCACGACCTAAAGTAGTGAGGATAGATCAAATCCTTAATGAAGGTGCTATCCATTTCTCCAATGCCTAAGTGACAAAGAGTCAGTTGAATCCCTCCCGACTACAAAATGACTTATACCATGATTTGTCTAAGTATCTTGTTAAATTTTTGATGTTACTCGGTGTCAAGGAGAATCAATTTCTATATGAACACCTTATTGGTTCCGTTTCCGAGGATTATTTGAATGATATTTTCCTTGGTAATGTTTCTTACATGATCTAAGTGCAAATACGTTGTTTAAACATCATCCTATGTTGAGATTTGTAAGAATTTTGTGAAGTTATAAGTTTTGTGTGCAATATTTCTAGTTTCTAGTGGTTATTGCACTAAATTTATATCATGAATGATAAATACTAGTAAAGGAAGGTCAGATGTGTTAATATTTACAATAGTTAAGTGTTGATAGATATTTGACAATTTATTTATAGTGAATTTGCACAACTAAGGTTAAAATCCTTAGCGGCGACTTCGTGTTGATTTAAATTTTGATAAATACTAGTGCCTTAACCTATATTAAGTGAAATATGTCACTAATATTTTCAAATATGGAAGGAAGAAGATATTTATTCACTAAAGACCCTACCAAAAAGTTGTTTCCAGAACTGGGAAAGAAAAATTTAGAAGGAAAAGAGTCTAGAAAGTTGTTGGAGATCAGGAATCAAGAAAAGAGATATCAGTTTTGAAAAGTGATCAACCTTTGGTTGAGGATTACCATTCTTCTTCAAGTGATTCTGAATCAAGTAATCTTCATATAGATCTAAATTCTCCAACTGGAGAGGGGCCTTCATTTGTGTCTGATAAGTGTGCTTCTCAGTCTATCCTTGTATTTTCCAAAGTTGATAGGGTTTTCCATGAAACAAAGTCTTTAGAGGACATTCATTTTTAAAATTATACTCCTATGTTCCAAAGACCCCTTGTCCCTCATCATTTTGTATCTCTTGTAAGATCACCTCCTCAAAATAGTATGGCCCAACCTCCACCCAGACCTCCTTTTGTTGTGAATACTTTTGGTCCTATAAATTTTAGAGGTATGGTTGGATATCCAAATATAGTGCCACAAGATGTTAGAAATAGATTTCCTAAATTTCAAGGGAATAATGCTACCACCGTGATCAACATTTAAAATTTTTTTGTCAATATGATGGAAGAATTTGATATTGAATTTGAGGATGTGTATATAAAATTATTTATTCATACTCTTGAGGAGGATGCATGTGACTGGTATAATTATTTTCCAAATAACTCAATAGATTCATGGAAAGAAATGAAAAATGCTTTTAGATTACAATATGGGGATAAGACAGATCCCAAGTTTCTTTTGTCTGAATTTGAAAATATTAAGAAGAATCCCAATGAATCTGACCATGAATTCAATACTCTGTTCAATAAGATGTTGAATAGGATACCTATAATCTTGAGGCCAAGTGATGTTTCCTGTCTGATAAAATGTTCTCATGCTTTTGATAAGAAGGTTGCCTTTTACTTGAGAGATAAGAACCTAAGAACATTGAGGTAGGCCTTCACCATGGCTTTGTAGATTGAAAACAATATCAAAGTAGTCGGTAAGCATCCTAAAAGAGAGGGTATTGAATTGATCAATCTAGAAAAGCCTCAGTCAAGAAAAGTTGTTGATCTGGAAAAGGTTGTAAAAACTTTGGCCGGAGCTATTAAAGAAATATCTTACAAACTGGATAGAGCAAAGAAGGGGATTGGACAAAGTTCCCAAGGTTAGCACAAGCCACAAGGTTAAGAAATATTTGCAAATCATCCTAGAGGTGATCATAGATCAGATGATATGGGTAAAGGGCCCATGGGATCAGGAAATAGATAGCCCAACCCCAGGAAAATAGAATGGTTCCTGATCCTTTAACTGCTAGAGTTGTTGTTGTTGAAGAAGCTCATGAAATTGAGTGGTGTGATAGTTGTTTCTTGCCACATTCTCCATGTGATGTTGAAAAGGGATTTGAGGAAGAAGTTGATGATGATGATATAGATGATGATGCATGCATGATGGATTTATCTACAAGTTCATAATAGGAGAAACCTTAACTAAGATGATAATTACCAAAACTATTGAAAGATTATGGGATTGCATCCACTTTGGGTATTACCTCTTCCTCCCACTAATATTTTTAAAATTAATATGGTACAAGATTTTAAGTATGTAAGGGCATTATTGATTAAAAATTATGATGGATGAATTCCTTCAGAAGAGGATAGACAGTTGTTAATGAAGGTAGTAGTTACCTAAGAAAAAGAATATAATACAAGAAGCAAAGTTGACAAAGGGGCAAGGCCTCGGGAAAACCAAAATCCTAGTTCTTACCAAGTAGTATTCCTAAGGAAACCCCAAATAAAACTTGTGTTCCTCCCCATGCTCAGACTGTGAAAAATCCCATGCCATCAGATGAATTTTTAAACCTTCCTCCTAATACTTGCCTTACCCAAATATGTTCCTTGTGACATAGCCCAAATCTTGAGTCAGATCAAGATTACTGTTCCTATTGTTGAATTTCTTAGAATCCCTGAGCATAAGAAGAGGGCATTTGAGTATTTGGGGCTTAAGGAAGAAAAGGTCACCTAGGGTAAAAATGTAAACAATGTAGAGGTTCCTCTTGCCATTGCAAAATTAGAAAAACCACAAGCATTGGAGGAATTGGGTGAAACACCTAAGGTTTATTTGGGAAATATTTGGTTGAGTCTTAGCTGAATGTGGATCCACTTTCCAAGAACTCGATTATTAAAGATAAGTTATTACATAACTACATGTTTGACTCAGGAGCTTCATGTAATGTAATGCCTCTTGAGGTCATGAATGAGTTGAATATCAAAGTAACAACAGCTTATGGGAAATTTACTACCATGGATTCAAGAGAGGTGCCAGTAGTTGGATGTGTCAAAGGCTTAGTAGTGCAATTGGCAGCATATCTAGGCAAGTACTTAACCTTGAATGTGGTCATTATGGATTGTCCTGCTAAATGGGGGATGTTATTATCCAGAAAGTGGGAAGCTAGTGTGGGTGGAAGTGTGCAAATGGACATGTATTATGTAACCATACCAATTGAGGGAAGCCTTATGAAGTTATATGGTGAAAATAAAATGTTATATCTCATTGAGGACCCCAACAATGCTTCTTATGAAGTATTGCACATAGACATTGATGTTGATAACTCTGTGAGCTATGTTGTTTTCAAGGAGTATGAAATTGATCAATGCAAATATCCTGAGTAGGTTGATTTTCTTGGGAATTTGATGTTTGATGCAGCCTCGAGATATGTTGAAAAAATTGACCTAGGCACAAAGGATAAGCCTAAAAAAATGTGGTCGATAAAGCAACTTGGAAAGAGAAATAATCATATGACTAGTTGTTAAAGACATATCAAAACTGCTTAGCATGGTCATATCTAGAATCAAAGGCACTTGAAAATTTTCCTTGATTGTTTTCTCTAAATCAGGGTGCACATCATTGTATAGTGTATAGTCTTTTGTTTTTGTTTTACTTTCATATTTTTCTATTTTGGTTTATCCTGGTCCCCAATAACAAGTTTTTGTTGGTTTTTAGTTCACCTTGGGAGGATTGGTTATTATTTTTGGCTTTGCAAGCTTGTTCTTGACTCGTTGCCCAATGGATTTTTGGCACATGGTCTATTGTTCTTGTATAACTCGTAGAGAGTGCCCATCCCCGAGTCAAAGCCAATGTTGGTGCTCAATTTAATCTCACCCTTTTTTCAAAACGTCTCGGTCATGGTCCGAAGGTATTTTCTATCTCCCTTTATATATTCATGAAATATTTCTACTTCATTTGCTTGCCATGGTGGGTTGTTTTCTTTGGCCGAGGATCACATTGAGTCCATATATTTTTACCATTTCTCTATCCATGAGAAAGAATTTGTAATTTGGGCATGAATTTGGGGTTTCCCTTTCCTTCTATTTTTCCATAGTCATGTTTTCCCTGTCAAATTTTGTCCCAACATCCCGAAACATGTTCCTTTCGATTAGATGCAGCCCGACAGTGGTTTTTAGTGAAACTTGTCACTTTCATCACATTTGTACAAAATACCAAAATGACCCTACGGCCCTAATAGTATCTAATTGGTTATTCAACAAACATGAAGCGGAAAGGAAAAATTCTTACTTTGACACCAAAGATGGACACATGGTCTTTTTCAAGACAAATTCGAGAGAGGGGGATCGTTGTAACATTTTGAATATTTTTTCCTTTTAGTGAAAAAGGAGAAAATTTATAAATTGACCCGCAACTCCACATGGGACAGAGTGATGTTACATGTTTGAGTCAACATTTGAAAATTCAAAGCGGGGAGGTGGTTTAGTGGACACTTTGGATTTTTTAAGCTCTATTTTCAAATGATGTAAAGGTATAAAAGTGAGTTGCGACTCTGCTAGGGCCCACATCAAAAGTTGGAAGTGGAGAGGTGGGTCGCAGAGCATTTTGATGTTTTTGGCCCGTTTCAACTCAAATATTTTCCACGTGGAGGATGCACTCATTTGAGGATTCACCTCTCAGTTTGACCTTTGGATTTGTGCCAAGGAGACATGTGGAGGCTTTCATTGGCTCCTCTCTATACTTAGACTTCTCAAGCAACTTTCTAAGGCCTGGGACACGTGGATTACCCACACCTATTTGGGGACCTGCCCTTGAACTTTACTTTTGAAAGAATGCTAAAGGGACACGTGGAATTTTCTGTTAGGTCTTCCCATATGTAGAATTTTTCAATTTTTGGTGTAAATTTATCAGACCCTAGACACATGGAATGTTCATGCTTGTTTGAGAGTCCTTTTGAGCTTCATACCAAAAAGCATCGATGAGACACATGGAAGATTCTGCTAGCCCTTCCTATACTTACACTTTTCAATGGCCGAGGAGACTTTCTCAGACCCTAGGCATGTTGAACCTTCTGCTGGTCTTTAAAATCTTTCAAAAAAAATTATCAGTTGAGACACGTGGTGAGCCTACACTTGTTTAGGGTCTCCACTTTTGGGCACCATATCAGAAGTGTGTTGAAGAGACATGTGGAGGCTTCTGTTGGATCCTCTTTGTACTGAGACTTTTTCAAAGGACAAGGTAACTTTCTTGGGCCCATGACATGTGGAGAGCCTGCACTCGTTTGAGGTCCCACCTCTAAAATTCATATTTGAATTTACGTTGAACAAACACATGGAAGATTTTGCTGGTCTTCCCATACTCGAATTTTCAGCAAATTGATGTAATTATCTAAGGTCTTGAACATGTGGAAGGGCCACACTCATTTGGGAACCTGGCTCTGGACTTCACCTTTGTAGTTGTGCCAAGGAAACACATGGAGGCTTCCACTGACTCCTCTTTGCACTTGGTTGACTCAGAATCACAATGCATGAATGTAGGCATCCATGCAAGGGCACTCATTTCTCAAGGTGTATTATCAAGGGTGAAAAGGATTGCTTGTCAAATCCATCTATATGGAGCCACCTGAAAATGATTAAAAAGGGGTTTATCACACAAAAAAATAAAATAATGATTATAAGGATTGTCAAAAAGTTATGGTATGGCATCCCATTCATGGTTGAGGGTATGAGAAATGTGATCAATTAATGATTTTTTCACCTGGTAGCTTTGGGTGTAAATTTTTTAAACATCACTTTCTGGGAGAATCTTGTCACAAACAAAGGATTCCTCAAATATTCTTATTTTTGAGGGGAAAATTTGGGATGAGTGAGAGAGTGAAATTGTATAAATGCAATGAGAGTAATCTTGCAAATGTTTTGTGGTTTAATTTTTATGAGAAAATTTAAGAAAGCCCATCTTCTTGAGTGACCATCTGAGAAACCTATTAATCTCTTGTGTTTTAGATTTGATCACGTCAAGATGGTTACAAGTGTACATCCATAGACAAGATCTAAGATTGTTCAAGAAAATTTCCCCTAGCGATGAATCTAATAAATCTCAAATTAATCTATGTTGATCTTGGGAAAAATTGTGTCTACTTTTATTTCAGAATGCTTTCAAATGGTTTTGATTGTTCGTGTTATAAAATTATGTTAAAATCCCTCTTAATCACACAGGATCTTATCCCTGAGATAGTATAGTGGCATTTATAATTTCATTATGAGAAGAGCCTTCATCCTATAATGAAATAAACAATTTGAAATCATTTTAATGTCATTTTTTTGATAAATATTTTTGTAAGCCTATGAGTGTATCTTATGCGTGATGAACCATGGGTTGTTAATGTTTAATTCAGTCTTTAGCTCGGGCTTCATGTTGATTTCTTAAATATTGTGTGAAATTGTGTAGATCTAGGAATCCATTAATGCACACCTTCTGGTTAAAGGAATATTTTGGCTATTCTGAAGCATTTGTCTGTTATTTTTCCAATTTTTGTAAAGGTTCTCAAAGATCTAGTGAAATCAACTTCATCTTGCTTAATTCCCCACAAAAAAATCAAATAACCATGAATCCTACCTAAAGTACCCCTATTTTTGCTATGTATCCACAAATGAACAAATTCTACTACTAAAATATACAGAAGTAAGAAGGTTTTAAGTGTCTTTACTAACTTGAACCTTGTTCAGAAAATATCTCCATTCTTTAGAAGTGACAACTCGTGAGAGTTAAATTGTGGTGTATTGATCATATTTTCTCAAGGTTCCCTTGAAAATTGTGTAAAGAAGGATCTCTTCATGTCCTTCACCAATAGAGGTTACAAAATGGGTCCTCTCACCTTGGTTGAAAGGCACAACCTAAAGTAGTGAGGATAGATCAAATCCTTAATGAAGGTGTTATCCATTTCTCTAATGCCCGAGTGACAAAGAGTCACCGAATATCCTCCCTAGCTCTACAACACGACTTATACCATGATTTGTATGTCTCTAAGTATCTTGTTAAATCTATTACGTTTCTCAGCTTCCAAGGGAGAATCAATTTGGATACCAACAAAGTAGGAGTGGAAGGTTACGTGCGACTCTTCCTCATGAATATGATGGATTCTAAATAACCATGCCCTTTATTTTGTTTTTCTATAAATTTTAGTGAATGATTTCACATAACATAACTACATTGTTTTTGTAAGATTTTATAAGTAGATATGTCTTATGCATATAATTATAGCCCTTTAGTAGATAGGTACATTTTCAAGGAAGGAAATTTAATTTTATTTTTTTGATGGAGTCACCAAAATCATAGTATAAAGAAAGGTATGCATGAAAGGCATCATGTATAATATTTCAGGTCATGCTTCCATTGGTTTTAGATCTCACCAATTGAAACCCCTTCTACTTTCCACCTACAACCCAACCACAGAACTCTACTTTCTACAATCATAGACTACTCATTTGTGCAAACTTATAGTTGTAAATTTAATTCAATATGCTTATTGTCCTAGTCTTTTGGCAATTCATTTAGTTATTGCGAGTCTATTTCAATTTTTCAAATCCAAATTGGTATTAATTTTATAATCTTTATTATGTCTAAAGTTTCAATTAGATATCTAAGTTTATTAATAAGATTTATAATTGAGTTTTATTATAAATATAATATTATTTGTAATTATAAAATTTCCTCATCATTTTTTTTTCCATATATTTAAGATGTCAATATTTATGAGAGTTAATCCATTTTAAGTTATAACACTCAAATATAATTTATGACTTTTGTTATTTTGTGTTATCTTGTGAAGATTCAAAATTTAGAGTCAATGTCTAATTCCTTCCATAATATGTGTTGCAATTTAGTTTAAAAGTAATGTTTAATTACTTTTGTAAATTTTTGTATTCTTGAGTTATGATTCTAAATTGGATTAATGTCTTTATCAAATTTAAGCGTTAGTTTGTGAGTCAAGTTTCAAAAATTCAAAAAAATTAATCTCACATATGGATTTTTTGTGTAACCCGACATCCAATAAGAATAAAGTGTTTCACATTACAACAGATGAAATAAATAATCACAATGTGGAAATATTGCTTAAAGATTACATTTTTTTGTAATAAACATATTTATTGGAGTACAAAGGAACACGACATTGGAGTCAATAAAATACCTCTTATTATTCACCAATGATGGCGTCGCCTAGTAGTTGTGGTGATAATTTGGTTCAGTTATGTGTTATGGTATGATTCCATTTTCAAAGTACCCATTTCATTGTGTGTTTCAGTTGTAGTGTTCATGTTTCTAATTTTGAGTTGAATTTTTTGATATATTTGAAGAAAATTATATTCATAATTGTAAATAGTCATTAGTATTTCATACGTAATTCCTTATTGTGAGAACTTAGTAAAACAATGAGAATATAATGAAGTGAAACATCATGATATTTGGGTTGTTTATTGTCTTGTCATACAATCCTTTGTTGTGGTTTTTTCTAAATCACTTGAAAAACCATCCTTATTAGTTGGTGGGTGTCCAGTGAAACCATCCATGTCATGATCACATAGGGTGAAAAGGCTACAAAAGAAGTGCAATTATTTTTCTCCCATGTTCACACTATTGGTGGGAATGTTAGAAAATCATAGTAGTGCTCACGTTTACGTTGTATAAATTACCGTAGTAATAAATATGTTGAGTATATTTTTATATAGTTATAACAATATTATTTTTATTACACCTGACTATCTTGGGTTATTAGATCCTATTTCCTAGGAGGTTGTTTTTCTACCTTTTTCACTATATAATAGCCATTGTAAATTTCTCTAGAAATGAATACAAAATTTTACTATTGTAGTGTTAAATCTTTGTAAATTCTTTCTTGACTTTCAATTTTTAGATTTACAAAAATCTAAATACAACATACAACTAACTTCAATATAAAACATTTTAATTAATACAATTAATGGTATTGACACTACTTTCCTTGAAAAAATATCACATCAGTAGGATAATCCACATACCACAACACCTCATTTACTAGAGAATGTTCTGTTATAACCATCTTCTAGGTTACATCATATAACTACTAAGATTTAAAGATAATTAAATCAAACCTTTTTTTTACTACCATCATATTAGTAGACATTACACGGATGATTGTTAAGAATTAGTATATAAGATATATATATATATATATATATATATATATATATAAATATATATAATGGTAAAATTATTCAATAGCAACTTAACACAACTAAAGAAATCTTACCCTAACAAAAAAATACTCTAGATCAAATAATTTCATTCTCATAGTTTATGTACATACATAATATTAGAAGCACATCACAAAAATACATATACCTCAAAGTATATATGTACATTGGTGTCATTATAATCCCTTTTATTTACTCGTTTATATATGATATATGTATTATCATGCAATTTTACTTGAGTTTTATTATGTTTTTGTATATGGTAAAAATTTTATTAAAACAAAACTATAAGTAGCACATGACACCCACTAAGACAATTTTTTTTGAAGATCATGGTTATAATCTTTAACGGATGCTTTTGATAAGAGAAAACACATTAATGACTTCTAGTAGTTAAGTATATCAATTATAATTGATCATGATTGTTTCTTAGAATTCTAGTGTAATAAGACACATTGAAAATCCACTATGCAAGAAGGTATACCACTCTATGTGTATGAAGAATATACCATGAAGATATAGTACCTTTAGTAGTTTATACATTTAATTTACCCTTTTCTTTCTAAGATTTATCCTATGGTTGATCCTAGATATATATTTTATTATATGTTTATGAAGTAGCTACTTGACATGTTAAATAACTCACTTTGAAGAATTCTCAATGGTACAAAAATTTAAAAATTTAAAATTTAAATAATAGAAAGACATTCGAATATTCTTAAAATTGAAAAATGGGACCATCGCATAGCTTCATTTCCCATATTGTACATTACATATGTTGTTGTTTTAAGATGATTTAATATGTTGCATATTTCATTTTCTATACACATATGTATCTTATGAGGTATATGATCATGATGAATGATACAGATGACTCTTTGTCTTTAAGTATATTTGAATTCCCCTTCTCCCATTGGATTTGATAATATAAGGGAATTTTATTATAAGTTATCAAGTGGTTTTTCTATATTTATTAGAAATATATTTTCATTTATACTTCATATTGTCTAGTTATATTCATATTATAAATTATGATATATTCTATATAAAGATATTTCGAGTAAAACATATGGACTTTACAACACTAGTATATAGATTTTATGCACATTTTAGCTTCATTTTATATATTCTAACACATTGGATTGTATTTTTCTTATCTTTTTTAAAAACCTAATTACAAAGTAACATATGTAAACTTTGACAAATAGCTACTTTATTTAAGATGAAACAAGCAATAAGTTAGATAAGAACAAAAATGTAAGTGCAAGAGAGAGAGTTAAGGACTTAGCTGATTTATACCAAACATTAGGACTATAAAGAATAGAGAAACTAAGAAACAAGAAGGGCATGTTGTAAAAATATGAACAATAAATTTTGGATCTACCGGATGAGCCTAGACCAGGTACTTCGACTTGGTATGGGGCATCTAGGCACCGGAGACCTCTGTTGGGTTCTGTGACAGTGCAGGAGATCCGTCTATGGTTTTTCTTATATCGTACACAAGTGTCACTTTTTTCACTTTTTGTCACTTGTATGTCATTGGATGATCTTCAAAAGCATGTAAATCATAGAAAGAGATAAAGACCTACAAAACCCTCAAAATAGATCAAATAAAAAGACAATATACAAAATGAGGATTCAAACTGACCCTAGTTGTTACCCAAATGATTGAGCTTATAACCTATCACTTCAATCCATTTAAGACTCAATGTAGTTCTTGTGCGTGTGTGATAGAATTTTCCCTAAGAAGCCCTTGTGCAATTGAAATTGATTGCATGTGATAGCTAGATGTACCGATGTAAATAGATGTGAGGATGGTAAAATAAAATTCCATTCCTAAGTGTATATATAAATAATATCATCCATTATCCATTGATTGAAATTTATATAGATGCCTTGATGCTCTTATAATTCCTATTTATGAAACCTAAGGTGATGATAGTATATGATTAGAGCTTGGTCCTTTATTATGGTCACATAGCTTTATATTTATATGATTCTCTTAGTTGAATTTAATAATTGACAAGTGGAAGGATGACGCATAAAAAAATATTCCCAAAATATATAAGATTCCCAAAAAGACCAAGTAAAGTAGAAAGAGGTATGGGAGCCAAGAAGGATAAGGGTGCCTAGGTGTTGGTGTCTTGTCTTGGTGCAGTGTCTAGAGTCATGAAATATAAATCAATAAAGTTAAGAATGGGATATATGATGTGTAATACTAAACAGAAAGAAAGAAATATAGAAATGGAGCCTAATAAAATATTCAATTACTAGTTTTATCGCTTAGGAATCATATGAATGCAAAGTATGATTTTCATACCTAGGAATATACTCAAGTGTGTGATTGTATGTCTACATTTTCCTCCACTTTATGTTGTTGAGTGAATAGTGATAGCATAAAGTAGATAAGAGATGTGTACCTGATAACCATGTAGAGTGTGATGGTGATAGCATGCCGAGGAGACAAGTGAAAGTGTTGAAAGATTAAAATCAAGCGTGGAAGCTAAGAAAGAGGAAGTGACCCTAGGGGTGAATCGTATTGTATTGTACCATGTTTTACATGTCATTATGTTTGATAGAGGGATACTTCTTGCTGCGTATTAAGAAAAAAACCTGAAAAGAAGAGCGAACTAGTAGTAAAAGTCATCTATTATGAAAACTCTTACAAATAGATGTAAAAGTATGTAAATGTGTGTAAAAAATAGTAAAAAGAAAGTGTCCACCTGATCTATGTATAATGAAAGGGATAGAAAATGTTTTGAACTACTTTAAAAGAGTGAATTATTTGGGTGATCTCATTTCAATAATCAATTTTTGGGTGATCTCACAACAAGAATGAGTTTTTGGGTGATCTCATGCTAAGTGTGAGTTTTTATTATCGTATGCCATGGAAGAAGAGTTTTAGGAGATAGGTATAGTTTTACTCACCTTCCATGACTACTTCCAGAATAAGCACCATTGTAGATTTTACATCCCATGTTTAGTTAAGTGTTCTTCCATATTTGTTCCATGTGAAAAATTTAAAAAGAATGCATCCGGATTATTGGAGGATTACTTCTATATTGTCTAAACTAATCTATGAAATTTCATGAATTTTGTTGACATGAAAAAGTAATCAGAACTACCCCCTAGTCATAAGTGCCAAGGAAAGGTAAGGAGAACCCATTTCTAGTGTTTGTAGCTTGGTGCTTTTGTCTCGTGTTGACCTAAGGACACAAGTAAGAATATCCTTTATTTCAGAATCGTAGTTTATTTTTTTCGTGTGTTATAATGTTGTGGGGTGACTTATTCACCTAATATATTCCCCCTCATTTTTTTGGGGTGTTTATGTCAAGTGGGGATACCATTTGGTGGACCACCACTTATACAACCCATGTCTTAAAGTTTATTTTTAATAATCTTAGTCAGTTTTCATAGCTAAAAGAGTGGAGCAAAGTATAACCACTCACCCATCAAATATAAATAGGATGATATCTCATGGGTGGACTACTTGGTGATCTTATTTGCCAAGTGAGCACATAGACCAATTGATCTAAGATCAAGCTACTTGTGCGAGTTATTATATAGCGAGACAAAATTATGTTATTGTTTCGTTGTGAGACCGAGGAGTGAAGTGGAAGTGCTAGGTGAACGTTTGATAAATTCTTAATATAAGATAGTGTTTTTTTGTGGAGTTTTTTTTTATTTAGGTATCTCCACTTTAATATTATGTCTTTTGTCTCATTTACTTTTAGCTATTGATATTTTCTTTCATTCATGATATGGTAACTCTTATATGCATATGTAAACATTTTCTAATGTCTACACATTATAATCTATAATCCTCAACTATTAATTCATGGATTTATAATTCTTCAATTATTTCATCATGCATTTGATCTAATTTGATATTAGACCTAGTGATTATGTTTGTGCAGAGCTAGATCTAGATTTTTTCTATCTTGCAAGAGAAAAGAAACTTGAAAATCATTTGATCTTTAAAACCCTAAAAATTTAGCTCACATATTCAAGTAAACCATGTTTAAATTTCAAATTATCACCTAAATATTTTTGGAATATCGGTTAAATATTGTCTAAATTAATGTTTAGATCATGTTTGAGATATTATAATTCTTAGAAATTTTCTTCTACATCTTGTTTCAGTCATTTACGATTTAAATCCATCATTTGTGAGCTTATTTTAAGTTTTCACACCATTTAGAGCCATCTCGGTCATGTTTTGACTCTAGATCCAAAAGATCTCTTTAGATCTAGTTAATTAAGAGTGTTTAAATCCATTCCATTTTTAAAAGTCTTTATTTTTATCTAGATCTGCTTTTGCAAAGCTCAATCTATTAATTTTATGTCATCTATCTTCGCTTTGTCATTTTGTCTTAAGATCCTATTGGTTTTGAAAATCTTGGACTAATAAATTACTCTAAATAGATTTTATATAATGTTGTTCATTTTTACAAAGCCGTACCCACTCTTAGAGTGAAAAGTGGCTTCAATCTAGCATCTCTTTGATTATATCTTGGATAAGATACCGAACTTTGAAACATCGATTAGTTGAATTCCCAACACATTGATGATAGTCACATGGATCAAGATTCAATGGTGGTGGAAGTGTAATAATATTTCTATCAATAAGTTATGGAACTAGAATACATGGAGCACAAGTCAATTTTGTGAACATAAACTTTAGAGGGTTTCATTGAATATTTTAAGTAATAGAGACAAAGTGTTAAAAGTAAACTTTTCTTCAATGGGATTAGGAGATGGATTAAAATTATGTTTTCTTTGAAATTGGTTCAAAGATGAAGCCTGATCATGATATTTGATCTTACCCATAGATAATAGTTTGGTTTTGAGTAACTTAAGAGTAAGACATAGCTGATAAAATGATGGAGAGGTCTCAAAGATTGCACTCTTTTACAATGGGGACAAAATTCTTTGGAAAAATGATCTATCAATTTAGATTCTACAAGTACATTAGACATATTAGCTATTTTTAACACATATTCCACTAGATGCTCATTAGATCCTTGTGTTAATTTTAGAAGTTAAGCATAAGATATCTTAAAACTGATATAGATTAAAATATGAGTGATAAAATCATCAAAAAATTTGTATATGATGTTACGTAATGGATTGGTAGATTATAGAACCACACACATAACATAATCTTGGAGGATTCTTTGATAGATATTTTCTAGTAAAGTATGATCATCCATATAATCTAGACATGCTACATGAAAATATTTGAGATGCCCTTAAGGGTTAACATGTCCATTAAAGGTGGTAAAATTAGGGGTGAGGAAGTAAGTTTGGCTAAAGTGCATAAGTAGAAATGGTTGGTGCAAAAGGAATATGAAGGAGTAACGTCGAGATATGGAGATCCATGAGAATTATTTATTTGTAGTTGATGAATTTAAGTTTGTAAATCTTGATATAAAGAATTTAAATTAGGAGTTTTGGAAAAGAGTCGGGTTCTATAATAAAAGCATTAGGTTGAATGATCAAAGTGGCAGTAGTGGGAATGAAAGTAGGAATTTGAAGAGTTGAAGTGGAGGCCATGACATTTGAGGAAGAAACATATCAAGATGTTTTAGCATCCATCAAAGCATGGATAATATGTGGAGGATGCGTAGGATTTTCACACAAAGCTTGACGAAAAATTGGTAGCCTTTTCTAATTGTTCATAATCAACTTTGGTGTCCACATTATAGGATTTCTCATAATCATATGTTTCTATTTTTCAAAAAGGAACATTTTGAGAGTTTTGAAATGGATTATAAAATTAATAAATTGATTGAGTTATGAAATTGGTCAAATTGCTCAAAAGACCCAGAATGACCACTACGGATAATGTGCATAAGAATAATACATTATAAAGAAGGTGGAGTTTGAGCGATGGGTTCACCAAATGATTTAACAAATATTATCCTTTTTAAAACTCTAATTTCATAATAAAATGAGTAAAAAATGATTAAAAAAAACAACTGGATATAATATTAAACAAGCAATTAGCTAGGTAAGAATAAAACCCTAAGTGCAAGAGAGAGTAAAGGACTTAGTTGATTTATGATGAATGTTGGGAGTGTATAGACTAGAAAAATTGATACATAAGAAGGGTAAAATGTTATAACCATGCGAAAAAAATTATGGATCTGGATGAACTCAACCAAGGTGCCTAAACTCGAACTAGGGCATCCGGGGTACTTGAGACATCCGTTGGGATCTTTTGACTACACGTAGGAGCTTGGAACATTGTTTTTATGTTGTCACACAAGTGTAACTGGTTGTAAATTTTGGTCACCTATATGTTGTTGGATGATTTCGAATGCACTGAAACATACAAAGAGATAAATACATTAAAAACCCTCAAACTACATGAAATAAAAAAGAAAATATGTAAAATGAGGGGTCGGATCAACCCCAGTGGTCACTCGAGTAAGTGATCTTATAACCAATAGTTTCACTACAATTTAGACACCATGTGTTTCTTATATGTGTGTGTGTGTTTGTGTGATAGAATTGTGCCGTAATAATCCCTTGTGTAAGTGTACTTGATAGTGGGAGATAGCTAGATGTACTAATGTAAATAGGTGTGTCGGTGGAAAAATGAACTTCCCTTCCTATTTATGTATGCATAAAAAATGTCCCTTATCCCTTGAATGAAATATAGATGGATGCCTTAATGCTCATATAATTCCATTAGATTCATTCTTAGGTAATGATAGTAGATGCTTTTTGCTTGGTCCTTTATCATGGTTATATAGTTTTGTATTTATATGATTCCCTTGGTTTACTTTCATAATTGACAAATGGAAGGTCGAACCATAAGAAAATAAGATTCCCAATAGATAATTAAAGTCCAAAAAGAATGAGTAAAGTAGAAATAGGTCGGGGGTTCCAAAATGATGAGGGTGCCTTGGCTCGGCTTCTTGTCTATGCGTGTGCTTATGTCTAAAGTCAAGAAAGATAAAGAAATAAATTTAAGACTGGTTTTTAGGGTGTGTATGACCAAACAAAAAAATACTAAAAAGTAGCCCAAGATAATATTCAATTACTAGTTTTCTCACTTAGAATCATATGAATGCGGAGTATTCTTTTAGGGCCTATAAATATACCCAAGTGCATGATTTTTTTCTACAATTTGAAAATATACATATTGTATGTCTATGAGATACTTTAGTATCCCTTCTTTGCATATTTACTAGCATTATAGTACAAAAACATTCCTATATTATGTGAGACACTTTTATTATCTCTTGTATGTGGCAACTTAGAATTTTTATACAACATTTTTCATTATTATTTTTTTAAACTTGTATTAATTTTATTCTTTTCACTCCATATGTACCCTTATTTATACAATGCATTCTCTATGAGAGTATATTCTATAATATTTCCATATACATCAATCTCTTATATGTTGCAATGATGATTATTAGTTACTATTTATTATATTAACCCACTTAAATATTCTCAATCCAATTGATCTTCAACAAATTTCACTTGGGTCATAAAATGAGCCATTTAGTGAGATTATCATAGAAATAACAATGATAAGTAGGCATTTATATAGGGTTATATGTTAGATATTACAAGAATAATAATATAGGGTTATATATATAAATGAGTATATTTTCATACAAGTCAATTATTGTGTACTTGGAAAAGATATGGTAAAATACTTGTTATCCAATTTTGCACCCCCTTTGAAAAATGGATCAACCTACAAGTCTGGGTGTTGATAGTTAATGGGAGAAATTTACAAGGTCACTGCGGTGATGGTTTGGAGTAGGATTTGTATTAATGGTAAAACTGGTAAAATCTATGGATTATCACCTTGTTGACACGTGTCAACTGCCCCCGTTATCACACACAAACGGTTCTTCTTGTCATGCCACAACGCCTTCTTCCTATCACATGAGAACACCTTCTTTCTATTGTGTAATAATGATTATTCATGTCGTGTGATAATGTCCCCTCTTGTAGCGTGAAAAACCCTCTTCTTGTCGCAACAACACCCCCTCTATCACATGACAACCACTCTTCATGTCACGTGACAACACCATGATTCTTGTCACGCGTCAACCTCGATTTTTCTCATGTTAAAACCAATCCTTTCTATCTTATGTCTACCCCTCTTCTTGTCATGCGTCAACCTCCCTCATTTTCATGCGACAAGTATTTTACTCATCGGCAGAAATTTACCTTCTTTTCATGCATCATCTAATTGTTTCTATCAAGAAATAACAAAGAGTTTCAGATATGGCTAGACATTAATGATACCATACAAGTTAGCTCAACAATGATTTTAATGAAGCATGTTGCCCATGTCTTTTCGACAAAAAGGTAACATTGGAAAGTAGACCAATATGGTTTCCCATACCTCCGTACATGTAATTAATGAGGTATGTCGGTAGGTGAGGAAAATTTTCTATATAATGTTTTTGACCCCCTCAATTTTAAAGGAGAGAAATTCTAGGGGTTGGGAAAACTCTTGCAAAAAAAATCCCCTTAACTCCATTTTGAGTTGTGAGCCTTCTCTTGGGCTTCGACAATGTAATTATGCCTTTGTGCATCAAATGTAATGGTCTGTGCATACTTTAAAACAATAAAAATTATGTTTTGTGCCACTTCTTCAAACCTATCTCATTTTTATTGTATTTTCTTTCCTCTCCATTATTGTTTCTATATTTTGTGCATGTTCTTTCACTTACAATTTTATGATGTTGTGTTCCATGGATTTTTGATGGAAGATTAGATCTAGGTCTATGTCACATTTTTGACCTCCTCGGACCCTTTTTTCTATTTCATTCTCCCTCAATAGAGTATCTCACCCCCTTTTCAGGTGATATCCCCCTTAGTATAGGATTTCCCCTTTTCATGCACTTTCTCTCTCACCGTCTCTTTGGATGTTTTAGTGTAGGCTTAGTTAGGTTTTTAATTGCATTAGGAGTAAGTGTAGCATTAGGATTGGGTATATAAACTCATCCTTCTCAAGAGGGTTATCTCAAGTTTACAAATCCCACAGCTTGAGGGATAACTCCATGATAGCATAATTACATCGATTTCTCCACACAAACAGAAAGTAAATCAAGGGGTCTTTGTAAATCAAACATAACAATACTTTCCTAAATTTTATGGTTTATTCCATCTCAATTACAACAAAAATAATAATCAATTCCCATAATAATTATAGGCTATGGGTTTGAAGTGGCCACTACTTGGTTATGAAACCATGGTTTCTAACCTACAATGGAAACACTAATTATATTTTGTAAGACATATGTAGGTTATATTTTTGCATCTCCCTCTATAATGCTTGTACGGATCAATTATTATAGATATTATTTTAGTTTTGGGATGGATCTTAGTGATTGAAAATTCTACAAAAATCATGTCTCATTCTAAATATGATTTGTTTTTGGTAGAAATGGATATATCTTATGATCTCTCAACTATAATTTACCTTAAGTTCTTGGAAATGTCTTGGTTGCAAGATAATGAGTACAAAGGTCTTCCTTCAAATTTCAAATATATTTTTCTATTAGATGCATGACTTAGAATATTAATTTTTGATATATAAAATAGTGCAAAAGATGTCATGGTGGTTAAATGATCTCTCTAAACTCCTACATATGAAAGGAGAAGTTGTTTTGTTTGAGGTAGATGTATATCATTTTGAGGATCATGGAGAAAAAGGGCCTAACTCATTCGTATAAAGGAGTGCAATAAACATACCGATGAAAATTAAAGAGGATCTTAATAAAAATATCTTGAAATTATTGATGGATCTAGATGAAACTCCATCCATCATTAAAATAGAAAACATTATCTTCATTTCATTAACTAAAGAACATAAGGATTTAATGGTGTTAACTAAGAATCCAAAGGACAATATAACACAATATTCAAATAGGCTAAAATGCAACATTGATCTCAAGAAGTGTGTTGAGATGGGTGGATGGTCATTAAAATTTATGCTACCTCTTGGTATTTTTTTTTGCTTCTACATTTTTAGGTTACATGTATGATGATTGAGCCACTTTTGGTGGAAGGGAGAATGTATGCATAATGGGAATATGATGGTCTATTTTTGTTTGAGTTAGGATTTAACTATTTCTTTTATGGTTTTTTGAAATTTTTAATGGGGTACTTTTAAAATCCTTATTCATTTACCTAGTAGAATAAATGGGTTCCAAAGGGAATAACTTACACTAATATAGATTAGATTATAAATTTACTATATTTCATTTTAAATGAAAGGAGCGTGTTTACTACTATAATAATTTTGGATCTCAAACTTTCTCCCATCCCAGATAAGGATGAACTGGAGTTTTCAGGCAATAGTGGAATGTCTCTGAGTTGAGGGACCTTGCGTGCTTGAGACAGACCTCTAGAGATGGCTGGTTTTTCTACCTATTTCTACTTCTAAAACTACTCCTAGGAATTGAAATTCCACTACCTATGACTATTCTATGATTCCAAATGACTAGGGGAGAAGGAGATACATGAAAGGAAAATCTAAACTGAAGGGGGAGATAACACTAGAAATAAGGAAATGAACACAATCAGCTTTGAGTGAAAATGAAGAAAAAAACATGGAGAGAGGGTAAACATGCGTACTCCAGTCTGAAAAACTTATATGTCCATTTCATGGAGCACAATGGAAAAGGGACCTACAAGGGATGTGAGAATGAAAAAAAAACCATCAATGCAAAGGGAACAATAGAAATATGTAATAAAACAATCTAGGAAGAGAATAGCTAGAAAACAAAGCTTCATTTCTTTTGAAAGGTGCACAATCAATTACAATGGCAGATGAGGCAAGTATCCACAAGCATCGACCAAAATCTAAAGGACCGCAAATAAATATTCAAAGAAAAACCAAATAATACTCTTGAAAACTGAAGGAGTCCAACCTTTTTCAATGGGCACTACTCCATAGTTCAATAAGAAGGAGAGAAGTAGAGGAGAAAGAAGAGGGAAACTCATACTAAAAGGTAAACCACCACCAACTAGTGATAAATTCCTACAAATCTACTTGCAATAATTTCAGATTTACCTCCCCATGTCTATTTTACTTGTGGAAGAAGGAAGGATGGAAAAGTGGATCAAATCTAGGTGGTTAAGGTAACTAAATTTGAGAATTAATGGCTTGCATCATGTTTCCCTCATTCTCACCTACCAAATCCCACCAAAATATGATTTTGAATTTTCCATCATGTATCCCACTTTAGCAGACTTTTAAAAAGACCAAAAGCACATTAATCGAGAGATCTATAGAAAATTTTATTATTTTTGAAGCTTATATTACAAACTCGACTTACAATGACATGTGGTGTACTGATTGGATGAAGGATCAACCAATTGTTCATTGGTTTTGCCGTTTCTTCCATGTTTCATGCACCTTTGGTTCATTATAATGATTCGACACCCTATTGGCACACTTTGATAAATTGTGTGTGGCTCAATCAAGTTGACGAGAATGCCATGTGGCACTTTGATGACTAACAATTAATAATGTGTAAGGTGGACACGTGAGAGAAGGAGGTGTGAGAATGCAGAAGATAAGCATGCAAAACGGTGCTCGTGGAAGAGAAGGAAGGTGCATAATTGTAAAAAGATAGAAGTATGCAAGTGGAGTGTGAGAATTAAAAAGAGAAGCATGCGATGGAAATAATGGAATGGGCCATAAAAATTGTTTGAATGAATGTGGGTGTGCAAGTGTCACATGCGAAGTAGAAATGGAAGGAGATAAAAGAATTCATAGGGAAACGAGAGTGTGTGGAACAATCACGGGAGGAAGAGAAAGGAAAAGGAAGTAGAAAGGGCATGTAGGGGCCTATGAAAGAATTCTAACCAAGGAAATTGTGCCAAAGGAATTACTAGAGTACGTCCAACCCGTAATATTTGAACTTCAAAGTGAGAATGGGGATGTAATTTTTCAAAATAACTAGGGGAGTTATTTTGGACAACAATTTAGGTAGTTTTGGGGTGATTTTCTGTTAGATAAAGGAGATCAAGAGCCTTGAAGTATCCATTAGGCATGGAGTTAGTTTCAAAACATGAAATTTTGATCTCGCAACCTTGAAAAACTACCCCAAAGTCAATTGAAGAAGCTCACAAAACTTTGTATTGATGCGGGACTAACAATTGCTAAAAATTGTTAGAAGATTATTGAACAAAAATTACATCATAGAAGAAACAAAAGAGCATGCGAGAGGAAATAACTATATATAAATAGAATAGTGTACAAGCATCTCACTTAGAGGAATAGAAATTAAGATTACTTAACGGAAGTTCTTGAGATAAATACCATTATCCGGGATTGTCAACGCGCCTCTATCAAGGTGAGACAACTCAAAATAGTTAGCCTCCTTGCAAGAACTGATAGTGTATGGGCCACTCAAAAGTGCATCAAATTTTGAATGGCACCTAGGTTTGGCTCTATCAACATCCCATTTTAAGACCATATCAATTAATTTGAAATCTTAAGGTCTAGCCTTTCTGTAAAACTAATTATTTGTTCATTGTTGATGTTGTTCTAACCTGATCATGGTATTATTTCTTAGTTCTTCTAGTTCAACCAACTCTTCCATTATCATTTCTCTTTGATCCACACTCTCAAATTCTAGATGCTGAGTGAGCTCTAATGAAGGTAGTTCAAGAGACAAAGTATTTATAGCTTCCCATCTATAAACAAGCTTGTAAGGTAAATTTCCTATTGCCTTCTTCACCAAGATTTTTTCAGCCTAGAGAGCATGTGAGACCTTTGTGTTCCAATTTCTCTTGTTCATAATTAATTTCTTCTTCATGATTCTAATCAGGTTCTTTTTATTTGAATATTCCAAGCCATTACCTTGAGCATAGTAGTTGGAAGAAGTCTTTAGATAAATACCAAGATTAAGATCCCAATCATAAATTGTTGTACCAAGGAAGGATTTAGCATTATAAAAAATAATGGTCTGAGGAATGCCAAACATTGATACAATTCCCTTGAGATAGTTAAGGATGATTGACTCGGTTGATTCCTTCAGTGCAATAGATTATGTCCATCTGGTGAAGTAGCCCATTGTTGTCAGCACCAACTTGTGCCCAACACTCAAGGGAGGCTCGATCATGCCTATGAAGTCAATAACCTATTGCAAAAAATTGTGTACTCATTATATTTGTCGAAGGGGAAGTACTACAAATTTCTTCTTTCTTGTAAATATTACACATTATTTGCATTATTTGACCCACTTTTGCACATCTATTAATAAGGTAGGTCAAATGTATCTTGCCTTGACGATATTCATCATTATTTATTTGGTAGAGAAGTGTCCACAACAGAGTCCATCATGAAATTCTACTAACACTTTATCAACTTGTGTGTTGTCAATACATCTCAAGTAGCATGCCATCAAGATTAATTTTTAAAAGGAAATTGTTAGTGAAAAATCACAACACCCCTAAATGAGTTATGAATGTACTTTTCTAAGGTAGGGTCATTTGGTGTGATTTGCATAACATTGGATCATTCCCCAAGCTGTGGGACTTGCAAATGGGAATGATCCTCCAAAGAAGGCTGGTTCCTCTTCCTAAACTACCCACCACAAGATATTCCAATGCAAGAAAGCTAATCTAATCCTAATCTAACTTCCAAGGAGACATGGAGAGAAAGAAAACTGGAAAAAGAAATCCTATACTAAAACGAGGATACACGGAGAAGGAAAATGTTGATCATATATCAAAAATGCCATGGAAACAAAAAGAGGTGAGCAATGGAGAGGATGGACAAGTGCATCACAGACCATAGACGGAATTCACAAAGAAAATGTTCCAAAATTCCTAAAAACATAGATCCAAAACCTACAAATGACATTCAAACATGTACAAATGCCCCGCAATAATGAGAGGCAAGAGGAAAAACAAAAAAGAGCAAAGGATGGACAAATGCATCACAGAAACATGTTTTTATTGCTCTAGATTTACATAGTGCATCATTTCATGGGTAAGAGAGGAAAACAATTTCCATTACAGAGTAAGGGAGGAGGTTCCAACTCCATTTTGACCCTTGGGAAGAAAAAACTAGGGAGTCAAAAAAGAAGAGTGAACGACCACGAACTAACTTCTTGAAAATGTGCCTCTGTTACAATATATAGCAAAAAATGAAAAGAGAGGGAAAAACAAAGAAAATATTATTCTTTGCTCCAACCATTGACAACATTCATAAATTTGGTCAAAAATTCAAGGCTCCATCTATAAATTCCATTCCCAAATGCATTTTGTCTACTCGAGGGAGAAAAGACCTATATTTCATTGAATTTGGTGGTTGAAAACTGGTTCTACATTTTTTCCATGCCAAATCACGTTTTACAATTTTCTCCCACAAATCTATACCAAAATAAAAATTGAGGACTTCATGATGAAGAGAATCTCCAAATATTTCCATTGGTACAAAGATTGGCAAAAAGCTCTCTCAAGCTCAAGAAGTCCACCTTGGGAAAATTTTACCTTCTAACTCGCTTCAAGCCATAACTCAAAAAATACGAGTTAGAAAGAGTTCTTTACCTTTCTGGAAAGGGGAAGATATTATATATCTAGTGAAGCATTTTCCAGAAACCTTTAAATGCTTTAAATGTATGAAATATAGACTAAATCACAAAAGGTAGTAAGTTAACCCAAAAATAAGGGGAGCTTATTTTGGTTAACAACTTTGGCGACTCACAGGGGTCATCTGCCTGCTAGATGAATGATTAGTGGCCTTTTTGTATCCATTGGACATGGAGTCAAGCTTGATAACCAATTATTCTATCTAACTCTAAAAATATGACCTCTGAATCACTTGGAAACCAACTGAAACTTGAATTTTAACTTCACCAAAAGCCAACTGAATGCACTGTGCAAGAGCAATACAACAACACCAAAAATATGTACAAACTAAAACTCATACATGATCCAAATAGAACATGCAGAGTGTGCAAAAGAACTTATTTTGCTGAAAAAAACCCTACTTACACTACTCTAACCAAGAGCAAAGGAGATCAAACAAAGCCTGCAACTAATGAGGATAAATAGCTTCCCTTCCTAAAAATGGCAGCGATGCAACTGATTTGGCATTGAAGATGGCTGGTTGGATGAGTGAAAAATAACTACAAGTTGATCTTCCACCCAAATCACTAAAGTATTAACTGAAGACAAAACCAATACCTCTTTTAGTTTCTCTACATTTGGATTGAAGAGGTATGGCAGCTGATCCTTGGTGCTTTGTAGCTCATCCTCATGCCCTGAAATGTGCATGACCATATTTGGCTTCTCCTTTATATCCAATGGAGCCAAATACCTTATTGGGAAAGGTATGATCCATTTGATATTCCCATTGCTTTTATTTTCCACTCCAAAATGGAGTCTTCTTGTATACCTCTTTGGGTGAATGGCGTGGAAGGAATGGTGGAACTCTTATGTTGTTTCTCTTATTCCTCCTATGAAGAGCATGGAAGATTTGAGTCTCCCAAACTAGATTCCAAAAGGCTGCTATAAAGTATATACTGTTGCAAATGAGTGCTCTCCTTCATGACAACAAGTTCACATATTTGAAGGGTGAATGAAGGAGAAAACAATAGAAACTCAATTGGTTCTTCTCCATCAAAATAGTCCTCCAAATTAGACAAGTACTTTGCTTCATTGATGCCCCGCTACAAATTTTCAACCTCTTCCATGGTGTATTTTTGGTTTGTAGATTTTTCACCATGGTTTCCTTCATATTCCAATATAAAGTTTGAAAGATCAAACCATTCTTCAACACTAGAAACCAAGGGACATGTAGTGGGAGGAAGAACTGGGGGTTATTTTATAGCCTGCTTTATGCTAAAAGATTCTAGATCTGTATTTTCCTCCTCCATGGCTGGAAAACACTCCTCTTCTTTAGGATTTGGAGCAGATTCTCCTTCCTCTGTTGTTTGAAGACCATCTTGCTCTTGAGTGACCTCTTCCTCTAGCATGAACTTTTCCATATCAAACTTCTTAAACTTCTCGCTCTAGAGGAAAAGTTGGGACTACAAGATTTATTTTAGAGCTTTCCTCCAAAATGGATTCATCACCAAAATAGACCCTTCGAATGAAAGCAAGAAAAAATCAATAATTTCTTCTTCTTCTGCTACTACAAACTCTTATTTGGTCTCATCCACTTGCTCCTTTCCAATGGGACTTTGAGCTGATTTTTTTTCTCCTTCCTTGGCTGATTGGGTAGTTTGAATTGGATCAACATTCTCTTCACTTAAAGTGCCAACATGGACACTACATTATGAGTAAACTGACTGTTGATTTTCTTCTTCCTTTTCTTGTTCTTTCTCTACTGCAAATTCAGTCTTAGCCACCACTGGCTCTTTAACTTTCTTCTCCTCTGAAGGCTTGACCAGCAAAGGAATCTCTGTTATCCCAAACCTAAGAGCTAATCTCACTAAGATTTTAACCATTTATTCTTCTTTCACTTCTTCTTCTTTCTATCCTTCATGACTGATTTTAAAATTTCTTCTTCTCCACATGGAATTGGGAAGGCAAGAGGAGTGGGTTGGGATTCAACAATTTTTTCATTTTTTTATGGTGGTGGAAGAGATGAAACTTCTTGTTTCCTTTGAGTGGAAGGTATTTCTTTTTGCTCTTGTGGAGGGGATTTGGATTTGGAAGAGAAGAGGGTAGAAAAGATGAGATGGGATGGGAGACTAGGGGATGAAGGGATGGTTTTCACAACTAGAGCAGAATTGGTTGGATTTACAACTTGAAATTGTTGAAATGGTAAAGCTCTAGATGAAGAAAAAGAAATACAAAGAACTACTTGAATGACTTACCCATTGACAAGGTTGATTCAGAATCTACTCATATGCTTCTATATCCTCGAGTCCATTATGCAAGTTGGGGCAACATCTCAATTATGAAGTCCAACTTTCTTGAGGGTTGTAGTGTCTTGGAAAAGGGCCTTCCCATGGATAGGGTGCCCTGCAACCAATTCTGAATGCCTTCATTTGAGTTGTAGCTCTTCAATGCACCATGTCAATCTCCATTTTTGGTTCTTCTCAAGCAGACCAACATCTTGTATTTGATATTCTTTATTGTTTACATAGCCCTACTCTTGGAAATCTCCATAGCCAAATTGATTTTGGCACTACTACTCATAGGGGTAACCATGTTGATTTTGGATTTTTCTAAATGATGATTTCAAGGATTTGTAAAGCTTATTGGACTTGGAATGTGTTGTTGATGCTATATATGTGAATTCTATGGTGGAAATTAAGTCATGATTGCACAACTTCATCCTCATGCCCCGAAATGTGCATGACCGTATTTGTCTTCTCCTTTGGATCCAATGGAGCCAAATACCTTATTGGGAAAGGTATGATCCATTTGATATGCCCATTGCTCTGATTTTCCACTCCAAAAATGGAGTCTTCTTGTAGACCTCTTTGGGTGAATGGTGTGGAAGGAATGGTGGAACTCTTATGTTGTTTCTCTTATTCCTCCTGTGAAGAGCATGGAAAGTTTGAGTCCTGGCCAAACTAGATTCCGAAAGGCTGCTATAAAGTATAGACTGCTGCAAATGAGTGCTCTCCTTTATGACAACAAGTTCACATATTTGAAGGGTGAATGAAGGAGAAAACAATAGAAACTCAATCGGTTCTTCTCCATCAAAATAGTCCTCCAAATCAGACAAGTACTTTGCTTCATTGATGCCCTGCTACAAATTTTCAACCTCTTCCATGGTGTCTTTTTGGTTTGTAACTTTTTCACCATGGTTTCCTTCATATTCCAATATAAATTTTGAAAGATCAAACTCTTCTTCAACACTAGAAATCGAGGGACATGAAGTGGGAGGAAGAACTGGGGGTTATTTTATAGCCTCGCTTTGCTTTATGAAAGATTCTAGATCTCGTATTTTCCTCCTCCATGGCTGGAAAACACTCCTCTTCTTTAGGATTTGGAGGAGCTTCTCCTTCCTCTATTTTTGAAGACCATCTTGCTCTTGAGTGACCTCTTCCTCTAGCATGAATTTTTCCATATCAAACTTCTTAAACTTCTAATCTAGAGGACAAGTTGGGACTACAAGATTTCTTTTAGAGCTTTCCTCCAAAATGGATTCATCACCAAAATAGACCCTTCGAATGAAAGCAAGAAAAAATCAATAATGTCTTCTTCTTCTGCTACTAAAATCTCTTATTTTGTCTCATCCACTTTCTCCTTTCCAATGGGACTTTGAGCTCATTTCTTTTCTCCTTCCTTGGCTAATTGGGAAGTTTGAATTGGATCAACATTCTCTTCACTTAAAGTGCCAACATGGACACTACATTCTGAGTAAACTGACTATTGATTTTCTTCTTCCTTTTATTTTTATTTCTCTACCGTGCAAATTCAGTCTTAGCCACCACTGGTTCTTTAACTTTCTTCTCCTCTAAAGGCTTGACCAACAAAGGAATCTCATTTATCCCAAACCTAAGAGCTAATCTCACTAAGATTTTAAACATTTATTCTTCTTTCACTTCTTCTTCTTTCTATCCTTCATGACTGATTTTTAAAATTTATTCTTCTCCACATGGAATTGGGAAGGCAAGAGGAGTGGGTTGGGATTCAACAATTTTTTTCATTTTTTTATGGTGGTGGAAGAGATGAAACTTCTTGTTTCCTTTGAGTGGAAGGTATTTCTTTTTCTCTTGTGGAGGGGATTTGGATTTGGAAGAGAAGAGGGTAGAAAAGATGAGATGGGATGGGAGACTAGGGGATGAAGGGATGGTTTTCACAACTAGAGAAGAATTGGTTGGGTTTACAACTTGAAATTGTTGAAATGGTAAAGCTCTAGATGAAGAAAAAGAAATACAAGGAACTACTAAATGACTTACCCATTGACAAGGTTGATTCAGAATCTACTCATATGCTTCTATCTCCTCAGTCCATTGTGCAAGTTGGGGCAACATCTCAATTATGAAGTCCAGCTTCTCTTGAGGGTTGTAGTGTCTTGGAAAAGGGCCTTCCCATGGATAGGGTGCCCTGCAACCAATTATGAATGCCTTCATTTGAGTTGTAGCTCTTGACTGCACCATGTCAATCTCCATTTTTTTGATCTTCTCCAGCAGACCAACATCTTGCATTTGATTTTCTTCATTGTTTACATACCCCTACTCTTAGAAATCTCCATAGCCAAACTGATTTTGGCACTACTGCTCATAGGGGTAACCATGTTGATTTTGGATTTTGTCTAAATGCTGATTTCAAGGATTTGTAAAGCTTATTGGACTTGGAATGTGTTGTTGTTACTATATATGTGAATTCTATGGTGGAAATGAAGTCATGATTGCACAACTTCATGGAATGGAAAGAATGAAAGAATATGGAAAGAAGTATTAATGGAAGTGAATGGAAAACATGTCTGTAACTCAGAGAATGAGTTGTTTACCAGATGGAGTCTCCAGATGTACAAATTGAAGCTTTTAATAAGCTAGAAATTGTAACAAGTGCACATAAATCTTGTTGTAATGGAGTGGAGACCTCTAACATCCCATCGGGCATGCAAAAATTGTTAGTGCAAAATTGCAACACCCCAAAATGAGTTATGGATCTAGTTTTCTAAGACATGGTCATTTGGTGTGATTTGCATAACATTGGATCATTCCCGAGTGGGATTTGAAAATGGGAATGATCCTCTAGAAACGGTTGGTTCCTCTTCCTAAAATACCTACCACAAGCTATTCTAGTGCAGGAAAGATAATCTAATCCTAATCCAACTTCAAGAAGACAAGGAGAGAAAGAAAACTTGAAAAACAAAGCCTACACTATAATAGTCATACACCAGAGAAGGAAAATGTTCATCATATATCAAAACTACCATGTAAACAAAGAGAGGTGAGCAATGGAGAGGATGGACAAGTGCATCATAGACCGTAGATGGACTTCACATAGAAAATATTCCAAAATCCCTAAAAACATAGCTCCAAAACTTGTAAATGACATTTAAACATGCATGATGCCCCGCAACGATGAGAGGAAAGAAGAAACAACCAAAAAAGAGTAAAGGATGGACAAATGAATCACAAAAACACATTTTTATTGCTCTAGATTTACACAAAGTGCACCATTTCATGGGAAAGAGGCAAAATAAAACACCGCTATAGAGCAGGGGAGGAGGTTCAATATCCATTTTCAACCCCGGGGAAGAAAAGAAGAGTGAGGAAGAGAAGAATAGTGAACAACCACTAACTAACTTCTCGGAAAATGTGGCTCACATAATATATAGCAAAATGCGAAAAGAGAGGGAAAACACGAGAAAATATTATTCTCTGCCCAACCACCGACAACATTCTTAAATTTGGTCAAAAATTCAATGCTCTATCTCGTAAATTCCATTCCCAAATGCATTTTTTTCGCTTGAGGTAGAAAAGACCTATATTTCATTAAATTTGGTGGTTGAAAACCTGGTTCTTCATTTTTCGATGCCAAATCATGTTTTGGAATTTTCTCGCACAAATGTCTACCAAAATAAAAAATTGAGGTCTCCATGATGAAGAGAATCTCTAGATATTTCCATTGGTACAAGATTTTCAAAAACTCTCCCAAGCTCGCAAGTCTACCTTGGGAAAATTTTTCCTTCTAACTCCACCGAGCCATAACTCAAAAAATACAAGGAGTTAGAAAGAGTTCTTTACCTTTCGGAAAAGGGGAAGAAATTATCTATCCGATGAAACATTTTCCGTAAAACCTTTGAATGCGTTATATTTCTGAAATCTAGAATGAAGCAAAAAGGTAGTAAGTTAACCCAAAATAAGTGGAGCTTATTTTTGTTAACAAAACCATTAATCAATGTGTATGGAATGAATTACAACATTATATTTTACCTTTTTCTTTTCTCAAACCAATAGGTTATACATCGAGGAATGTAATGTCACCATTTGTTCCATCCACATGCGTGTGCTAGGATCCTTATTCGATGAAGTTCTTTACGTGAAGGTTATTCCTCGAGAAATAGTGAATTTTTCGATCCTTCTACGCATCCTCTACAAGTTACTTACAAAGTGTGCTACCTCTAATTAGCTTTGTGCCTTTGATAGTCACATCAAACTCACTAATTTTGGTTACCCATTTTTCTCTTTTCTCATTAATTTTTGCTTCCTCTTATACAAAATTGAGACCCTACTTATTTTGGTTAACTTGCCTTCATTCTTTCCTTCCTTGTGCTTCAACTTCAATTTGTTCACATTTCAAGCACTAAAAAATTCTAGAAATGGTTTTATAAGATAGGATTTTTTTTCCCTTTTCCAGAAAGGTAAATAAGTCCTCCTTACTCCTTGTATTTTTTGAGTTATGGCTCGGTGGAGTTTGGAGGGGAAATTTTCCTAAGGTGGGCCCAAAGAGTTTGGGAGAGTTTTGTGCCAAAGCGGCTCGCACCGGTGGAGCAGAGGAATAAATTGAGAACTTATAACTTTTTGGGCTAAAAGCACAAAATTCATTTACACTCTGACGAGCCCGCAAAGGAAAGAAAAATTGCGTAAGGCCTCCAACCAATGAAAGAATGCCATGTGTCAAGGTGGAGTGGTGGGAATCGAAGGGATTTCTAGTTTTTGGCGTTTGGTCAAAATGTGTCAAAGGAAAAAATGGAAGTGCATCCCCACCAACCAATCAAAAGGTGCCACGTGTCCATTCATTGGTAGGGATTGAGGTGTTGGGAGGATTTTGGAATTGTCACCAAAGTGGTGAAAAGCACAAAGGCAAAAATGGAACCGCATCCCCACGGACCAATTAGAAAGTGCCACGTGTCATCGGAGTGGCGGGGCTGTAGAAAATTTTGGGAAAATTTCCCAATTTTTCGAAAAGGGAAAAAGTTCAAGTTTTGGCTCGTCCACCTGATTTTTCCCTAAATCTTAGAAGGCCATATCTTTTGATCTAGAGCTCGAATTTTCGTGATTTTGGTATCAAGCAGAAAGCTGTTAAAATCCTCTACATGATGGACACTTTAATTTTAAATTTTGATGGATTTTTGTAGGATAAAAATGGGAAAATGTCTTTGGCATGGAAAAATTGTAGAAAATGACCCCAACCACCAAAATTAATGAAGTATGGGCCTCTTTCTCGCTCTGCAAAGCAATGTACGATGAAGTATGGGATTTTTCATGGAAACCCATAATTTTGTAAGATAATTAAATGGATCTTGTTTGTGGATGGATTTTTAAAATAGATTTTCTCACGTTTTCTCATTTCCTTCATTTTGTTTAAGCAATAAAAACAAGTTCGCTCATTTTGAAAAGGGTTGTTCATCCTTCTTCTCTACCTCTCCCTTATTTTCTTTGCCGGGGTTGAAAATGGAGTTTAAACCTCTTCCCCTACTCTGTAATGACATTTTTTCCTCTTACCCATGAAATGATGTACTGTGTAATTTTTGAGCAATAAAAACGTGTATTTGTGATGCATTTGTCCATCCTTGACTCATTTTCTTTGTTGTTTTTCGTCACCTCTCTTCATTACGGTGTATTTGTGCATGTTTGGATGTTCATTGCATGTTTTAGAGCTATGGTCATGGATTTTGGGACATTTTCTCGTGTGAAATCCATCTTTTGTCTGTGATGCACTTGTCCATCCTTTCCATTGCTCACCTCTTCTTGTTCCATGGCAGTTTTGATAGATAATCAACACTTTCCTTCTCTGGTGTATCACCATTTTAGTGTAGGCTCTGTTTTTCCTTGTTTTCTTCCTCTCCTTGTCTCCTTGGAAGTTATATTAGGTTAGATTAGCTTTCCTACATTGGAATAGCTTGTGGCAGGTAGTTTAGGAAGAGGAACCAACCTTCTCTAGAGAGCTTTCCCAATTTCAAAGGTCCCACACTTTAGGAAAGCTAAATGTTGTGCAATCACACCAAATGAATTTTCCTTAGAAAATAAGATCCATAACTCATTTGGGGGTGCTGTGAATTTGCACTAACACTTCCACCGCAAATTTTCTTACACTAGAGTGTGAAACTATCACTTTGACGTGGTTTGTGGTGAGCATACCGGATGTGCTCGATAATAATCTCACCCATTTTTATTGAGATTTGATTTTCTATCTTCTTCTCATGGTAATTTTTCCAAAGTGAGTGTTGCCGGGTGTTCTCTATTTTTCCCATTTCTATTTCTTTTCTTCCTCTTTTTGGTTGAAGGTTTGGTTATGGAGTGTGCTATTTTTAATTTTCCCTTTGGAAGTAGATTGGTTTTATCTGAAACGGGATTGTTTTCCTTTGGTAAATGTTTTCCTCAATCATGTTTTGTTCTCTAATTCTCTTAATATGTCCTCTATTATACGTTGTAATTTTTTATTGCTGTAGTGAAGCGTGTTCAATTTGCAAATTTGTAATTTTCCTATGAAATTAGCAAACTACAACTTTGGTATCGACTGACGAATATTAATGACCATAAAGTTAGCACAAACAATTTTTTCTTTCCACCCCAAAGGTTTACATATGGTACAAAATAAATGGATCTAGGGATGTCATGTATAGTTATATTTATGCACTTTAAAGAAAAAAATGTCAAGAATGCAAAAAGGTCCCCAAGGTCCACAGAAGGACATGTGGTTTTGGTTTTAAAGAAAGTGAAGAAGCGGGTCATTGAGGATTTCTGGTACTTTGGATCTTATGTAAAAAAGGAGGTAAAATTGCAGAAAAATCCCATAGCTCCACTAATATCAACGTATGATTAAGTGTTACACCCGTGTTTAAATTAAAAAGGGAGATAGGTGGGTCAAAGTTGTCAAAAGTATCAAAGTGTTAAAACATTGCAAAATTGCAAAAACATGCTCCCAAGGCCTACATTGGTGAAGGTTTCTCCACGTGGATGGCTCATTTTCAAATATGAGAAGGGTACAATGAACAATGATGATGTGATGCATTTATTTCTGCCACCATCAATGCTTTTACTCAAAATCAAGGACATTTAAATTTTATGAATGCATTCTTCATTTATGATTAGTTTGCTAGTTCTTGTTGTTTTTATCAAAGCATCTTATTGTGAGGTATTACGTTTTCAATTGTGGAATTCGACTGAAGAACCAAAGGATTGTAGAAATTACTGTTTTAGTTTCGAATTGCTCGAGTGCTCATGGAAAAATTGTAAGAGCTTGAAACAATTGTGTTTTCTTCTTGTCAGCAAGGTCAATTGAGATAAAGCTAGGGTTTTTCGAAGATGAATAATTTTCCCTCTTTGTTCTCGCTTGTGTCGGGAATCACAAGCAATCTGGATAAGATTATAGATACATATTTAATGGGTGCTGATTTAAATGACTTCCTCCAAAGGCTAAGTGATCCCCATAAGAATGAATCTTTGAAAGTGATTCAATAAATTTTCATTATGAAATTTGGTGACATCGTGCCTTCTATTCATTTCCCAGAGTTAGTATGACACTGTGCCATGAATTATGATCCTAAAAAGAGAGAGGTGTTAGATGGAAGTGGGGATGTAGTATTGATGTTAACACCAGTTTCTATTAGAATTATGTTAAAATTGCCTATTATCACAACCCCAATTACCGTAGGAATTAATTGGATTTGGATGATTATCAAGAAAAGAATAAGGATTTTTCCAAACTTATAAGTTCAAAATGGATCCTCACAAAAAAGACAACTGTTAGAATCCCTAAGAAATTGGTTAAGGAATAATTTACTGAGGAGGCAGAGGATCTTATTATGCTATTATTGAGCTAAATGGTAGGTATAGAAACTACAAATGAATTTAAGGAATGGATGACTATATACTTGTGAATTATCTTGGAGAGAAATCGAAATAATTATTGGGCTACCTTCATTGCAAATGCACTTCATGAACACATGGTAGCTCTAGTAGCGAGAATCGAGATGGGAAAAATTACAAACCTTTAATTCTATCTTATGACATAACTCATTTATAATGTTCCTAGCCATAAATGTTTCCCATGGCTGTCACCACATGTTGATTTCATGTAGTATCAAATACATGAGATTTTCCCTCGCCTACAATCGGCTAACTAGAGTGGAAATGTAAGATTAGTAAACGATTCCTTTTTTGGACCAATTATCTATATTTTTGAACTAGAATGGGGACAATAAAAAATTTCTCATGACATTGCAGAGGTATCATTAGGGCATGAAGATTAGAACAACTTTCCATGACATTTCCAGAGGTATCATTAGGGCATGAAGATAGTAGTTTAGTAACTCAGCCAATTTTGGTGAAAAGGAACTTATAGCCAAATCTTTGATACAAAAGGGAAAAGGGGAAGAAATTTAATCCACCATTGCTTTAGTTAGAGAAGAAGTAGCACAAGAGTTTCTTTTGAATATTGATACAACTCAGGTTAAAGATGATCAATCTAAAATTCTAGACTAGGAAAAGAGGCATCCGGAAGAATCAAGTAGTACAGAGTGAAATTGGCATAGTGACCCTTGAGGTAAATGTCCAAGAAAATACAGAATCATTGGTACAAAAAGAATAGGAGATGTCTAAGCAAATAGTAATTGTTCCTGAGAAATTCTAGCAAGGACCACAGAAACAAAATTTGGAATAGGTTTGAAAAAGGGATGGATTAGCAAATTGATTTCAATTGAAGAAGAGACTCTTCCTATGTGCAGGTGGTTGACCTTACTACTCTGTCATTTCCAAAGACAATGAGATCCCCAAAAGGGCCAAGACTATCACAAAGACTCATACTGATTCATCTAGAGCAAGGACCTTAGAGATAGCAACTCCTTTCGAGGGTAAGACAAGAAAAGACATAACTGTTGATGATTACAACATTCAGATTATTCCCTTGGGAAATCCTTCAAGGGAACAACTAAAGCAAGGAGTGTCTGAAGCAATAAGTGATCTTTTACAAAAGGTTGATGAGGATGGAATGATGAAAAAACAACTAAAGGAGAAAATTAAGGCCTTAAGTTCATGTTTACAACAATTGACAGGGAAAACTAGTCATGAACAAGCAAGTGCCTATGTGAATACCCTTGAGGGTATAAATAAAGTAAATAGTGTTGTTAAAAAGGTCCAAGTGGTGGACACTTGGATTGAACAATTGACTGAGAAGGAAAAGAAGCTATTACAGAGGCAAGCTCAAAATATGAGGACCTCAAAAGTTGACTATTAGAAATTGATGGAATAATTGAAGAATGTGATAATGAGATATTTTACTTGGAAGGAAATCTCCCCAAACTTGACTGCATAACCCGAATTAGTGATGAGCTAGTTGAAAAAGAAAACATTGTACCAATATAGTACAAAGGGAGCTAGTATGCTCTTGAAGAATTGTCAAAGATCAAATTAGATACCTTGACTAAAATCAAAAAAAAATTGAAGCCAAAAGGAAGTTGGTCAATGATTGACTTGATGCTATTGATCGGAGATTAGAGGATATGGTGGTAGACAAATTCAAGAAGAGCTATGGGGATTTGAAAATTGATTTCTTACTTTACTCCTTCGAAATTAATACCCAGGAAAGTGACACCTCTATGAAGTTATTGAAATTATGAAGAAATTTGAGAATAGAATTGAGGAATTGAAAGCTAGGCCACTGGAATATAAGCAAAAAAATGGCCCAGTGTATGGATTTAATTGTGAGGCAAACATTGATTTCCCACCACCATGTTGTCCTAATGAAGATGAAACAAATTAATTATTCCAGACATATGATGCTTATATGGCAAGGATACAAGAGGAAAAATATGTAGAAGAAAAGGATGAAGAGGAAGAGGATGTAGGCACAAATATGACAAGCATGCTTAAGCACATCCTTAATTTTTATTCTTTTTCACACTCGATTAAACTAATATTGTGAAGTGATATTTCTGATGCATTAAAGTGTAGTTATCTTTCTAAAATTTTATTGTTTATTTGTTTTAATTGAATGATAAAAAGATATAGTAGTTCATAGTGGATTAGATTTAAAATTTAACATATACTTGGAATAGACATGTGAACTATTATATTGTTGTATTTCTTACAATTTGAGTGAAAAATGAAGATAGGGTTCTATAGGGGAACCTACCATTGATGGTGAAAGATGTATACATGCCAAAATTAAGACACTCAAGGGAAAACAACACTCAAATATTTTTGAGTATGGTCTCATAGTCTCCTCCCAACAAAGGAAGTTTATTCAGAAGTTTTTTTTTCTCAGCACAAACTCGTCTGAGCCTTGTGTTGTTTGTATAAAGATGATTGACCCGGCCAAGTCCCTGGACATACCCATATCCATTAGTGACTCCACAGTCATCCTAGGGTGGTTCATAATTTGTTCAAGCTCAATTTTCTTTTGATGGGATGACACCCAATCCAAAAGGTCCAGACCACCTAAGAAGAAAGTCATTTTTCCTTTCCCCTTGTGAAGAGCCAACTTACTAGGATTACTTTGAGAAGGAATGTTTAGAGTAATAAGAGGGGCAGGCACCACATGTTGTTGGTTGGATGAATTACAAGGACTTGAGCTGGTTTAGGCATCCCATTTTATCAAAAAGGGTGGTTTTTCCCTGGGGAATGAATTGGTTTGGGTCCTAGAAATTATGGCTCAGAGGAAGAAGCAAAATGCATCAAATGTGTAGATAACCGAGTTACAAACCTTCCTTTATTGTCCGAGATGAGGAGAGTGCTGCCCTTGAGCGGTGAGTGGAGATTGATTGGTCCTCTTCTCCATCTGATATGATAATTGGAGGCTGAGGTGGTGTTTCTCCCTTCCTCTTGCTCAAGGATGGTGTTGATGTTGGACCTGGTGGCAAGGACACATCTTCCACTTGTTTCTTTTCCAAGGAGTGAATCCTCTTCTCTAACTCATCCACCTTGTTAGAAATGGTAGGCACTATATCGATGGAAGATTTATCATACAATACATAAGATTCCTTGGGAATCTCTTTTGATATAAATTCATTGTTTCATAAAAAGGGAATCTTAAAATTGATTTTCCTAGAGACCTGAGGCCTCCTTTCAACCCAGTATTTCTTTAAGTCCTCAGGCATCTTCATATGTTCCCATCTAAAAATATGGAAATACATAACCTAGAAGGATGTGAACATAGGATTGATCCTGATTAACCAAGAAAGAAGTGCTAACTAGACCTTTTGGTATGTTAGGGGTCCTCTGGTATCACCCACACATTCTACATTGAATAGAGCCTCGAAAAATCTTCATTAGGACCACTCAAATCAAAAATATGATTTAGGTCTTATGAAGAAATCTCTTTCAGGTTGTGAGCTACAAGAACTTTCACCATTTTCTTGATTTGATTCCTTATGTTTAGAACAAGAAAGGAAACATGTGCAAATAGTGAGGAAATACTAGGCTTTATAGGTGGAAGGATGCATTTGGCCCTGTGTTAATAAAATATTTCCCATGGTGTAAACTATATTTTTCTCAGTTCACACAGAGGTGATTGAAGATTTGAGAGGAATTAAAAATGAATAGAGTTGGTAGTTCAGTAAGATTTGACAAACACCATGTGTGGCATTTAAACTAGTAAGATGTGAAGTGGAGTGCACTGAGCCCAAGAAGGATTTTGAGAGATGAGTGTAGGTGTGTGTCATGTCAAAAGCATCTGGAGATGCTCAATGATCATTTGAAATGATTGTTTAATCAAAAGGAGGGGAACGTTTCAAGTAGCTTGCCAAAGGTGATGACCGGACATCCCAGTCAGACACAAGTGGAATACATTGAAAAGACTCATGTTTTCATACACTGACAAGTATAGAATGAAGCTCATAAAAATATCTTCTAGAACAAATTTGTAATAGAAAGTATTCTCGAGAATATTCTTATTTTTGGGGGGAAAATATTTGAAGTGAAGAGAGTGATATAAAAGCATGAAAAAATCATGCCAAAAAGGGGGTTAAAATTTTTGAGAATTGTCGAAGAAAAGAAAAGGAGAGAAAGCCAAGAGAAGCCATTTTCTAAGAGAACTTATTTGAGAAACTAGTTACTTCTTGTGTGTCTTTTAAGATTGATCATGTCAAGATGGTTGCAGATGTATAGCCATTGAAAAAACTTTGAGATTGTAAACAAACTTTCCCTTGTTGATCAAATTCTGAAAAACCTTGAGTAATTAGTGTTAATCATGAACTTTGTTATGTTTATTGTCATTTTGAGATACTTTCAAATAGTCATCTATGTTCTGTTGTAATCTTACATTAGAAATCCCTTTGAAATCACACAAAAATTGCATCCTCATGACAATATTGTGGCATTTGCAATTACATTATGAAGAGAGCTTTCATTTCATAATGCAATAAGTGATTTAAATTCACTTTACTTTCATTTCAGTGATACAGATTGTTTGTCAATTTATGAGTGTATCATAAGTGTGATGTAATAGGGACTTCTAAGGTTTAATTAAGTCTTTAACATGAGTTCTTATGTTAAATCCTTGAAGAATGTGTGAAGCCATGTGTCTTTGAGCTTTCATAGATGCATAATTTTCTAGTTGAAGGTTCGTCTTGACTATTTGAAATATATTCATCTTTTTGCCTCGGATTTGTCAACATTTGTTTAAAGTTCTCAAGGATTTAGTATAATCAAATTTATCTTGCTTAACTTCCCAACCATAAAACACATATCCAGAAATATATCATACATGAACTATCCCTGCTTGCACTATGTGTCCACAAATGATAAATAAGATCAATGAATTTATCCATCCTTTACTAAAATATGCAAGTGCAATCAGTTCTTATCATTTCCTTTAGTGACCTGGGCCTTATCTAGAGAACATCTTCATTTTCTAAAGTGACAACTCATGAGAGTTAGGTTATGTTGTATTGGCCATGTTTTCTTGAGGTCTCCTTCAAAATATTGCAAAGGAATAGTCAAATACTACTAATTCGTTGATGATTTCCATTAATACAAGTCACAAAATGGGTCCTCTCACCTTGGTTGAAGGAACAACCTAAAGTAGTAAGGGTAGGTCAAAATCTTAGCATGGTGATACCCAGTCCTTTCCAAGCTAGAGTGATAAAGAGTCATCTAAAATCCATCCCTGGCTACAAAATGACTCCTATTATGATTTTCTTGTCTCTAAGCATCCTGATCAAATTGTGATGCTTCTCGGTTTCAAAGGAAGGATCAATTTGGGTACCAACACTCGATCTAGTGCCATTTTGGGAACTATTTGTACAAATACATACATGTGCTGACCCTAGTAATGTTTCTTATATGATTTGAGTGTAAATATGTTTTCTAAATGTTATCCTTTGTTAGGATTTGTAAAATTTGTGTGAGATCAAGGTTTATTGTGTAGTATTTCTAGTTTCTAGTGGTTATTGCACTAAATTTGTATCATTAGCAATAAATGGGGGTAAAGGAAGGTCGGATCTAGAAATTTGCAAAAATTAAGCATTGATAGACACTTGACAAACTACTTATAGTGCATTTGCACATCTAAGGTGAGAATCCTTGGTGGTGACTCGAATTGGTTTGAAATTTTGATAATTACCAGTGTCTTAAACCTGTGTCAAGTGAAATTTTTCATTAATACTTGTAAAGCTGGAGGGAAGAAGGTATTTCTTCACTAGGGATCCTACTAGAAAGTTATTTCCAGAATTGGGAAAAGAAAATTCAGAAGGAAAACAAGTCTAGAAAGTATTGGAAAATCAAGAATCAAGAAGAAAGGTAATACCAATTTTGGAAAGTGATCAACCTGTAGTTGAAGATTACCCTACATCTTCAAGTAGTTCTAAACCAAGTAGTCCTTGTGTAAATTTGAATTCTCCAACTGGAGAGGGGCCATCATTTGTGTCTGAAAAGAGTGTTTCTCAGTTTTTTCCTTGTATCCTCCAAGGTTGATAGGGTTTTTCACGAAACTGAATCAATAGAGGATATTTACTTTGAAAGTTTTACTCTTGTGCTCCAAAGACCCCTTGTCCCTTATCATTTTTATTCTCTTACAAGATCACCTCCCAGGGCAATATGGCTCAACCTCCACCTAGACCTATTTTTGTTGTCAACACTTTTGGACCAATAAGTTTTAGAGGTATGGTTGGATATCCTAATATGGTGCCACAAGATGTCAGAAATAGGTTACCAAAATTTCAAGGGAATAACACCATCACTAGTGACCAACATTTAAGACTCTTCATCAATATGATGGAAGACTTTGAAATTGAGTTTGAAGATGTGTATATAAATTTGTTCATTCATACTCTTGAGGAGGATGCATGTGACTGGTATAAGGATTTACCAAAAAATTCAATAGACTCATGGATGGAGATGAAAAATTCCTTCAAATTACAGTATGGGGATAAGACAGATCCTAGGTTCCTCTTATCTAAATTTGAAAATATAAAGAAGAATCCAAATGAATCTATCCAGGATTTCAATACTAGGTTCAATAAAACCTTGAATAGGTTACCTATAATCTTAAGGCCAAGTGATGAGTCTTGTTTGATCAAATATTTTGATGCTTTTGATAAAAAGGTTGCTTATTACTTGAGGGATAAAACCTAGAACATTGAGGCAGGCTTTCACAATGGCCTTACAAATAGAAAATAATATCAAGGCAGTTGGGAAGCCTCCTAAGAGAGAGGGTGTCAAGTTGATCAATCCTGAAAGACCTCAGTCAAACAAAGTAGTGGATTTGGAAGAGGTTGTGAAGACTTTGGATTGCAGAGCAGTTAAAGAGATATCCTATAAACTGGACAGAGTAGAAAAGGGATAGGATAGAGTTCCCAAGGTCAACACAAGCCACAAGGTCAGGAAAGATTTGGAAATCATCCCAGGTGATCACATACTAGATGACAAGAGGAAAAGGGCCCATGGGATCAGGAAATAAATTGCCTCAACCTAGGGAAAGTAGGTTGGTCCCTAATCCTTTAACTGCTAGGGTTGTTATATATGGAAGAGGCCCATGTAATTGAATGGTGTGATAGGTGTTTCTTACCGCATTCCCATGTGATGTGGATAAGGAATTTGAGGAAATAAATTGATGATGAGGTTATGGTGATGTGTGCATGATGGAGTGCCCTGAGAACTCACAACAAGGGGTGACTTCAACTGAATTGATAAGTGCCAAAACTGTTGAAAATTTTTAGGACTGTGTCCATCGGGTATTACCTCTTCCTCCCATTAATGATTTTGAAATTGATATGGTACAAGAATTTTATTTTCCTAATCATGATTTTGAATACTTAAGGGATTTGATGATTAAAAAATATGATGGGGAATTCCTTCTGAAGAAGACATGAAATTGTTGATGAATGCAGTAGTTTCTCAAGAGAAGGAATATAATACTAGAAGTAAGGTTGTCAAAGGGGTAGGCACATAAGCCAAATTCCAATTCTTACCAATATTCTGAAGGAACCCCCTAAAAAAGATACATCTGGAAAAGGCCTAATTACCCCAAATAGAGCTTGTACATCTGCCCATGCCCAGACTATGAAAACCCCTATATTATCAAAAGAAGTCGTGAATCTTCCTCCTAATACTATCCTACCCAAATATATTCCTTGTGACATAGCCCAAATCTTAATCTAGATCAAGGTTATTGTTCCCATTGTTGAATTACTTAGGATCCCTGAGCATCGAAAAGGATTTTGAATATTTGGGATTTAAGGAAGAGAAAACTACCTAGGGAAAAAGTGTGAATAACGTGGAGACTCCTCCTATCATTGCAGAGTTAGAAATACCACAAGCATTGGAGGAACTGGGAGAATCACCTGAGGTGTATTTGGGTACTTCTCTGGTGGAATCTCAGCTTGATGTGGATCCATTTTACACCACCTTAATTATTAAAGATAGGCTGGTACATAATTACATGTTTGATTCAAGAGCCTCATGTAATGTAATGCCCCTTGAGGTAATGAATGAATTAAATATCAAAGTAACAACAGATTTTGGGAAATGTACTACTATGGATTCAAGAGAAGTGTCCAGTAATTGGGTATGTTAAAGGATTAGTAGTGCAACTAGTAGCTTATCTAGGAAAATGCTTAACCATGAATGTAGTTATTGTGGATTGTCCTGCCAAATGGGGGATGTTGTTGTCAAGAAAATGGGCTGCCAGTGTAGGAGGAAGTGTGCAAATGGACATGTCATACATGACCATACCAATAGAAGGGAGTCTTGTGAAATTGTATGGTGAGAAGAAAATGTTACATCTGATTGAGGACCCTAACAATGCTTCTTATGAAGTATTGTACACAAATGTTGATGTTGATAACTTTGTGGGGTATGCTGATTTTAAGGAGCATAAAATTGACAAGTGCAAGTATCTTGAGTAAGTTGGTTCTCCTTGGACTCTGATGTTTGATGGGGCTTGTTCTAGATCTGGTAATGGCATTGGTGTTGTCTCCTAATATCTCCAAGCCATGAGGAATTTAACTTTTCTTTTAAACTCAATTTTGAATGCACCAATAATATTGTTGAGTATGAAGCACTGCTCTTGGGTTTAAGAATTTCCTAGAAGTATGGTATCAAAGAAATTATTGTTAAAGGAGATTCAGAATTGGTGGTTAAGCAAGTTCACAAGTTGTATGCAACAAAGAATCAAAGAATGAAGCAATACAAGCATGCAGTTTGGGATTTCATTGAAATGTTTGATTCCTTTAATATAGTGTACCATGAGAGAAAACAAAATGTTGTAGCAGAAAGATTGGCAGTATTAGGATCTAGGTTTGAAAATTGCACAATGTCGTTGTATTGTGAATATGATATTGAGGTGATGACCAGACCATTTGTTCCTGATAATGTAAAAAATTGGCAAGTTTTTGAAGATGATGCCCAAATTCAAAGATTCTTACAAAACAAAGGGGAATTCACAAATCAACACGTGGATTGGGAGCCAATGGTCTATAGTAATGAAGGACGAGAAACCTTGTTTGGTAAAGATATTATTCAATTGAAAAAAATACTATTCTAAGAGGTTTGGTTGCACTTGAGTCAAACTTTGATAATGTTGATTGCATTGTGTTTAGACATATGTCATCTTCGAGAGATGTGGAAGAATATAACCTAGGAATGGACAAAAAACCTAGGAGAATATGGTTAGGTGGCAACTTGAATAAAGAAGAAAAAGGATCATATATCCAATTGTTGAAAAAGTACTAGGACTACTTGGCATGGTCATATTCAGAGTTGAAAGCATATAGGGAAGACCTTTTCTAGCATGAAATACCACTAGAAGCTAATGCTAAGCCATTTAGGAAAAAAAAGACCAATCAATCCACTTCTCTCCCTCAAAATGTAGGAAATTTAAAAAGTTAAGGATGGAGGTATAATACAACCCACAAGGTATTCTTCATGGGTGGAAAATCTAGTGCCAGTTCGAAAAAGAATGGAGATATAAGGTTGTGTGTGGATTTTAGGAACCTGAATAAAGCATCAATCAAAGATAATTATCCCCTTCCCAATATGGATAACATGTTGCAGTTAGTTACTGGCTCTGAATTATTGTCTACTCTTGATGGGTTCTCAGGATATAATCAAGTAGTGGTAAAGCAATCAGAAAGAATTAAAACAACTTTCACTACCCCATGGGGTACTTATGTGTATGTAAGAATGCCATTTGGTCTAATGAATGTTAGAGAAACTTTTCAAAGAGCTATGGATGTAGCATTCTTAGGATATATAAATGATTTCATTTTTGTGTACCAGGATGATGTGACAGTGTTTTCAAGAAGAAGTGATCACTTGCAGCATTTAGAAAATATGTTATTAAGATGCAGGGAATATGGTATCTCACTGAACCCTAAGAAATGTCATTTTGGGGTTCAAAAGGAAAATTTTCTCAGACATATTGTATCAAAAGAAGGGGTCATGATTGATCCTGAGAGAGTGGAAGCCATTGGAAAAGTTCCTATTCCAAGAACCAAAAAGGGAATTCAATCTTTTTCGGAGGCAGATAAATTTTATCAGGAGATTTATTTCCAACTTTTTGAATTGACTATCCCAATCACCAATATGTTGAAGAAGGATCAGAGTATCAAATGGGAGGAAAAAACTATTCAAGCCTTTACTGGGATCAAAGAAGCATTGAATAATGCCCCTGTTTTAGCAGCTCCTGATTATAAAAAGGCTTTCCAAATGTTTTCCTTTTCTTTTGAGAATACCATTGCATCTGTGTTGTTGCAAAAGGATGATGAAGGGAGCGAAAGGCCAATTGATTTCTTTAGTAAAGCATTACAAGGGGAAGAACTGAAATATACTATTATGGAGAAACAGCCTTTTCTTTGGTGAGAGCCAAAAAAATATTTAGGCCATATATTTTAAGTTCTAAAGTCATAGCTTATGTCCCGCATACTATGGTTAAGGATATCTTGTCTGAGATGGAAATTTCGAGTAAGAGATGTCGATGGGTGAATAAGTTGCAAGAGTATGACATGGACATCCAAACTACAAAATTGGTTAGAGGTTTGGGCCTAGCAAAGCTGATGACAGAAATCAATTTGCAAGTAGTTGAGATAAATGAGGTTGAAGAAGAAGAGGTGAATGTTCTTACAAAATTGATAAAATCTTCCTGGTACAAGGATGTTATATTTTATCTCAAACATTTGTAATGCCCTGAGTATTTAATAAAAAATCAAAAGAGAGAACTTAGGTTGGCTTCCCAAAAATATATCATCACTAATTATGGGTTGGCTTGGAAAAACCTTGAGGGAATTCTCTTAAGATGTATCACTGAGGATGAATCCCTAGAATTAATTACTAATTTCCATGGAGGAGTTTGTGGGGGAAGAGTAACAACCCATAAGATCTTAAGGGCTAGATACTGGTGGCCAACACTTTTTAAGGATACAACTTTATTGGTAAGAAAATGTGAAAGTTGTCAATGTTTCTCAGGAAGATTGAAAGCTTTAGGATCCCTCCCTTTGCATCCAATATCAATTGAATCCCCTTTTAAGTAGTGGGGAATGGAATTTGTTGGGGAGATTTTAGATTCTTCAAGTGCAGGCCATAAGTGGATATTAGTGGCCACTGATTACTTCACCAAATGGGTGGAGGAAATCCCCACTAAGAAGGCAACCCACCAAATTGTCATGGATTTCATTTTAAATCATATAATTTGCAAGTTTGGAGTGCCTGCTAAAATAGTTGCTGACAATGCTATGAGTTTTGAGCTAAACCTTTGGTAGCCATGTGTCAAGAGTATGGGATAAATCTAGCATATGCTTCCAATTACAATCCCCAAGGTAATGGAAAAGCAGAGTCAAGTAACAAAAAATTGTTGAAAATAATTAGGAGGACCTTGGAATTAAATAAATGAAAGTGGGGTGAGTAGTTGAAATTTGTTGTTTGGGCTAACAAAATTACTATTAAAAGAGCTACTAGAAAGAGCCCATTTGAATTGGTGTATGGAACTCAAGCTCTCCTCCCCCTGCATATGTAATTATCTTCTTATCAATTTATCTGGAAATTGGAGGACCAAGAGATCAGTCCCTATGATGCATGTATAAATCAAATTGTTGAACTGGATGAAGAGAGAAGAGAATCCCATCAAAGACATGTGAAGTTTAGGGAGAAATTGAAAAAAATATTTAATAAAAAGGTAACCCCAAGATTTTTCAGTGTGGGAGATCTTGTGCTACTATGGGATAAAGAGACATGAGGATAAGGGAAAACATGGAAAATTTGACACATTATGGATGGGCCCTTATTCTATTGATATTAGGATTGGTGAGCATACCTTCTTCCTAAAAGATCTAGATGGGGAATTTCTTGAGTTGCATATTAATGGAAGGCACTTGAAATATTTCCTTGATTGATTTCTCAGAATCAAGGTACATATCTTTGTATAGTGTACAGTCTTTTTGTTTTATTTCATTTTTGCATTTTTTCTATTTTGGTTTGTCCTAGTCCCTAGTGACTGGTTTTCATTGGTTTCTCAGTTTGTTCTTGGAGGGTTAGAAATTGTTACTCTGTTTTTCAAGTTGGTTCTTGACTCTATGGCCCAATGGATTTTGGCACATAGGTCTGTTGTTGTTTTTGCACTTGGTTTTTCTCTTGCAGTGCTCGTGGGGAGTGCCCATCCCCAAGTTATATTGAGTGTTGGTGCTCGATAGTAATCTCACCCATTTTTATTTGAGATTTTATTTTCTATCTGCTTCTCGTGTTTGGTTTTCCAGTGAGTCTTTTTGGATGTTCTCTAGTTTTCCCATTTCTATATATGTTCTTCCTCTTTTTGGTCAAAGGTTTGGTTATGGAGTGTGTTATTTTTAATTTTCCCTTTGGAAGAAAACTGGTTTTATCTAAAATGGGATTGTTTTCCTTTGGTAAAGGTTTTCCTCAATCATGTTTTGTTTCTTCATTTCTCTTGCTATGTCGTCTATTATACACGTGGAAATTTTTGATTGGTGCGGTGAAGCGTGTTCAATTTGCAAACTTGTAATTTTCCTATGAAATTCACAAACTACAACTTTGGTCCTATTTACGACCCGATGAATATTCCTCAAATATTCATGACCATAAAGTTAGCACAAACAATTTTTTCTTTCCACCCTGAAGGTGTACATGTGGTGCAAAATGAATGGATGTGGGGATATGATGCATAGTTGTATTTATGCACTTTAAAGAGAAAAAATGTTAAGAATGCAAAAATAGTAATTGTTCCTAAGAAATTCCAGAAAGGACCACAATAAAAAAAGTCTGGTACAGGTTTGAAAAAGGGATGGATTAGCAAATCGATTTCAATTGAAGAAGAGAATCTTCCTGTGAAGGTGGTGACCTTACTTCTCTTTCATTTCCAAAGGTAGTGAGAGCCCCAAAAAGGGTCAGGACTATCACAAAGACTCATACTGATTCATCTAGAGCAAGGACCTTAGAGATAGCAACTCCTTTTGAGGGTAAGACAAGAAAAGACATAACTGTTGACGATTACAACATTCAGATTATTCCCTTGGGAAAGTCAAGGGAACAACTAAAGCAAGGAGTGTCTAAAGTAGTAAGTGATCTTTTACAAAAGGTTGATGAGGATGGAATGACGAAAAAACAACTAAAGGAGAAAATTAAGGCCTTAAGCTCATGTTTGCAACAATTGATAGGGAAAACTAGTCATGAACAAGAAGATGCCTATGTGAATACCCTTGAGGGTATAAATAAAATAAATAGTGTTGTTAAGAAGGTCCAAGCGGTGGACACTTGGATTGAACATTTGACTGAGAAGGGAAAGGAAGCTATTACAGAGGTAGGGTCAAAATATGAGGACCTCAAAGGTCGACTATTGGAAATTGATGGAATAATTGAAGAATGTGACAATGATATATTTTACTTGGAAGGAACTCTCCCCAAACTTGACCGCATAACCCGACTTAGTGATGAGCTAGTTGAACAAGAAAACATCATACCAATAGAGTACAAAGGGAGCTAGTATGCTCTTGAAGAATTGTCAAAGATCAGATTAGATACCTTGAATGAAATCAAGAAAAAAATTGAAGCCAAAAGGAATTGGGTCGATGATTCACTTGATGCTATTGATTGGAGATTAGAAGATATGGTGGTAGACAAATTCAAGAAGAGCTATGGGGATTTGAAAATTGATTTCTTACTTGACTCTTTTAAAAAGAATATCTAGGCAAGTGAATTCTCCTATGAAGTTATTGAAACTATGAGGAAAGTTGAGAATAGAATTGAAGAATTGAAATCCAGGCCACTGGAATATAAGCAAAAATGGCCAGTGTATGGATTCAATGTGAGGAAAACATTGATTTTCCAGCACCATGTTGGACCTAATGAAGATGAAACAAATGAATTATTCCAGAGATATGATGCTTATATGGCAAGGCTACCAGAGGAGAAAGATGCAGAAGAAAAGGATGAAGAGGAAGAAGATGCAGGCACAAAAGATGACAAGCATGCTTAAGCATATTCTTCCTTAATTTGTATTCTTTTTCACACTCCATTAAACTGATATTGTGAAGTGATATTTCTGATGCATTAAAGTGTAATTATCTTTATGAAATTTTATTGTTTCTTTGTTTCAATTGAAAGATAAAAATATATAGTAGTTCATAGTGGATTAGATTTAAAATTTCACATATACTTAGAATAGACATGTGAACTATTATATTCTTGTATTACTTGCAATTTGAGTGAAAAACAAAGATAGGGTTCTATAGGGGCCCTACCCTTGATAATGAAATATGTATACATGCCAAAATGGAGACAATCAAGGGAAAACAACACTCAAATATTTTTCAGGCTGGTCTCATAGTCTCCTCCCAACAAAGGAAGTTTATTTAGAAGTTTTTTTTTCTTAGCAAAAATCATCGAGCCCGTGTGCTATTTTTTTAAAGATGATTTACCCACCAAGTCCCTAAAAATACCCATATCCATCAATGACTCCATAGTCACCTAGTGATGTTCATAATTTGTTCAAGCTCAATTTTTTCTTTTGGTGGCAAGGACACATCTTTCACTTGTTTCTTTTCTAAGGAGTGAATCATCTTCTCCAACTCATCCACCTTATTCGAAATGGAAGGAAGCTGTATCGAGGGAACATTTATCATATAATACATAAGATTTAATAGGAATATCGTTTGATACAAATTCCTTGTTACATAAAAAGGGGCACTCAAAATTCGTTTTCCCAGAGACCTGAGGCCTCCTTTCAACCTAGTATTTCTTTAAGTCCTCAGGCATGTTCATATGTTCCCATCTAAAAAGATAGAAATACATAACCTAGAAGGATGCTAAAAACACAGGATTAATCATGATTGACTAAGAAAGAAGTGATAACCGAATCGCCGTTATGTTAGGGTCCACGGTATTACCCACACATTCTACATTAAACATATCCCCGATAAAAGCTTCATACAAACCACTCAAATCAAAAATATGATTTAGGTCTTCTAAAGAAATCTCTTTTAGGCTATGAGCTACAAGCACTTTTACCATTTTCTTGATTTGATTCCTTATGTTTAGAACAAGAAAGGAAACATGTGCAAACAATGAGGAAATACCAGGCTTTATAGGTGGAAGGATGCATTTGGCCCTATGTTAATAAAATCTTTCCCATGGTGTAAACTAGATTTTTCTTAGTTCACACAAAGGTGATTAAAGATTTGAGAGGAATTAAAAATGAACAAATTTGGTAGTTCAGTAAGATTTGACAAACACCATGTGTGGCATTTAAACCAGTAAGACATGAAGTGGAGTGCACTAAGCCCAAGAAGGATTTTGAGAGATGAGTGTAGGTGTACGTCATGTCAAAAGCATCTGGAGATGCTTAGTGATCATTTGAAATTATTGTTTAATCAAAAGTGGAGAGGAACATTTCAAGTAGCCTGCCAAAGGTGACGGCTGACATCCCGATTAGAAACAAGTGGAATACATTGAAAAGACTCATGTTTCATACACTGGCAGTATAAAATGAAGCTCATAAATAGTATCTTCTAGAAAAAATTTGTAACAAAAAGTATTCCGAGAATATTCTTGTTTTTGGGGGAAAAGATTTGAAGTGAAGAGAGTGATATAAAAGCATGAAAAAATCATGCCAAAAGGGGGTTAAAATTTTCTTAGAATTGTTAAAGAAAAGAAAAGGAGAGAAATCGAGAGAAGCCATTTTATGAGAGAACTTATTTGAGAAACCAGATTACTTCTTGTGTGTCTTTTAAGATTGATCATGGAAAGATTATTGCAGATGTATAGCCATTGATAAAACTTTGAGATTGCAAACAAAATTTCCTTGTTGATAAAATTATGAAAAATATTGAGTAATTAGTGTTAATCATGAACTTTGTTATGTTTATTGTCATTTTGAGATACTTTCAAATAGTCATCTATGTTCCTATTGTAATCTGACATTAGAAATCCCTTTGAAATCACACAAAATCTCGTCCTCATGAAAGTATTGTGGCATTTACAATTCCATTATGAACGATAGATTCAATTTCATAATGCAATAAGCGATTTAAATTCACTTTCTTTCATTTTAGTTGATCTGATTATTTGTCATTTTATGAGTGTATCATAAGAGTGATGTAATAGGGACTTTAAGGTTTTAATTAAGTCTTTAGCATGAGTTATTATGTTAAATCCTTCAAGAGTGTGAAGTCGTGTGCTTTTGAGATTTCATAGATGCATAATTATCTAGTTTAAGGTTAGTCTTGACTATTTGAAAGCTATTCATATTTTTCCCTCATGGATTTGTCAACATTTATTTAAATATCTCAAGGATTTAGTATAATCAACTTTATCCTACTTAATCAAGTTATCCAAAATAAGATCATGCTTATTTTTGGTTAATCGCACCCATTTTTTCCTCTTTTAGTGCTTCAATCTAAGTTGTTAGATATTCTAAGCACTTAACACTTCTTGAAAGCATCTTCATCGTGGGAAATTTCTTCCCTTTCAAAAATATAAAAAGTCCTTCTAAATCCTCATATTTTGCAAGTTACGGGCCGACGGGCTTGGAAGGATTTTTGTCAAAGGTGGGCCAACAGACTGGGAAGACTTATTCTAAGTGGAAAATTGTAGTTCAGTTAAGTGCGCGCGGAGGAAAATTTTCCTAAGTAAATTTCGGGTGGCAGGTGTCTCATGGGGAGTTTTCGAACTTTTTGGTTTCGCAAATAGGGGTGCAAAGTAAATTTATGGCCCGCAAGCCCATGGGGGATCTTAAAACCAAATCAAGAAAAATGCCTAAGGTCACAAAAGGACACGTGGCCATGTTAAAAAGTCAAAGTGGGAAGACAAATCATTAAAGGGTAAGTGCACCAAGTTGGGTGGCCAAAAGGGGGTCCTAAGTGGATGTATTTTTCTGGAAAAAAAATACTTCAACTTGTACAAGTTTTTTGAAATAGTTACACTCAAAATTGGAAGATGTTGTAGAAATATGAATCGTAGAATTTTGAGTCTATTTTTTAAGATACAATTTTTTTTTGAAAACGGATAAGTTTAAGTAGGTCAAACAACTAAAATACCAATAGATGCTCTGTTTTTGATAAAAATATACTAGAGTGACTTTTTACGCCCCCATAATTTTTTTAGCACCATTTACTATTTTTGAAAAGTCTTTGGTAGAAAGATAGCTACGAGCATCTAGTTTGGGCTCCATTTTAAAAATATTTTTTTAGTGAATATTGTTTTATTTATGATTTTTCTACTACAAAATTTTATGTTTTGAAAAATAACGGAGCTTCGACCGTGTCCCCTGCCCTAATTACCTCAAAAATATCAAAAATTAGTTTTTTTATATGTATAGAATTATGCCTAGTTTGGGCTAGTATAATTTTTTTAAAATTTTGATCACCAAAAAAAAAGATACACCATGAAAGATAGACATATTTTCACTTCAAAAAATAGCTATAAAAAGGCATAGAAAATAAATAATATGGAAACCTTATATTAGTCAAAAAAATTGAAACTTATATTTTTAGAAATAAAAAACTCCGCTCTACATCGTGGTATAATTTTTAAAAATGGATTGATTGTTTTATTTTTAATTGTCATAGAGGAAGTGGAATTTTTACATTTTCTTGCAAAAACATGTTGTTTGTTGTGTTTGTACAAGTCAAGCGTTAGGCTTGGGGATCCAAACTAGACCCCAAGCCTTGAGGCATGGCTTGGAAAAAAGAAAATATAAAATGCGTACATGTTATAACGTGTAAGCATTATAACGCATACGCATTTTCCTTTTTTTTATATATTGTGGCCCCAACGTCCCTTTTCATATCTTTCACAGATTTTTTAAACATTATGTTTTTCATCGTAATTTTTTCTACATTCTTGCACGATTTTTTAGTAGTTCGTTTTGTCCCCTACCCCACTAGTTGATTCTTTCTAATCATGGGTGATAAACGTCGAGCTAAGGACAAGAGGAAAGTCAAGAACAATACATCATAGTAATTGGAAGAGAAGAGAATAAAGAAATTGAAGAGAATGCAAAACTTCGAGCAAGGCAAAGTACATCCACTATATAAACCGTAGCTAATGTATTAGAAAATGGGGATGAAATACATAATGAAAATCTAGAGAATAATTATTTTGCAATGAATCATGACTTTCCAATGAATAATGATATTCAATTGAATGATAATGTTGGTATGGATGAATAAATTGATATGAATCCAATTGTTGAACCCTTACGTGAGAATCCGAATGTTAACCACGAAATTTGTATGAAAACACCGAATGAAGAAAGTAACCTTCTAAAAGAATCTTCACCTCTAAGAACACCTTCATCCATTTTGTGAAGAAAACTAATTCACTTAATTGAAATTGATGAAAACATTGTAAAACCAATGCCTAACAAAATTTTCGAAAGAACTGTGAGAAAAAAACCTAGTGGAATTTGCGATAATTACTTTGAGAATTTAAATGACACACAAAGATGTCAATTATTTGTTTCATTGATGAAATTAATTAAGATGAGACCTATAATTAAGACCCAGGGTTAAGAACATCTAATGTTGTTGATCAAAATGCGTCAATTGTTGAAAACATACATAAAGCATACCAAATCGTAGGTGGTAAAAGAGGACCAAAGATAGTGATGCTACAAGGCGTGTACTTACTAATTGTATACTAAGTGATAAAACATTTAATAAATGTTTAATTAGAAAAACAAGCCATGCTTTGAAGCTAAACAAAAAAACTAATGAAAGCAATAGAGAGACGTAAACATCTTGAGTTACTCAATAACATCAACTATTGGGATTTTCTACTAGACTTCCACGAAAATAAAAGAATACATTTGATATTCTAAAATAATTAATTGTAATGTTTTGGAATGAGAACACAAGGGTGTCAACGAATAGAAGAGATATAGTAAAAATAACAATAGGTTCTCATAATCATGAATCATGTGTAAAAATTTTCTTAGATATGACTCAAATGATTTTTTCTCTAAGTTTAATAATGAAAATCCACAAATTAACATTAGCCAAAGATTATTTGAAATGAGAAAACCCTTTTATGTGAAAATCAATCACTCACATAACACTTGTTGTTGCAGGCATCATGTTAAATTTTCAATGCATTATAATGTTTTTTGTCAAATACGTCGTGTTTTGCATACTGACATCATGTTGCAGGAGTGTGGAATAAATGTCCCACAAAAATCTTCAAGGGAATTTCTTCCGACAATATTTTGTGAAAAATCAACAAGACAATTTTTATAACAAAACATGTTTGGATGGAACGTGCAATGTATGTGGTGGCTTGCCAAATCTGAAAAGTTGTATCCATGAGGAGAGTACATATTCAATAGGAAAAGAATTGGTTGATTTCACCAAATATAAATCGGTGGTATATCAATTAAAATATGGAAAAGAATATAAGAGGTGTGAGATTGTTAGAAAATAATTACCTATATTAGAATATATGGTCAAATTTAGAGAGGAAATTTTCTATGAGTATGCAAGGCACACACATAGAGCTCGATGGTTAGATGAATAATTTAATTTAAGAAAGTACACATTCTAACTTGGTACTATTGTTTCATTATTTGAATTCACAAATAATTACACATTGCAGCCACAAATTAAGGTTCAATCTCAATATTATAACTCAAAGGTGCAAGTTTCTATTTTTGTGCATATAACATTCATGCCCTCTCCTGAAAGCACTGAGCAAGATATAAAAATATTAAGAGAGTATTATTTCTACATCAGTGATGATCGGACACATTCTACAAAATATGTACAAGGGTGTTTATAGGTGTTTTATGTGAACTTGAATGAGAGTAACATTAGTTTCGATCAAAATTACATTTAGTCGACAACTACACATCACAATTCAAGAATGCACGGACATTTTATTGGCTAAGAAGGATGCACAAATAAACAAATGTACAACATATATGGAGTTTTACTAAGGCATGGCATGTAAAAGGAGAGCATGATGGTGCAAGATTATGTGTGAAAAGAGCACTTCCAAGACAAGATTTAAAGTTCAAGGATGGTGCTAAATTTACATATGCAAAAACATTGCTGATTGGTGTGTTAAGAATATGGGCCATGAATCTCAATAGAGATCAACAGTTAAAGTAGATATTTTTTTGTTGATAGAGGAACAACATCTAGAAAAAATTGAATATTATATGACAGTTCCAGGATCAAGTGATATGCACTCATTCCGTAGTTCAAATGCAAATACTTGTACTATTTATACTAGGTGCATGACATGTTTTTGTATATTATGCATTGATTTTGTGTGGAATGAATGTGAGTCATAGTAGTGAGTGGATGAATCGACTTGTAGACCTCTAATTCCACTTGAAACACATCAAGTTCCAAGCGCATTACAACTTGCAAAGTCTTAAGATCGAATGAAAACATCACCCGACTTTGACCAAGTCTCTTATTTAGTGAAAAAGGTACATACATTTGTGTACATGCCATGTTTTAGATTTATAAATTATTAAATGGTCAACTCTTAATGTATTTTTAAATTGATCAAACAATTTTACTTTGTGATATATAGGACACGTACCTATTTTTTTGCAGTTATTGCGATGGAATTTAATGAAGAGGAACATACTACTTCTTGTCTCATTATGTAGAGGGGAAATTTTTTTGACTTCCATAGTCATTGATTGTGAAGACCTTGAGTATCCCATTGGATCAGTGGTAGTCATTAGAACTTGGCTTCGATGATATCCTATCAAAAAATCAAACATTTGGTTGTTTGAAGACTATGAAGTACATCGAAAGATTCTTCACTATTCACACTTGGTCCTTGTAACAAATATTAAATTGATCAAATATCGAGGTTAGCCATCAAACAAGAACCTCGTGGAAGGTTTGTGAATCCGATCATGAATCAATTCTTGCTACTGTCAAGAATAGAGTTGATCCTTGTGGTTCATTGGATTGAATTTGCAAAGGTATGTTCTTCATGAATTTAATTTGAATATTTACTTAAATGATTTTGTTTAAATTTTGTATGATTTAAAATTCTATTTAATTGCTTACTAACATGTTTATATAGGTTAGTGGTGCAAAAAGTATTCCACCTTCACGTGGTTGGCACTATATCGAGAGAAATTTTTATTCTCGAAACTAAGTGAAGCTAAGAGAAATTAAATATTATAAAGGAAAACAAACATAAATTCTCATTTCACCACCTATATTGTAAACATATCTTATTAAAATTATCATTTCACCACCTATATTATATGAACCACCTATATTATTCATGTGATTGGAAATGAACAACCTTACACTAACTCGGTATGAATGGATATGGATAAATATGCAATAGGATTTTGTAGAGGGCCTAGACGTGGAGGTCTTGGATCCGACGAGACATCTCTAGGTGACACAAAATTTGAGAAATCACCCATCAAAGATATCGCATGTTTGGGCCTCGAGCTCTTAAGGGACTACATCCAGACGGGTTAGTTTGAAATCAAGGGGAGCTTAGGGACCAAAAAAATCCTCAATAGCATTCACCTAGCCACCTTGATGTGTTGGCGTACTTGATTTGGTCCCTCAAGCTTCCGCTTGTAAACTACAAAGCATCTAACATCCCTACATCGACTCAGATTTCGCACTATTTTGCACATTTGCAAACAATAGGGAGAAAGTGAGACAACCAAATAAAGATGGATAAACATGATAGAATTTTGTAGAGGGCCCCGACGTGGAGATCTTGGATCTAACGAGACGTGTTTAGGTGCCACGGAGTCTGAGAAATCACCCGTCAAAGATATGGTGTGTTTGGGCCTCAAGGCTCTTAAATATCCATGTGCGTGGTCCCTAGAAAATATCATTTGATCTAAGACCTCCATATTGGGGCCCTCTACGAAATCCTTTCACGGTTTTCTCCATCTCCATTTGGTTCTCTCATTGTCCTATTGTTTGCAAAGGCATGAAATACTGGATTCTCTCGATTATAGGGTTGTCGATATCAGTAGTTTGCAAACTGGAAGCTCGGGGAGTAACCAACTACACCAACACGTTGGGGTGGCCACTAAATGCTAGTCGATGTTTTTATTTGGTTCCCAATGCTCTCCATGCTTTTGGGCTACCACATCCAGATGTAGTCTCTTAAGAGCCCTAATGCCAAAGCACGTTATATCTTCGATGGGTGATTTCTCGACTCCATGGCACATAGAGACATCTAGTCGAGATCCGAGACCTCCATGTCAAGGCCCTCTCCAAAACCATCTTGAAATTTTCTCCGTCTCCATTCAGTTCTCTCATTGTCCTATTGTTTGTAAATGCATGAAATAACATAGTCTCGGTCATTTTAGGGCTTCTAGACGTTGTAGTATGCAAACACAAGCTCGTGGGACTGAACTAACTAGTCCAACACGTCGGAGTGGCCTGGTGAATGCTAGTGGAGGCTTTGTTTTGGTTCCCTATGCTCCCTGTGCTTTTGTGATACCTCGTCTAGGCATAGTCCCTTAAGAGGCATGAGGCAAAAATGTACCATATCTTCGGCGGGTGATTTCTCGGACTCCGTGGCATTTAGAGACATCTTGTCAAATCGCAAACTTCCATGTGGGGCCATCTACAAAATCCTATTGCGGTTTTATCCATCTCCATTCATACGGAGTTAGTGTAAGGTTTTCCATTTCCAATCACCTAAATAATATAGGTGGTGAAATGAGAATTTTAATAAGATATTTTTATAATATAGGTGGTGAAATGAGAATTTTTGTTTGTTGCTCTGGGCTACCTCGTCCGAGTGTAGTCCCTTAGGATCCCTAAGGCCAAAAAATGATATATCTTTGACATGTGATTTCTCAAACTCTATGGCACCTAGAGACGTATTTTCAAATCTGAAACCTCCATGTTGAAGCCCTCTACAAAATCCTCTAGTGGTTTTCTCCATCTATATTCGGTTTCCTTGTTGTCCTATTATTTGCAAAGGCACAAAATACCGGAGTTCGAGTCAATGTAGGGTTGCTAGGACGTTGTAGTTTGTAAATAGAAGCTCGTGGGACCGAACCAAATATGCCAACACATTGGGGTGGCCTAGTGAACGCTAGTGGAGGATTTGTTTTTGTTCCCTATGCTACCCATGCTTTCAAGATACCTCATCCAAGCGTAGTCCCTTAAGATCCCTAAGGCCAAAACACAATATATCTTTGACGGGTGATTTCTTAGACTCCATGACACTTAGAGATGTCTCATCGATCCAAGACCTCCATGTTGGGGAACTCTACAAAATATTCTCAAAGTTTTCTCCATCTCCATTCGGTTCTCTCATTATGCTATTGTTTGCAAACAAGTGAAATAGTGCGGTCTCGGTCGGTGTAGGGATGCCGAGATGCTATAGTTTGCAAAAAAAAGCTTGTGGGACTAAACCAAATACTCTAAAGCATATCAGGGGTCACCTGGTGAACACTATTCGATACTTTTTTTTTCTTCCCTACGCTCCCCGTGCTCTCGGATACCTTGTCCGGGTATAGTCCCTTAAGATCCCACGGCCAAAATACACTATATCTTCGACGGGTGATTTCTCGAGACTCCATGGCACCTAGTGATGTCTCACAACTGATACCTCCACACCGAATCCCTCTACAAAATCCTCTCAAGGTTTTCTCCATCTCCATTTGGTTCTCTCACAGTCCTATTATTTGCAAAGGCACAAAATACCGGAGTCGATTTAGTATATGGTTGCTGATGCCTGTAGTTTCCAAATGGAAGCTTGTGGGACCGAACCAACTATGCCAACACATTGGGGTGTCTTGGTGAAAACAATTAGAGGCTTTGATTTGGTTCCTTAATATCCTCATGCTTTTGGGCTACCTCCTCTGGGCATAGTCTATTACGAGCACCGATGCCAAAACACACTATATCTTCGACGAGATGATTTTGGCACTCCATGGCACCTAGAGACATCTCGTCAGATCTAAGACCTCCACATTGGGGCCCTATACAAAAGTGTCTCATGGTCTTCTCCATCTCCATTTGATTCTCTCATTGTCTTATTATTTACAAAGGCACAAAATATTGGATTTTGAGTTAGTGTAGGTCTACCGAGACGCTATAGTTTGCAAATGGAAGCTCATGCGACCAAACCAACTATGCTAACTAATCATGGTGGCCACATGAACACTAGTGGAGGCTTTGTTTTGTTACCTATGCTCCCCGTGCTTTTGGGTTACCTCGTCCGGGTGTGGTCCCTTAAGAGCACTAAGGAAAAAACATGTTATATCTTTGACGGGTGATTTCGTGGACTCCGTGGCACTTACAGATGTATCGTCATATCTAATACCTCCATTTTGGGCCCCTCATGAAATCCTCTCGTGGTTTTATTCATCTCCATTCGGTTCTCTCATTATCCTATTGTTTACAAACACATAAAATAGTGCGAGTCTAAGTCGGTATAGATAGGCGGGAGACACTGTAATTTGTAAACAAAAACTCATGGGACCGAAACAACTACACCAACACATTGTAGTGGCCTAGTGAAGGATAGTGGAGGCTTTTTTTTTGTTTGCTACCCTCCCCGTGCTTTTTGGTTACCTCATCCAGGTGTAGTCCCTTAAAATCCCTGAGGCCAAAACACGCTATATCTTCGACGGTGATTTCTTAGACTCTATGGCACATAGAGATGACTCGTCAGATCCAAGACCTTCATGTTGAAGCCCTCTATAAAATAATCTAGCAGTTTTCTCCATCTCCATTTGGTTCTCTCACTGTCTTATTGTTTGCAAAGGCGTGAAATACTGGAGTCTGAGTTAGTATAGGGTTGTCGGATGTTGTAGTTTACAAAAGGAAGCTCATGGGACAAAAATGACTAGGCCAACACATCAAGGTGGCTTGGTGAATGCTATTGGAGGATTTTTATTAGTTCCCTATGCTCCCAGTGCTTTCGAGCTACCTCATCCTGGCGTAGTCCCTTAAGAGCTCGTAGACCAAAACACACTATATCTTCGACGGGTGATTTTTCAGACTCCGTGGCACCTAGAGACGTCTCATCATATTTGATACCTCCATGTTGGGGCCCCTACATGAAAGCCTCTCATGGCACTATCCATCTCCATTTGGTTCTTTGATTGTCCTATTGTTTGCAAAGGCGCAAAATACTAGAGTCCGAGTCAATGTACAACTGCTAGAGGCTATAGTTTGCAAACGAAAGCTCGTCGGACCAAACCAACTATGAAAACACATTGGGGTGGAAAGGTGAACGCTATTGGAGTCTTCAAATTTGTTCCCTACACTCCCGGTGCTTTTGCCAGCTACCTCATCCGGCGTAATCCCTTAAGAACCCCGAGGCTAAAACACGCTATATCTTGGATGGGTGATTTTCAGACTCCGTGGAACCTAGAGACGTCTCTCCTCGATCTGAGACCTCTAGGTTATGGCCCTCTACAAAATCCTCTCACATTTTTCTCCATCTCCATTTGGTTCTCTCTTGTCTATTGGTTGCAAAGGCATGAAATAGTGCAATGAGTCAGGTCATCTGTGGCTGCAAGAGGTCGTAGTTTGCAAACAAAGCTCGTGGGACCGAACCAACTAAGCCAACATATTGGGGTGTTTTGGTGAACACTAGTGGAGACTCTTTTCGTACCCTATGCTTCCGTGCTTTCAGAAACCTCATCTAGGCATAGTCCCTTAAGAGGCCTTGAGGCCAAAGCGCACCATATCTTCGATGGGTTATTTCTCGAGACTCCTTGGAACCTAGAGACATATCATCAAATCTAATACCTCCACATTGAATCCCTCTACAAAATCCTTTAACATTTTAATCCATCTCCATTCAGTTCTCTCGCTGTCCTATTGTTTGTAAAGGTGTAAAATACTTGAGTTTGAGTCATTGTCAGAGGGCTACAAGACACCGTAGTTTACAAATGGAAGCTCATGGGACCAAACCAACTACACCAACATGTCAAGGTGGTTAGGTGAACACTAGTGGAGGCTTCGTTTTGGTTCCCTATGCTCCTCGTGCTTTCGGGCTACCTTGTCTGGGCGTAGTTCCTTAAGAGCCTTGAGGCCAAAAAGCACTATATCTTCGACGGGTGATTTCTCAGACTCCGTGGAACCTAGAGACATCTCGCCGATCAAAGACCTCCACATGGTGGCCCTCTAAGGAAGTCTCATGTGGATTTCTCCATATCAATTTTATTCTCTCGATGTCCTATTGTTTACAAAGGCAAGAAATATTGGATTTTGAGTCAATGTAGGGATGTCGGATGTTGTAGTTTGTAAAGGGAAGCTCGTGCAACCAAACAAACTAGGCTAACACATTAGTGTGGCAAGGTGAACGCTATTGGAGGCTTCATTTTGGTTCCCTAAACTCCCCGTGCTTGGCTACCTCATCCGTGAAGTCCCTTTAGAGCCCCGAGGTTAAAACATGCTATACCTTCAACGGTGAATTCTCGACTTCGTGTCACTTAGAGAGGTCTCATCAAATCTGATACCTCTAAGTTGGGGCCATATACAAAAGCCTCTCATGGTTTTATCCATATCCATTTGGTTCTCTCGTTGTTCTATTCTTTGTCAAAGGTGTGAAATAGTGTAGTTTGAAAACAGAATCTTTTGTAGTTTCGAAGCTCGTGGGACCAAACCAACTACTCCAACATGTTGAGGTGTTCGGTGAATGCTAGTGGAGGATTTTTTTGGTTCCATATGCTCCCTGTGGTTTTGGGCTACCTCGTCTGAGCGTAGTCCCTTAAGAGCCCTAAGGCCAAAACATGCCATATCTTCCAGGGGTGATTTCTCAGACTTCGTGGAACCTATAGATATCTCATTAAATCTAAGACCTCCACATAGAATCCCTCTCTAAAATCCTCTCACATTTTTCTCCATCTCCATTTCTTTCTCTCGTTGTTCTATTGTTTGCAAAGGTGTGAAAAGTACTCGGAGTCGGTAGTCAGTGTAGGGCTGCCAAATGATGTAGTTTACAAACGGAAGCTCATAGGACCAAACCAACTACACCAACACATCAAGGTGGCTAGGTGATTGATAACGAAGCCTTATTTTTTGTTCCCTATGCTCCTCATGATTTTAGGCTACCTCATCCAGGCGTAGTCCCTTAAGATCCCTGAGGCCAAAAACACTATATCTTTGACGAGTGATTTCTCGGACTCCATGGCACCTACAAACATCTCATCAAATCTGAGACCTCCATGTTGGGGCCCTCTACAAAATTATTTCGTGGTTTTCTCCATATCCATTTGGTTCTCTCGCAGACCTATTATTTACAAACACTTGAAATACTCGAGTTTGAGTAAGTGTAGGGTGTTCGAGATGTTGTAGTTTGCAAATGGAAGCTCATGTGACCAAACCAACTACGCCAACACATCAAGGTGGAAAAGTGAATTCTATTGGAGGCTTAATTTTGGTTCCCTACACTCCCTATGCTTTCAAGCTACCTTGTCCAGGCGTAGTCCCTTAAGAGCCCCGAGGCAAAAACTAAGATTTCGAGACACCTAGAGACGTCTTGTCGATCTCGATAACTCTAAGTTAGGGCCCTCTATGAAATCCTCTCATGGTTTTATCCATGTCCATTTGGTTATGTCATTGTCCTATTGTTTGCAAAGGTACGAAATATTATAGTATGATTTAGTGTAGGGCTTCCAAACGTTGTAGTTTACAAACGGAAGCTCGTGGGACCAAACCAACTATGCCAACACATCGGGGTGGCCTGGTGAATGCTAGTGGAGGATTTTATTTGTTCCCTACACTCCCCATGCTTTCAAGCTACCTCATCCGGGCATAGTCCCCTAAGAGCCCCGAGGCTAAAACACGCTATATTTTCGACGGTCATTTCTTGGACTTTTGTGGCACCTACAAACATCTCATTAGATCCAAGACCTCTATGTTCAAGATCTTTACAAAATAAACTTATGGTTTTCTAAATCTCTATTTGGTTCTCTCGTTGTCCTATTGTTTACAAAGGCACGAAATACTAGAGTCTGAGCCAATAGGGTCAGACACTTTGTAAGTTTGAAAACGGAAGCTCGTGGGACCGACCTAACTACGCCAACACGTCAGGGTGGCTTGCTGAACACTATTGGAGGCTTTTTTTGGTTCCCTATTCTCCCCATGCTTTCAAGCTACCTCGTCTGGGCATAGTCCCTTAATATCCCTAAGGCAAAAACACACTATATCTTCGACGAGTGATTTCTCAAACTCTGTGGCACCTAGAGACATCTCATCAAATCTGATACCTCCATGTTAGGGCCCTCTACAAAATATTCTCACGGTTTTCTCCATCTCCATTTGGTTCTCTCGTTGTCCTATTGTTTGTAAAGGCATGAAATAATGGAGTCTCGAGTCGATGTCACGATCAAGCAGAGGTTGTAGTTTGTAAATGGAAGCTCGTGGGACCAAACGAACTACACCAAAACATCACGGTGGCAAGGTAAATGCTATTAGAGGATTCATTTTGGTTCCCTATGCTCCCCGTGCTTTTGGAATACCTTGTCCGAGCGTACTCTCTTAAGAGCCCTTAGGCCCAAACACATCATATCTTCGATGGGTGATTTCTCGACTCCGTGGCACCTATAGATGTCCTGTCATATACGATACCTTATGTTTGGGCCTTATATGAAATCCTCTCGCGAGTTTCTCCATCTCCATTCAGTTCTCTCTATGTCCTATTGTTTGCAAAGGTGTAAAAAGTGCAATCTCAGTCTCGGTCAGTGTAGGACTATCGGAGGTTGTTGTTTGTAAACAAAAGCTTGTGGGACCGAAACCAACTATGCCAACACGTTTGGGTGGCAAGGTGAATGTTATTGAGGATTTTGGTTTTGTTCCCTATGATCCCCGTGCTTTCGGGCTACCTCATCCAGCGTAGTCCCTTAAGAGCCCTTAGGCCAAAACACACCATATTCTCAATGGGTGATTTCTCAGACTTTACGAAACGTAGAGACATCTCATCAGATCCAATACCTCCATGTTAAGGTCCTCTTTGAAATCATATCATAGTTCTATTTATCTCCATTTGTTTCTCTCACTGTCGTAGTGTTCGTAAAGGCACGTAATAGTGCATCCGAGTCAGTATAGGGCTTCCAGAAGATATAGTTTGAAAATAGAAGCTTGTGGGACCAAACCAACTACACCAACATGTCAAGGTGGCCAAGTGAATGCTAGTGGAGGCTTCATTTTGGTTTCCTATGCTCCCCATGCTTTCGAGCTACCTCGTCTGGGCATAGTTCCTTAAGGTCCCTAAGACCAAAATGCACCATATCTTCAACGGTTGATTTATCAGAATTCATGGCACCTAGAGACATATCGTTAGATTCAGAGACCTCCATATTGAATCCCTATCTGAAATCCTTGTGTGGTTTTGTCCATATCTATCTATTTTTTCGTTGTCCTATTGTTTGTAAACGCATGAAACATTACGAGTCTGAGTCGCTAACAGTGTACGGTTCTTTAGAGGCTATATTTTACAAATGGTAGCTCATGGGACCAAACCAACTATGCCAACAAATTGGGGTGGCTTGGTGAATGCTAGTGGAGTCTTTTTTTTTGGTTCCCTACACTCTTTGTGTTTCGGGATACCTCATCTAGGCGTAGTGCATTAAGAGCCCCGAGGCCCAAACATGCTATATCTTTGGCGGGTGATTTCTCATACTCCATAAAGACGTAGAGACATCTCGTTAGATCCAAGACCTCCATGTCAAGTCCCTCTAGGAAATCCTATTATAGTTTTATCAATCTCCATTTGGTTCTCTTGTTGTCCTATTGTTTGCAAAGGTGTAAAAACAAGTGCGGTTTGAGTTAGTGTTGAGGTGTCGGACGTTGTAGTTTGGAAATTGAAGCTTGTGGGACAAAACCAACTACGCCAACATGTGGGGTGGCCAGTGAACACTATTGGATTCTTTATTTTCGTTCCTTATGCTCCCCATGCTTTCGTGCTACCTCATCCAGGTGTAGTCCCTTAAGAGCCGTGAATGACTAGATTGGCTTAAGAATGAATTTGATAGGGGTATGTCTAAGAACACACGGGAGTTATCAATCACCTAGTAAATATTTCTTGTTTAGTTTTGGATGGGAGTCAGCTGGCTTGTGGCTTAGTGACCTTCCATTCATTGTTAATTTATGTTATGATAAACCCATGAATGCTTTTAAAAGTGCCTTCAAAAGGATAGGGGTAGTCATCAAGCCTAGTGAAGGGTGTGATGTGATTTCCAAATAACTTGAAATGCCTATAGATTTAAAGGTAATAACATGAATTGGACAAGATTAGACAATCAAGAATCATTAAGTGTCTGAATTAGAATGTCATTGCATCTAGAGACATTCTCAAGCATTGGAGTAATGTATATGGAGAGACATTCTCAAAATATCAACAGATGAAAGGCATCAAATTGTGATGACTCTCGGGATTTTTAACAGGGGAGAAGACTGAAAATAATAGAACAATGTAGTAAGTGCATGATAAGATAAGAACTAGTTCAAAGATACCATGAGCAAGAAGAAGCGCAAGTAAGGTAAATACACTTGTACACATTGATAAATTTAATGAATAATTACTCGATTAAGTAACTCTTTATATACATACATTATATAAATACGATTTCCAAGGTTTGATGCATATTATAAATTAAAAATGCTAGTACATTTACATCACCAATAAATGAAAAAATAATCCATAATGTCTTAAATATTGTCAATTGCACATCATATTAGTTTCATGTGAAAATAATTTCAAAAATGTAAGGTCTCATACAAAATTATCAAGTTCCAAATAGTATTTTAATGTGCATAATAAATACAAAAATGCCCAAATAGGTCATATACCATCAAGTTCAAATGCCATATAGGCGTACATACAATGCCATGCATATAGGCATACAAAAATAATGTCATGTAAGACATATATATTTCCTACTCATCAAAATATATCCCTCTCTTGGCATTTCTCTAAGAAGGCCCTCCCTTAGATAGAGATAGAGATCCATGAGATGACTTTGGATCATCTCGAGCCCATGCTTCGAGTCCTCTTCCACCGAATAGTCACCGTAGATGAGCTTGTAAATGCAAACAATGTTTTTTTGTCAAAACATAATATATATATGTTTTCAACATGTATTTAAGACCATGCTAGAATAAAAGTATTTACATAAATTAAAAACTTACTTCAAGTTTTTGATTAAGACCATGCTAGAATGAAATTTGCATCTCACGTTTTGATGAGTCACGCCGATGAGTCATCGGGAGCTCTATAGTACAAACATGGGTACGAAGATGACGAGATGAAGGAGTTTGTGCCCTCGAAAGTCAAAATGGAGGGGGTTGAAGTTCCCTACATACACATAAGATCAGAAAATCTAACATCAGAATTAGCAAAAATAGAACTAAGTACATGTATGTACATAATGACAATATTTTAACTAATTTTATCAATATATAACTATTGTTTTTACCCCGCCACACCTATGAATCAAATGAACAGGATGCAACCTATCACAGTAACTCTTATATATACACAATGAAGTAAATTATTAACATAGTTTAATAATTATATAATGGAAGACATTACTAAAATGTAATTTAACATAATATAAAGTACATGATAAATTTAACAAAATTTACGCGTTGTTTGAATACCTCGGTGAGTTTCATGCAAATGAAAATGTAGTGGCAACACCTTTATATACTTGTTCGCAGAGATGGTAGGGTGTCTAGTGAAGTCAACATCTTTATCAAACATGTATATCACGTGAGTTAGATGAACATACAAGAACATACATATATTTGACTTCAAAACTAATACACACACACACACACACACACACATGTACATGTAAAAAAATTACAAAATTAACATTCTAAATTACCTCTCTCAATGTATGTGTATGGACAGTGCTCATCACCTATGGTCGAGATGAAGATGCACCTCCGTGAGCTATAATATCAATGCTTATACATGTACAAATACAATTATTTCAAAATTTAACATATATAAGTAAATCAAGTACTCCAAACTTTTTGTAACACACATGACAAAACATAATAAATTTACCTACGAAGGTGATGCTTTGATGAATGTAATCCAAATGTCTTACTCAAAAGGAGATCGACATAGTGACATTATTGTGTGCACCCCTAGTACTGTGTGTACCAAAATTAGTACGCATTAAAGTATTTTCCTCCTCGGGCCCCAAACATATGCTACCACATGATGAGAAAATATGTGGCCTCATGCTAGTACTCCCGAGGGAATACTGTGTACCTCCCTGAGTATCTGGATCAGAAATATCCCTCGTATGTGAACAAGGGTCATAGTTAGCTCATGAAGCGTGTGGAGTGTATCAATCTCTACTGTCTCCTTCACTGCTTAAGGGAAAATCTCAGGGTGAGGGGGCTTCTGTGCGGGGAATCTACCCTGCTAAATAGGTGCACATTGTGCACCTGGTTGATCTTGTGTAGATCCTTTTCCTCAGCCCTGGAAATCTCAGAAATCAAAATAATTTGGGATCTCGTTGAGGATAAACTCACAATAGAGTTTCCTTAGAAAGTATAGTGGCACCTCATTTTTATTACAAGGTGGAAAATCAAACACCATCCATCATTGGTCCCAAAAATTATTTTTAATGAAATTATTATTGCACCAATGGATGGGAAACCATTTACATGACAATAAAATAGGAAAATTAGTGTGGGGGTCCATGAATAAGGCACATATGAGGTCTTTTGAAATTTATTTTTTCTTTACATCCACATATGACAATTTTTTGGAATAATAAACCCCTATAACCCTCTCGTAAGTTGTCAAATGATCAATTTGCCTCGTTGACATGTCAATTTGAACAAGTAATTCCTCCAATGTGTTTGCAAGAGAGGTGCGGTGTGGGGTTTGTAGATTTTGAATCCTCATTGTTTTGATTAAATCCTCAATTTCAATTTTGTTTTCAACTATGTGGGTTGCTACATCTTATTGACTACTTGGGGGATGTTGAGCAATTGTGGGAGTGTCAGGAGGGATCACAGGAATAAAAATGTTTGGTTGTGGTTGATTCCCTTAACCTCTAACTGTAAAAATAAAAAATATGTATTCAATTCAAATTTTAATCTATAATTATCATATTTCAATTCAATTTATAGAAAAGAATTGTGCTTACCTCTTCTCTGTGGCACCATCATCAATTCATATCTTCCCGGAGATCTAGAAACGATCCTTTGAGCTTGAGATCTAGCCGAATGAAAAAATGTGAGGGAACCTTTGTTAAGCTCTAAAACTCACGGTTGAGGGAGATAATATGATAGAGGCTCGGGACTCTTTTTATAGTAGGCATAACACATACACACATTGACGTTAGTAAATCCCAAAGTGGACAATTGAAAATACGATCACGTTTTAAGAGAATGCATACACCTTTTGCATTTTTTTGGATTCTTGTCCTCTTTTTGGCTCCCCAACTTCGTGCATTTACCCCAGAGGTAATTTGAACTTTTTTCCCTGAGAAGGCATTAAGTGAAAAAATGAATAGCACCTCCACCGATGCCCAAGGAGCGAAGTGTCAAAGCTCAATTACATATGGGCAACGGGCCTTGGAATGACTTTTTGCCAAGTGAAAAATGTAGACCGAGGGCCCGAAGATGGTTTTCTTGAAAAAAGTGTATTACGGGGCCGTGGGGAAAATTTTACATTTTTGTTTTTGTGTAAAAGGGCACAAAGTGAGTTTCGGGCCCGTGGACCCGTTCTGCTAACTGGTTTTCACCATTTTCGTATGGGCTCGATAAAAATATTCAAATGGACATATCTTTCAATCTAGTTCCCAAAATTCAACAAATTTGGCACCATTGGAAAGGTCTCGACCTTGTCTACGCATGGAAACCTGAAACTTTAATGTTGGCGAGGTTAGGTGGGTGAAAAATGGGAAAACGTCTTCGTGCCATTAATATGTGATCCAATTGCTCCAACAACCAGATCAAATTGGATTTGATCCATCGCTTTTATTTCTTCGACACACCGAAAGCGGATTACGCATACGAGAGGCGGACTTGACAGTTGTGGGTGGATTTAAAGTAGCATTGATGGTCGGTAGTTGAGCTTCAAATTAGTTTTCCCACCTCTCTCCTTCTCTTTGAGAAACATCAATAAGAGAATGATCTCGGGTGCATTGTAAAGGGTTGGAAAGTTTTGTTTTACATCCTCCCCTCTTCCCTTGTTGATCCAAAAACAGGTGCTTGAAACTAACACTTTTAATAGTTTCAAAGGATCTTCAATTTTAATCAACTTAAAAGGATTTTAGACTTCAAAAAACTGATTAAAATCTGATTTAGGACTGAATTCAAAATTAAATTAAGTTTGCAATTTACTCAAAATTTCACTGTTTGATCGAAGCCCCAAAAATCATTGTTTCATATTTTATTAATTTTTCCAATTTTATCAATTTTGATTATAGTTGCATCCACATTCATTTTTGGAATTCAAATTATTTTCAATTATAAGAAAACTGAAAATCAAAATCAGATAGAAACACCAGATTGTTTACGGGGTTCGAAATTCCTACGTCCTCAAGTTTGTGGTGAACCGATCCATTAATAATGTTAAATATGTAAATACAATAACCTTTACATTAACCAATAATGAATCAAAAACCTATAAAATTGTGTTTTAGACCTTCGAAGGATGTTAATGGAGCTTAGCCTATGTCCTTCACCTTCCTGATCCACTTGCAGCAGTGTCTCCCTTTGGTTCTATGCCTTCATGTGACTTTAACATAAAATAACTTTATCAAAAATCTCCAAATTAGATAAATTATCACACCATCGTGATTGTCTCAAAATTATGAGCAACTTTCATATATAACTCAAGATCTGGTTTTGAGTGGAAGTGCCTCAAAATTGCATTTTCCTCCAAGTACCCTATTCTGTCTATACATAGACCTGGCACTTTTTGTATAAATTTCAGCGAGCCATTTTATAATCAGCCCAAGCCTCTAGGCGAGTTGGTCAAAGAGATTTTCTTGAGACAAGAGGATTTGGATTCAAATCCTGGTGAAAACTTTGTTGAGAGGGGAGCTCGGCCGCCGTGAGGACAATTATATCCTCCCAACGTGGTGGGTCCTCAAACCACCACATGTTCAATTTTCCTATCGAGGATCGACAAGTTCTCTAATAAACTTGATCTGAAAATAATCAATATTTTATCTACCTGATCCCATACCCTTATAGGCTTTAATTATTTTTCGATAATTTGCTCCTTTTTTAGTAATCAATTTAAAAATTAATTCAAGATAATAAAGACAATTGCACAATGATTGATTACGGAGTTTAGAAATTACCTACGTCTTCTGGTTCTTATCAAACCATTTCACTAGTCAAAACTTGTAAGTTACCATAGTCCTTTCACAAGAAAACCTAATGGAAACTATTAAAACTTGTCTAGAAGAATAACTAGACCTTCAAAAGACAAGGGTGGAAAATAGCACCCGACTTCCCTGTCTGGGTGTATTGAAGAAGCTCAAGAGCACTAGATCCACTATTCGTAATCCTCAGTTCTGATTGGCCTTCAGACGCTTTGTAATGCCCTATGACACTCTAGTCGATATTCGAGATTCACAATAATTTGGTGTGGCGCTATGGGCCGACTAGGTAGTATTAATAACTCCTAGCCACAATAATTTTAATTTATTATTGCCTAAAAATAATAGGTTAATAATAATTAAAATAATAATGCCTAAATAAATTACGTCTTCACATAACTATGCCCATGGCAACTAACTCTCCTCTTGGGTCACTCTCCGCATTTACGAGCTCTAGGAATGAGCTTCTCTGTTGCATTGTGTGTCCATTACAAAGGAATGGGTTCCCTATTTATAGAAAAATAGGGCCCTAAAATAATGTGATATTATTTTATCCTAAGGCTATTATAAGCCTTCACCGTAGCATGTTTAATGGGATTAAAATCCCAATTTGAGTGGCTAAGGAGAAGTGGATGGTTTGCATGTTGAAGTGGGTGTAATATCCCACATTTGGCGGCCTTAGATTTTGGTAAGGTTTTATTAAACCTTATCCCTCCCATTCTTCACGTGGAACTTTCCACGCATGGGCCTAGCCCCCCTACCACCGCTTCATCTCCTCCCCTCCACGTGGACTTAGCATATGGTTTGGGTTTGGTGGATTATGTGGGTTTGGAGGATTATGTGGGCTGACCACTTGCATTAATACATGGCTTCACAAATAAAACCCACCCACTTTGACATGTGGCATGTAAATTGGTTTGTAAGTGGACTTACCAAGATAATATAAATTCGACCCATACAATGTGGTATGGAAAATAATTAACTCGGTCAATAACATATAGTCCACTTGTCATCTCTTGATAGGAAAATCAAGTGAATTTGATTCATGGTGGCAAGCCATGTGGTGGCTTATGGACCCACCATGTTGGCGATAATACCATAGTCCACACGATGATCGGGCTCCCCTCCGTAACAAAAGTTGAGCCTCTTGTTCCAGTGAGCAATATTTTACGACCATCGAAGACTGGAGATTGAAAACAAAAAATGACTCCCTTTGCCTTTTCACCATGTGGCACAAGTGCCATTTATCCAATATTGACTTGTTGACTATAGTTGACTTTTACGTTGACTAAAATTTGATCGACATATCTAGAGCTCATGATGTCCATTTTTTACATTCTCATTCATGAAAGCTCTCGAAACAATCTTTCTGACTGACACCATTTAGGGATCTTTAGGGATTTTAAAAAATAATCCCCTGATCACACCTCCCTAATGAGAAAGGGTTTTTGTCCCAAAAGCTTATATTGGAACATTTTGCCATCCCATCCTGAATCTAGAAACTTGCGCCACCTTGGAAATGTTACTATAGTAGAACCTGGGTCTTCTCCTCTACAAATTTTTCATTTTGACCACTTTACACCGATCCTAGGACTTGTGGGTTATGGGCCCACGATGCTTCTGCTGCGCCACTCCAATATCTGAAGAAGACCTCCACACCTTCGTTGTATGGTGCTAAGTTTTTGCATGAAACCTCAATGCTCCTTCTATGTGGTGCTAAGCTTCTTATATTTGACAACAAGGATCTTCTTTTACTCTATAACACAGCTCCTAGCTCTGAGTTGATTCCATAGAATCCAAACTAGTTTGAAGGAACTCCATGTTACGTAGAGCTATTATTGATCCGATGTCGATGATGGACAATAACTTGTCCCTTTTCAGACCTCAATGCCTCTAATACATGATGTTAAGCCTCTTTCAAGACCTCAAGCCTCCAATGCATGATGTTAAGTCTACATGAGACCTCAACGCCTCCAATACATGATGTTAAGCCTCTTTCAAGACCTCAAGCCTCCAATGCATGATGTTAAGTCTATTGATCAACTACCATTCGAATGTGTGGTCACAATGCCTTGACACCGAATGACATTTCGAGCTGATCCTTTGAGAGATCCTCTTGTTGACACACTAATATCAGGTACCACTCTACTACATGGTCACAATGCCTCTACACAGAATGAAGTTCTGACCCGATGTTAATGCCAATGGTGATTTAGCTACCATTTTGCTGCATGGTCACAATGCCTCTACTGAATGAAGTTCGAGTCTGACTCTCCGTGAACTCTACTATCTACACAAATGGCAGATCAATCTCCAAGCTTTATATGAGTTAATCTTGTATCCAAGTTGTAACAGGTACTCACAAGCTGATTAGGAGATAGGTGCCCCTAATAGGGTCTTTATACAACTTTCAAATACAAGTGTGAGGAAATTATATCCTAATACACCATGTAAAACTAGTTGTAAAAATGCTCCATTTTTGGAGTCTTGTACAATAAGCTTAAAATACCAATTCTATAGGAAAATAATTTTGCATGGTAAACCTATCAAAAATTTCTCCTACTTGGTGGCTTATGTACTTGGTCTTCTCCATTGCATCGCAATGTGGATTGAATTAATTTGTCTCCTCCCTACTGGACCAATAACTCAACAAGGAAAAATATACTACATCTTATGGTGTTAGAAAAATCACCAAAATAATTGCCCTTGGGGTCTTACTAATGCAAGTATAACAGAGTACAAACATTTCCCAGAATTGGGTCTTTAACTAATGTGCCATGTCTGGTTAGATGTATACACACATTTCCCTCAAAGGGGTCTTACCAATACATTCTACCTAACACAATAGTTTATGGTTTTATTATAACAAGAGCAATAAATAATGCTTAGAAAAAACCAAATACAATAGTTGAACAAAGTCAACTTTATTTGCACCTTAGATTTCTTACCAAATGTAGAATCCTCAGTGTCTACCTAGGATACCTCAATAGGTGTCCTGTGGATCCCTGGGCTCTCACTCCTCTGCATACGGATCCTCATGGTCTGCTGGAATGTACGTGACCTCAGTGTCTAGATCTAGATGATCTATAGGGACATATGAGCTCGACTCTGCACTAGGATCTGCATGATCCCAGGTACATATGATTCTGAAGGCTCACTATCTTCACCTCGTGTAAGATGAACAACATGACCTATCACAAACTCGATCCTCCAGTTATGCCCAATACAAAGCTCCACTCTTCTCATCTCATCAGTCATATAACCTTGATGAGCGAGTAAGGTAGAAGTTTCCTAATACCATTTCATCCATCTCCAAAGGGATGATGTCAAGAGTGATATTATTGGAAACTCGTCTCCCAATTATGAAGCTCACAATACAATAACTGGTAGACACTCCATGCAGAGTACCATCTTTTGTACCTACTATCTTGGTATAAGGAAGTGGTGTCATGGGAAATCCTAGATGGCGTACCACATCGGCAGTTACATACCCTACTCGATAGTCCAATCAAAAATAAGGGTTACTAATTGTGCTCATGCAACCACTGGAATCCACTATCTAGAGGCACTCGCATGTCACAGTATGATGTCTGGATGTTCCACTGGTACTCCCCATGCCAATGGTGCACTGACTAGCTAGTGTTGGGTCCTGTAATAGCCTTGTCCTTCTTCTGCATCCACTTAGGCCTCTTCTCTGGGTACAAATCCCAACATCACTCGGTATCATGTCCTCTGCCACAATGATGACACATGCCCAAGTCTGGTGAAGGTTTCCTCTCCAAATATCACTTTCAAAGATGACTAGCTTTAGCCCCCTTCCCAAGTGGAGCATCCAAGCTTCTTTACAACTTGTTATGTGTTGTTGTTGTTTGCATTAACACTCTCGAATAGTAGCTAGGTGGGTTTGTAACTCCATGATCTGGTGATCATGTTCTAGATGTTGAGTGATCATCACTCAAACCATGGTGCCCAATAAGGAAAAGCATAACCAAAAACTAGAAGAAAAGGTATAGATCCATTTCCAAAACCAGCTCTGATACCAAACTTGCTTCAGAGATTAGCAAGTTTGCAAACCGATAACCTACTCTAATACCAAACTTGATCCGAAAATAATCAAGTTTTTATCTACCTGATCTCGGACCCTTATAGGCTTTAATTATTTGCCGATAATTTCTCCTTTTTAGTAATCAATTTAAAAATTAATGCAAGACAATAAAGACAATTACACAATGATTGATTATGAGTTCGACAATTGCCTATGTCTCTCGGGTTCTTATCGAACTATTCCACTAGTCAAAACATGTAAGTTACAATAGTACTTTCACAAGAAAACCTAATGGAAACTATTAAGAACTTGCTTAGAAGAATAACTAGACCTTTAAAAGACAAGGGTGAAAAATAACACCCGACTTCCCCTTATCTTGCATATTCGGCAAGCTTGATGGCACTAGCTCCACTATTCAGAATCCTCTAGTTCTCGATCGGCCTTCCAGATGCTTTGTAACGCCCTATGGCACTTCGGTCGATATTCCAAGATTCACAATAATTTGGTGTGGCACTATGGGCTGACTAGGTAGTATTAATAACTCCTAGCCACAATAATTTTAATTTATTATTGCCTAAAAATAATAGGTCAATAATAATTAAAATAATAATGCCTAAATAAATTAGGTCTTCACACAACTATGCCCATGGCAACTAACTCTCCTCTTGGCTCGCTCTCCACCTTTCCGAGCTCTAGGAATGAGCTTCTATGTTGTATTGTGTGTCCATTACAAAGGAATGGGTTCCCTATTTATACAAAAATAGGGCCCTAAAATAATGTGATATTATTTTATCCTAAGGCTATTATATGCCTTCACCGTAGCATGTTTAATGTGATTAAAATCCCAATTTGAGTGGTTAAGGAGAAATGGATGGTTTTCATGTTAAAGTGGGTGTAATATCCCACATTTGGTGGCCTTAGATTTTGGCAATTTTTTATTAAACCTTATCCCTCCCATTCTTCACGTGGAACTTTCCATGCATGGGCTTAGTCCCCTACAACCACTTCATCTCCTCCCCTCCACGTGGACTTAGCATATGGTTTGGGTTTGGCCAATTATGTGGGTTTGGAGGTTTATGTGGGCTGAACACTTTGCATTAATACATGGGTTCACATATAAACCCCCCCTTTGACATGTGGCATGTAAATTGGTTTGTAAGTGGACATGCCAAGATAATGCAAATTTAACCCATATAATGTGGTATGGAAAATAATTAACTCGGTCAATAGCATATAGTCCACTTGTCATATCTCGATAGTCAAATTCAGTGAATTTGATTTGTGGAGGCAAGCCACATGGTGGCTTGTGGACCCACCACGTCGGCGATAATACCATAGTCCACATGGCGGTCAGGCTCCCCTCTATAAAAAAAGTTGAGTCTCTTGTTCTAGTAAGAAATACTTTACGACCATCAAAGAAAAGAGATCAAAAACCAAAAAGGACCCCCTTTGCCTTTTCGCCACATGTGGCACGAGTGTCATTGGTCCAATATTGACATGTTGATCGAAGTTGACTTTCCTATTGACTAAAATTTGACTAGGCATATCTAGAGCTCCCGATGTCTATTTGTCGCATTCTCACAATTGACGGAAATCTCTCAAAATGATCTTATGCACTGACACCATTTAGGGATGTTTATGGAACTTTAAAAAATGATCCCCTGATTACTTGTTTGCAAGAGAATTTGTGGAGCTTTCAAAACCTCCCATACCGGTTGTAATGTGAGTTTTTGCCTTTTGGCCACTACAATGTACTTTATCGACTCCTAAACAATAATATATATGTTTTTGGATGATTATCAACCCTCTCATTTGTTCATTATTGTCTTTTTGATCTCTTATTGTAGTTCGGTTACCTATGCATGGTGTTTGTATTACATTCCCGTGGTCTATGTTAATTTGTAAAATGAGTGTCTAACATTCCTTTAGTGCATCAACTTGTTAGCTTAGGTTTATTTTCTCTCATCTTCTCAACCATGTCTCCTTGGTAAAATAGAGTTTGTCTAGAATAGATCCTCTGCTGATTTATTTGTGTGCACTGAATCGAGGAATAGGAACCAGCCTTAATCCGAGAGAGTTATCTCAACTCGAGGTCCCACACTTTGAGAGATGCTCCATGTTGTGTAATCACACTGAGAGTCTCAACCCATATAGTTGTATGCACTCAGGGTTCTGCTATGATTCTACATTAACATTTTTGGCACACCGGTGGGATCAACAGAAGCCTCCATCTTTTTAAAACAAGATTTATGTGCACTTGTTGTAATTTTTTCAGCTTTTAAGAATCTTTGAAATTACACATCTGGTGACTCCAAAAGAATCAAAATCTACTAGTTTCAACAGTCCAAGATTTTCAATTTCATGAGAAGAATACAAACAAGGTCAAGAACCAGAGAGGAGGGACTATTTTTCTATCTACACTTGTCCCCAGACAGAAGGGGAAGAGGGAGAAGAGCCTAGAGGTCTCCATCTCCACCAAACAAAACCTTGTCAACACCTCCTCCTGGTAGGCCATTCATTTAATCAACAAGGGTTCTCAGGCCAATCATAATGGCACAACCACCCCACCCCTATGTTGACTTCATTATCAACAACCCACTCGCCCTAATGCACAAACTCCAATCCCGATTGCAGCATTAAAGAGCATCACATACTTCACAAGAGAGAACCAAACTTCTCCTAGTGACCACATTCAAGACATTACAAATGTATATGTAATTCATGAGATCACTGAGATGGACATTGCAGACAAGCTACTAGCCTCTTCACTCAAATGTAAATCTTCGTAATGGTTCAGGAGTTTAACATCGGGCTCTATTCGAACTTGGGACCATCTATGCAAGGCTATTCATAATCAATTTGGAGAGAAGGAAGATAATCTATCATTGTTGGAGAAACTGACAACAATCAAGAGGGCCCCTATTGAGCAATTGATAGATTTTAACCTCAGATTTCAAAGCACATGGCACAAGATTCCATTGGCTGTAAGGCGCACAGAAGAAGGTGCTTTCTTATACTTTCTTAGAGCTCTAAATCCTTATATTGCTTTAACGATTCAATCAATTGAAGGCACCACCTTACCTACAACCTATAACATTTCCATAAGAGCTGAAAATTGTTTAATTCAGGCTAGAAAACTTGCTCCAAGGCCACCCATGCCTCTATACCAAGAACTAGGAGATCTAAGTATTAAACAGAGACCCACATTAGCTCCTACACCTACTCCTAGGAATCGAGAGATTAGCTAGAGCCTCCACCTCATCTTGTAACACCTCAAAAGAGATTTAAGAAGTTATGAAACAACTACAAAACCTAGGGAATGAGCTACTAACTATCAAAAGGAAACAAGCTCAAAGTTCTAAGACATATTACCCTTATGCTTAGTATCAAGCTAGACCCCCATATCATCAAAATAGATCACCAACTCGGGATGCAAATCACAACCCAAACCAAGGAAAACCCCGAGCTACTAGACCCTTCCGGTCATATGATCCATGCACAACTTCAACATCAAAGGAATTCATTCAAAGAAAAAATAATATGGCACAAGAATATGATTGGTGTTTCCCATGCAATCAGCCACATAACCAATCAATGTGTTTTAATGGTGCACTAAACTAGGACTTGATGGTACAAACCATTGGTGTGTCACAAGAGTCTAGCCAAGAACAAAATCATCAAGAATGAGCTCAATAAGAGGAACCTCCAAGTGAGACTATGCTTATCAATTGGTAGGCTAAAGAATTTTGTGGGATGAATCAAACACCTTCTCAAAGTGTAGCTTCCAATACACGGTCCAAGAAAATAAATATTGGAGAGGGACAATCACCAAACTCATGTAATCCTCAACTCTCCATTACTCCACAAGGTATTGACACTCAAAGTACAACTCCCAATATGTAGAGTAAGTCCAAGGCACCTTCCAACCCACTTAGGGGAACCGGTTACAAACGACCCATATGTAAGAGAAAAATGTACCAGGATGGGGGTAGAAAAAGGATACCTCATTTAACATCATTAAACAAATGAAGAAGACAAATGTGAATATATCAATGTGGGAGTCATTGGCTATCCCAGACAGAGAGATCTGTTACAAACTGCTATGGCTAATTGGTCAAGCTCAAATCAGCCCCCTAACTAGCAAGAGAAAGTGTTTACCAATGCAGCTCAGAATGGGGGAAATCATGGAGGACAACAAGGTAAGAATCTAAAGCCATGTCTGTTCTCTGTTTCATTTATCATTGGGGAAAAATTTGTACATAATTTCATGATTGATTTGGGAGCAATTATCTCTGTAATGCCAAAGCAAATAGCCGATCAGTTGGGTCTTCAATATGAAGTCATCTCTAAGGGGGTAGTGTAATTGGATGGCACAATGGTAACAATGGTTGGAGTCATCAAAGATTTGAGCCTCACACTTGACGCCTGCCCTAATGTGACCATATTGCAAAATGTATCAGTCATAGACTTTCCACCACATTTTGTATTGTGTTTTTCGACGGACTTCACTGTTAAAATTGGAGGCTATTTGTTTGATGATTGATCGCACATGCTTTTTAGAAGAAGGTATGGAGCTAAGGCCACGATTAGATACGAGCCCATGTCGGATTACCATATTGAGTCTTATGTACCCAGCCCGATCAATGCCAATTTTTAGCCTATATGATTAGGATTACCTCCTAAGCACTTGTGAAGTAGATATGAAGGTGGGTGTATCCCGGACTTGACCCTAAATGAGTGCGTGAACAAGAGGCATGATTTTGACCCCTATAAGGAGATGGAGGAATCCAAGATAGGATTCTAATGTTTGCAAGAGGAGAATCATCCTCTTCCTTACATCATTAAGCCATACCAAAGATGATAATGAGTTATGGCAGTTATTCTTCGATGGCTTGAGAATTAGACAAGAAGAAGGAGGAGGGCTATGCTTGTTTCCCCCAATGCATGAAATACTACTCAAGTTTATGTTTCCAATTTTACTATTCAAACAATACATCATAATATGAGGCTTTGGTCCATGGAGTGCATTGGGCAAGAAAAAGAGGTTAAGAAATTGCAAGTGTTTGGTGACAGTGAGCTAGTTACTAATAAGGTATGAGGAAAAAATTCTACCAAGAACGATCTACTAAAGAGTTACAAGAAGCTGGGTATAGGAACTCATCGAGTATTTCTAAGCATTCAACATCAATTCCATCCCAAGGAAGAAGAATGAAGCAGCAAACAGATTGGAAGCAATTGGGGCAGCCTTTGCCATTGTGGAGAGTATCAAGAATGATAAATATTAGCCCCATATCAAGTTGGTTGTGAGGAAACCATCCCGAGAACAACACACGAGTTGGAAAGTCTTTGAAAATGATCAACAAATTATCAACTTTCTACAAGAATAATTTGAGTTCTCCTCTAGGAACCAAGACAGATTAGAGCAACAATATTGCGATCAACTAGTGTAGATGAGGACTAACAAACTACCAAAGAGTCTTATCACTTTGGAATCAATCATCAACCGAAATGACCAATCTGAAAGGAGAAGGTGAATATTCAAGTAAAGGGTGAAGATTTAAAGCCCATTTTCATAGAAGAAGCCAAATCATTGCAGATTGGCAAGGTAATCACTCAACAAGAAAAATCTGAGTTTATTCAACTTTGTCAAGAATTCCCACATGTCTTTACCTGAAATTATAAATATTTAAGATGTTTTAACCCAAAGTTGGCACAACACACTATTGAGTTGGATCCAGGATCTAAGCCTTTAGAGAATGACGAAGCAAAGGCCAATAAATCCTCACATCGAGATTCTTATGAGAAAAGAATTAAACAAGCTAATTAAGGCCAAAGCATCATCTTCCCTATCAAGAATTCAAGTTGGGTTACAAACTTGGTGCCTATGTGGAAAACAAGTGGAGAAATTAGGTTGTGTGTAGACTTTCATGATCTGAATAGAGCATCACTCAAAGATCACTACCCACTTCCATCAATGGAATAGATCTTACAAGTTGTAGCTGGCTCTGAGAGGTTTTCATTACTAGATGGATACTTAGGCTATAACTAGATAATGGTGAAAGAAGAATATCAATTCAAGATAGCCTTCACCACAAAATGGGGTACATATGCTTATAAGAATATGCCATTTGGACTATCAAATGCCGAGAAACATTTCAGCAAGCTATGGACATGGCATTCAAAGGCCTAATCAACAATATTGTCCTGGTGTATCTAGATGATATCACCATCTTCTCAAAGAATGTTGCAGACCATCTCTTCCACCTTAGGCAGGTATTTCAGAGGTGTAGAAGGTTGGAGTATCACTAAACCCAACAATGTGTGTGTTCGGCTCATGAGGGAAAATTGTTCGGACACATTGTCTCAAGAGAAGGGTTGACAATTGATCCTGAAAGGGTTGAAGCCATCCAAACACTTCCATTGCCACAACACAAAAAGTCTCTCCAAAGCTTCTTAGGGAGGATAAACTTTGTTCACAAGTTTGTACCTAATTTTTCCACTCTTAGAAGCCTTTAACAATGATGTTAAAGAAGGGTCTTGCATTTAAATAGAAAGAGAAGGTAAAGAGAGTTTTAAGGCCATCAAGCTCGCAATATCATAGGCTTCAACTCTAATTAACCCATAATTCTCAAAATACTTCATGTTATATTCTTTTGGAGGTTTAGACACCATCTCAACCATCTTGGTCCAGCCCAACAAGGAAGGTTTAGAATAATGAATAGCCTTCTTCATCCAAATCTTTGAGGATTATGACGTAAATTACTCTTTCATTTAGAAACATGTCCTTGTTATTAGGATATTGAATAAGTTCAGACACTTGGTCTCAAACAATAAGATTCAACTGCTAGTATCCCATCTGGTATCAAGGATTTTCTCCTAAACAAGGACTTGAATGAGAAGAGAGTAGGTTGGATCACTCGGGTAACAGAATATGACATTGAGATCAAAGTGACCAAACTGGTTCGTGGAAAAGGGTATCTGTGAACAACTTGCTTCCAAGAAATAGGTTGAGTTAGTGGATGAAAAAAAGGTTGTCTGTTCTTAGGAATGATCAAGAAGTAAGCAACTAATGATGCACCTATTCCATGTTTGATCGGGGATAGTTTTCAAAATTTCCCTAAAAATCCCTAAATGGTGTCTATGCATAAGATTGTGTTGAGAGATTTCCATCGATTTGTGAGAACGTGACAAACAAACATCGGGAGCTCTAGATATGTCTGGTCAAATTTTATACAACGGGAAAGTCAACTCTGGTCAACTGGTCAATATTGGACTAATGGGCGTGGCACATGGGGAAAAGGTAAAGGGATTTATTTATTGGTTGTCAATCTCCGGTATTCAATGGTCGTAAAATATTGCTGCTCGCAAGCCGCCATGTGGACTATGGTATTATCACCGACATGGTGGGTCCACAAGCTACCACATGGCTTACCACCACGAATTGAATATGATTGATTTTCCTATCAAGGGACGACATCGAGCTATTTAGTTGAGTCATGAAAGGACCAAGTTAATTATTTCTATACACATTGTATGGGTCAAAATTATATTATCTTGGTAAGTCCACTTTCCAAATGCCACGCATATATGTCAAACCATTATATATTAATGTTTATACATTAGTATTAAACCATACCTAACCGCAAACCCACATAAACCGCCATATATTCCAAATTCCACGTGATGGAGAAGGTGAAGTGGTGTAGGGGTCTAAGCCATGCGTGGAAATCCACGTGGTGAACAAGGTGGGGGTAGTTATGCCCAAGTGGTCTTTTGACCACTTCAAATGCGTGGAAAGGCTTAATTAAGCCTCAAACAATATCCCCCACCACCAAATATGGGACTTTATCCCATTAAAAATTCTGCACCCAAAATTTGGGTTTTAATCCCACTAAACAATGCAATCCACCAATTGGGAATTTTTATCCCAATTTTCATGTACAGGCTATGGTATTTTTAGCCTAAGGATTATATGTAATGCATTTTTTAAGGGCCCTAAATTTGTATAAATAGGGAACCCATGCTATTGAGACACACACAATGTAACAGAGAAGCTCAATCCTAGAGCTTGAAAAGGTGGAGCCAAGAGGAGAGTTAGTTGCCATGGGCATAGTTGTGTGAACACACACACACACACACAATGGAGACAAGCTCATTCCTTGAGCTCGGAAAGGCATAAGGAGAAGCTTAGTGGAGGATGACAAATTATAATTGTGTGAAGACCTATTTATTTAAATAGGCATTATTATGGCTAAAAGTTATTAATACTACCTATTTGGCGCATAGCACCACAACAAATTCTTGTGAATTCTCGAATATCGACCGGAGAGCCATAGGGCATTATGAAGTGTCTCGGAAGGCTAATCGATAATAGGAGGATTCCAAATAGTGGAGCTGGTGCCATAGAGATTTCCGAATATGCCAGGAAGGTGGAAGTCAGGTGCTATCTTTCACCCTTGTCGTCCGAAGGTCTAGATATTCTTCTATGCAACTTCTTAAAAGTTTCCTTTAGGTTTTCTTATGAAGGTACTATTGTAACTTACAAGTTTTGACTAGTGGAATGGTTCGACCATGAACCCAGAGACGTAGGCAATTGTCGAACTCCATAATCAATCATTGTGTAATTATCTTTATTGTCTTGCATTAATTTTTAAATTGATTACTTAAAAGGAGAAAATTGTCGGAAAATATTTAAAGCCTATAAGGGTCCAAGATCAGGTAGATAAAAACTTGTTTATTTTAGGATCAATGTTGGACTCAAGCCTTGGTGCATTATCTCCAAACATGTTTGTGCCTAAAGAATGGAACAAAGCAAAGGGGAGATACTTGAGGTTACAAGACATCCCATATGTGCTTGTTGGTGGTGTCTTGTTTAAGAAGGATATCAATAGTGTCCTATTGAGGTGCATTGGGACAGGAAAAATTGAGAGAGTGTTGCATGAGTCCCATGATGGAGAGGTAGGAGGTCAGTTTTCTCCTCGAGTAACATTTGTCAAGATCATGAAAGCTAGTTATTATTTGCCTACGGTTTTCATAGACTACTATTATGGATAAGGAAGTGCAATAAGTGTGCATTCTTCATAGAAAAGGAGAAGTTAGCATCCCCTGGCCCTTCACCCAATTTCAGCGAGATCAACCATTCATCTAATAGGGACTAGACTTTATTGGGGTGATTAACCCAAATTCAAGCGAGAACCACTAGTGGATACTTACGAGTAACAAATTATTTCACCAAGTGGATTGAAGTAATGGAACTTAAGGAAGCAAATGAATCCAATATCTTAGATTTCTATGAAGGAATAACCACCAAGTTTGGAGTCCCTGTCATTATTAAATCAGATAATGCATTGGCATTCCTTAGTATAAGGATCGCTGAATGGGCGGTCAAGACTGGTGTATACCTCAGCACTTCATAAAACTATTACCCTCAAGGCAATGGCCAAGTAGAGTCCATAAAAAAAAACCTACTCTACTCAATGCAGGTCATGTATTATCAAAAGGACTCTTGATGAAAATCAAAGAACTTGGAATTCAAATCTCAAATCAGCTCTATGGGCTGATAGAATCACATCAAGAGATCCAAAATTATCTCCCCATACAAGCTTGTATATGGAAAAGAGGCAGTACTACCCATATCATTGGAGTTTCTTGCTTTAGAGCTCATGAAATAGTTGGAACTGTCTGAGTTCGAACCTATGGCAATCAAGTATGCAAATTTTATTGAAGTAGGAGAGGCAAGAGAGAATGCGATGCAAGTCATGGAGAAAGATCAAGCATTGATCAAGAAGACCTTTGATAAGAAAGAAAGAGCAAGGACCTTTCAAGAAGGGGACTTAGTTTTAATGTGGGATGTAGATCGAGAAAAACCAAGAAAGCACTCCAAATTTGATGCCATTTTGAGTGGCCCTTACATGATCATAAGGTGCAGAAGAAGTAACAATGCCTTCCAGTTGGCTAAGTTGGATGGTGAAGAATTACAGATCCCATTGATGGGATCTACCTCAAACACTACTACTAAAAGGAAAAATTCCTCGCCCTTGTAAAATATTAGCCTAGGTTTTTAATTTCCCTAAGTGCGTATGCACATTGTTTTGTTGTAGCATAGGTTTTGTTTCCCTAAGTTCTATGGCACAATTTTTTTGTTGCTCCAGGTTTGCATCGTTATACATTTTCATGTACCTCCAGGTGAATGCGCCAAGACTTTCAAAAATTTCAATAGGAGACCCATAGTTGCCGTGATAGTTGCCAATTTTCTAATATAACAAATACAAAGAAACAAAAATCACACCCCAAAAGGTCCACTTCCAAAAGAATATGATCAACATTGGGTCACCACCCATGACTCTGTGCCCAATAGATACAACAAGGTAACTGATCTTTTCATCTAGTAGGCAGATGTCCCCTATGAGTCACCAAATTGTTATCCAAAATAAGCTCATGCTTATTTTTAGTTAACTGCACCCATTATTTTCTCTTTTAGTGCTTCAATCCAATTTTGTAGATATTCTAATCACTTAAGACTTCCTCAATGCATCTTCATCAGGTGGTAAATTTCTTCCCCTTTCCAAAAATATAAATAAATCCTTCTAACTCCTCATATTTTACAAGTTACGGGACGATGGGCCTTGGAAGGATTTTTGCCAAAGCGATGGCCACAGACCTAGGGAATACTTTTCTCCAAGTGTAAGATTACAGTTGTGGGGCCATGGAGGAAAATTTTCTCAAGTAAATTTTAGGTCGGTAGGTAGGTCTGCAGCAGGAGTTTTGGAACTTTTTGCTTTTTGCAAATAGGGTGCAAAGTAAATTTCGAGCCACAACCCCATGGGGATCTTAAAGCCAAATGAAGAAAAATGCGAGAAGGCCTACAAAGGGACACGTGGCCATGTTAGAAATTTGAACCGGGAAGGTGGGTCATCGAAGGCAAATTGAATTATTTTCCCGGAGTAAGTGTTAAGTGAAAAATGATCCGCACCTCCGTTGATACCTAAGGAGCCACGTGTCAAACCTTAATTCCATGCGGGTCGATGGGCCTTCAAGTGACTTTTTCCCAAGTGAAAAATGTGGACACGGTAGGCCCAAAGATGGTTTTTGTACAAAAGAGTATTGCGGGTGTGAGGAAAACTTTGCATTTTTGTTTTTGTGCAAAAAGGATAAAAGTGAGTTTCGGGCCCACGGACCTATTTTACTAACTGGTTTTCACCATTTTTGTATGGGACCAACTCAAACATTCCAATGGACATATTTTTCAACCCAGTGCCCAAAATTCAACAATTTTTCAACCATTGGAAATGTCTCGACCTCATCTACACTGTGGAAACCTAAAACTTTAATGTTGGTGAGGTTAGGTTGGTGAAAAATGGGAAAATGTATTCGTGTAATTAATGTGTGATCCAATTTCTCTAACAACTAGATCAAATTGGATTTGATCCACTATTCTTTTTTCTTCAACATGTTGAGAAGACATAGAGCGGTGGACTCGACAGATTATGGGTGGATTTGGAGGGGCATTGATCACTGGTAGCTAAGCTTCAAATTAGTTTTCCCACCTCTCTCCTTCTTCTCTCTAATCAACATCTATAAAAGGAGTTGGGCTCATTGTAAATGGTTAGATAGTTTTATTTTGTATCCTCCCTTCTTACCTTGTTTGCAAGAGAATTTTTGGAGCTTTCTAGACCTCCCATAGGTTCTAATGTTATTTTTTTCCTCTTGAACATTGTAATGTGTATCGACTCCTGAGTAATAATATATATGTCTGTGGATGATTCTCAACCCTCTCATGTGTTCATTGTTGTCTTTATGATCTCTTATTTAAGTTTGGTTACCTGTGCATGGTGTTTGTATTGCATTCCGTGGTCTGTGTTAATTTTCAAAATGAGTGTATAACATTCCTTGGTGCATCACCTTGTTAGTTTAGGTTTATTTTCTCTCATCTTCTCAACCATGTCTCCTTGGTAAAATAGAGTAGGTTTATAATATATCCTCCACAATTTATATGTGTGCACTGAAGCAGATGAATAGGAACCGACCTTAATTCAAATAGCTCTCTCAACTCGCAAGGTCCCACACTTTAAGAGATGCTCCATGTTGTGTAATCAAACTAAGAGTCTCAACCCATTTAGTTGTAGGCACTTAGGGATGTTGTGATTCTACACTAACATTAACTTCCCAACCATAAAACAGATATCTAGAAATATATCATACATGAACTCTCCCTACTTGTAGTGTGTGTCCACAAATGAGAAATAATATCAATGAATATATCCATCCTTCACTAAAATATGCAAATGCAATCATTTCTTGTCATTTCCTTTAGTGACCTATACCTTATTTAGAGAACATCTTCATTTTCTAAAGTGTCAACTCATGAGAGTTAGGTCATGTTGTATTGGAAATGTTTTCTTGAGGTCTACTTGAAAATATTACAAAGGAATAGTCAAATAATGCTAATTCGTTGATTATTTCTATCAATACAAATCACAAAATGGGTCCTCTCACCTTGGTTAAAGGCACAACCTAAAGTAGTAAGGGTAGGTCAAAATCTTAGCATGGTGATACCCAATCCTTTCCAACACGAGTGATAAAGAGTCATCTAAAATCCATCCCTAGCTACAAAATGACTCCTATTATGATTTTCTTGTCTCTAAGAATCTTGATCAAATTGTGATGTTGCTTGGTTTCAAAGGAAGGATCAATTTGGGTACCAACACATACACTAAAAATTATTTAGCACATGCATGATGGCGAAGACCTATTTCTCCATGTGATTGTATTTAAACTCATAATATTTTAGTGCTTTACTAAAGAAATCCATTGGCTACTCCAATCCTGTTCATTTTCTTATGTCAAAACAATAGCAACTCTCACAACAACTACATAAACATAAAGGATGAAATCCTTGGAAAATTTGTATTGATTAGTGTTGGCATGCAAGTAATTTCATGCTTGATTTTATTGAGGATTTATTTTTCTTTCGCTGTCCATTTGAAGATTGTATCCTTCTTGAGCATGAGGTTGATAGGCCTAACGAGTCCTAGAAAGTTAGGAATGAGTCAGCTAACAAAGTTGATTTTGCATATGAATGATTGAAAATCCTTTTTGTGTTCCGTAAAAGAGAGACAAAGGATGGTCAAAACATTCCTAGGATTGATAGAAATATCATCCTTCAAAACCATATGGCCTTTGAAGCTTTACTTACAAAAGTAAAATTGCATTTCTTTGGTTTAAGAGACACCCCAAATTGTACATCTCTCAAATATATTTTCCAGATGCACCATATGATGCATGCCCTACATTGAGAAAATAGTTAGGTCATCCAAGTAAACTAGGATGAACTCATTGATATATCATTTGAAGGTAATGTTCATGGCTTTCTTAAATTTTGTGCCCTGTATTCAAAAAAAAAAAAGGCATCTTTTGATATGTATATGTTCCTCATTTGGTTGTAATTTTTTTGAAATGATCCTCTTCCTTGACCATCATCTAGTTGAAGCCAAAATACCCATCCAACATGGAAAAAAATTGTGCACTAGCCACAATCTACATAATTTTCTCCATAAAAGGTAATGGATAATGATAATTTAAAGATTCCTTATTTAAATCTCTAAAATCGATATAAATTTAGATTTTACCATTATTCTTGCGTAAAGGAAAAAAATTAGAAGATGAAATAGAGTACGATGGGGAATATTATCTTTTCCTCAATGAGTTTTGATAACTCTTTCCACGTGAGGGATCTTTCCTTGGATTTATTGGCCTTTGATTTTTATAATGGGCTTGATACTAAGATCAAAGTCAATCGAGCATTGAGAAACCCTTGGATCAAATCATATCAATTATTCATACTCCCATGAGAATATTTCATTGTATTTCTAGCACATAGATATGAAGACCAATTTTTCATCATGCATGCAATATTTGTTGAGCAAAAATTCTTGTTATATGTTTAATAGCAATTGGAGTATAATATTTTTGTGTTGCACGCATATAATTTCTTCACCATTAAACTCATCATCAGTGTTGAAAATATTCTCTAAGGTGACCATCCCTTTAGGTAGCTTGTTTATCTTTGACTATATTACTTGATCACCATAGATGGCATGCAAGTTAGGTTACATATTTAAAGAGAAATGAGCTTCATTCTTAATGAACTAGATAAATGCATGTCACTATCAAACAATTTCCAACTAATATAAGTTTCAAGAATGGATGATCTTATCACCATCCTAATGTACTACACATTTCCTTATATAAAATCCCAGGTAGGTGAGAATTGAGAACCAAACATGACCATCTGATCCACTTCTTTGTTCATCTTTGTTTACACCAGCTATAAATTTAGAGCACAAAATATCTCTAAAAGGTACTATTATCCCAATTTTCCCCAGAAATATTGATCAAACACGACCCTACAGAAAATAAAATCTAAGGGGTGGTTCAGACCTACGAGCTCAAAATCGATCCAACAATAAAGGGGTAGGAGGGATCGATAATGGAGGATCAAACAACGTCAAAGGAGTCCAAAACCCAACATAGTCACTCCTAAATAAATAGAAGGGACCAACATAAAAATGGAGAAAGAGGAGTGGGCCCAAATAGGTTAAGTATAAAAGGACCAGCAAAAGCCTCCACATGTCTCAATGGCACACCTTCAAGGGTCGAATCCCAAGGGGCAGTCCCCAACTGAGCGTAGGATTTCCACTTTTCCCAGTTCCATAAATAAGATAGAGCCAGCCATTTAATCAGCTAAGTATGGAAGGGCCAACGGAAGCTTCCACATGTCTTATCGGTGTAACTTCAGAGATTAAAATCTAGAGGGAGACCCCAAATGAGCATGAAGGTTCCACATGTCTCATCCGTGAAACTTCAAAGGCACAACCCAAAGAGAGACCCTAAACTAGCATTATCCCTCTAGATGTCCTATTCCTTGAAAATTTCTCATCGGCATTTTAAAATTCTCAGACCCACGGAAGCCTCCATGTGCCTTATCGACGCAATTCTAAGCAAAGAATCCAAAGCGGGGACCCTAAATGAGCATGAAGCTTCCACGTGCCCCAAGTCTGAAAAGGAGATAGAGTCGGTAGTTGAAATGTTAAAGGAATCATGGAAGGCACCAAATGTCAGCTCGGTGCAACTTCAAAAGAAGAATCAAAGTGGGTTCCCAAACATGCGCAGACTCTCCATGTGTCTAGGGTCCAACAGAATTCAAATTGATCAACACATGAATCCGCTAAGTATAGAAGGCCAGCGGATGGTGCCACATGCCTCATCAGCCCAAATTCAAAAGGTGCAACCAAAAGAGGCACCCCAAACATGCGCCAACTCGCTACATAGTCAGGGGGGGGAAAGGCAGTAGGCTGAATTGGCTAAGTATAATAGGGTTGGTAGAAGCCTCCACGTGCCTCATCCGTGCAACTTCAAAGGTAAAATATGGGGGAAATTTCCAAATGAGCACAAAGCTTCCATTTGTCTCAGGTTAGGAACAGTGTCTCGGCTAACAAGAGGGGCTTAGGCAAAATATATAAGAAATAAAGCAAAGCCGTGAAAGCCCCATGTGTCCCTTCAGTGCTCTTTCAGGGGAAAATCCAAAAGGTGGGTCCCAATATAAGTGTTGAGCCTCCATGTGTCCAAGGTAAGACATATGGCCCCCTAAACAAAAGGGACTTAGCCAAAATACAAAAATACAGAACATGCACGCAAAGGGACATGTGGCCATGTTTTAGGTCAAAGCAGGAAGGCAGGTCGTCGGAGGAACTTTGGAATTTTAGCTTTTGTTTTGAAAAGCGTAAAAGTATAAAAGTAAGCCACACCTCCACCAATGCCCAGAGAAGCCATGTGTCAGGCCTAAATTACATGTAGGGAGGTGGGCCATGGGGGAAATTTGGATTTTTTTAAACTTTCGCAAATGGCATAGTTTGCAGAAGTGCGGGCCCACGAGCGAGGAAGTTTTTTTTTGCCAAATGCAAAGTTCACAATTTTGGGCTGTGGAGTGCGGGAGGTTTTTTATAATTTTTTGTTTTCACAAAATTCCCAAAGTGTAATTTCAAGCCCATGAATCCATTTTGCAAAACTAGTTATTTCACCATTTTTGTACGGATTCAATTCAAATATTCAAATAGGCATAACTTTCAATCCAGTGCTCAAAATTCAACAAATTTGAGTACAGTTGGAAAGTTCTCAACCTCTTCTATGCCATGGAAGCACAAAATATTATTTTCAGCAAGCTTTGATGGGTGAAAATCTATAAAAAGTCTTTCAAGACATTAATATGGGACGATTGGATACCCATATATGACATTAACCTCCCTCATCTCGAATTGATAGATTGTAGGTAGATTTATAGGAATTGATGGTTCGTGGTTTTTTCCATTTTTTTCATCCTCCCTCAACATATAGTATCTCACCACTTCATTTGTTTTTGACTCCATTTGAGTGTATCACCACTTAGTTTTTGTAGGCTCTATTTTTTATGTATTTCTTTCAACCCTCTCGTGTTATATTTTTTCTTCTGCCTCTCCTTTTCGAATGTTAGATTATGATTAGTTGTTTCATGGAGTTTTTACTGGATCTCGCATCTCCTTTTTCCTAGAGTACCACTTCATTTGTGTATCACCACTTAGTGTAGGCTCTATTTTTATGTATTGTAGTCTTTGGAAGGAAGAAGATTAGTTATTTTTGGCTTTCTTGTGGCGGAGTAGAGGGCCATGTCAAGCTTTTGGAGGAGCCATGTCAAGTTTGCAAGTCCCATAGCTTGAGAGATGGTCCCATGTTGTGCAATCAAACCAAATGCCCCACTCAAATCTGAGGCCATTTGGGTGAGTTGTTATTTTGTATCGCAGTACCAAACCCTATGTTTATAACCTTTGAGAAGTTTATGCTTTGTTGCGTATTTTTGTGTCCTGGTGGATGACTAATTATGTATCCACAAAGATCTTCAAAGTGCCTTAATTTGTCTCTTTTCAACAATTACAATACCATGCACAAATGCTTCACATTATGCTACATTGTTGGAGCATGTAAATTACAGCCTATGCATGAAAAAGAACTTCTCATCCTTGGGAGAAATGAAAATAACACTGTTTTTATGCCATTTCTACTTCTAGAGCCATCAAAGTATAACTTCCACATTCACTAGTTTTCTTCACTTTTTTACCATGCTAGGTAGTACAAATTCTTCTTTAAGGATATAGTAAGTACCAAGGCTAGTTTCAAAGGCTTTAAGATATTTGACATAAGGATCAAACTCATAGTGCTTCTTAGTCCATTAATATAGCAATAAATCAAGTATAGGGGAGGAATATGTTTCTATTATGAAACTAAAGCTTGACCTTGGGCTTCTTCTTAGATTATAAAATTGGCTTGGAAAGGGGATGGTACATATGACTCAACATTATAAGAAAAAATATGTTCAACTTGTATGGTAAATCATGTACCATACCTTGTTCTTAGTAACATATGAAACCAATCAAAAGACAATTAACCACCCACTTTACCAAGGAAATATATTGATAGGAAAAGGGAATAAAAGGACGTAGGTCAATAATTGACACATCTTGAGTTATAGTAAGGATTTGACATGCATTGAGGGTTAACTCAAGATCCTTGATGACTCTTAGAGTAGTAATAGTTTAGCCATCAAGTAGCACGAATCCTTTAGACATAGGGGTGTACTTAATTCCTAGGGTATCCGTAATTTTATTTTGCATTACATGTAGCAGTAGTATCCCTTGAATTAATCATACAATTTTGCACAAGATGATTTCCTATTATCAAATAAATATAGAAGGGTAGGGTTTTGAAATATTTACTTAATTTTCCTCTTCTTGACAAATATTAACAAAGAGCTTGAATTTTTTGAACAATTGGATCAATGCATAGGAGCTGCACCCGAGCTTCATGCGATAGGTAGTGCTTGATAAGGATTTTCTAGGGTATCCACATTGTGATATTTACGTTTTCTTCTTCATATGGTCCATAGTGTTGAATGGAATTCCCATTGACTTGTGCATTTGAGGAACAACAACATCTTGTCTTGGTAGTTCAGATAGAGAGGCAAGGGCCTTAGCTTGACATATTAAAGGAGGGGAGATTATCTCACAAGCACCATATAGATTGACTACCTCTAAGATTTGTGAGCTCAAGTTAAATCCAAAGGGCCTTCTTGAGAAATTACTAATACATCCTAGTGTGTCCCCTTTGGGTGCTTTGGTGATTTTTCCGAGGAATAAGGATGGATCATTGTGTTTGTGTATTGATTATAAATAGTTGATCAAAGTAACAATTGAGAATCGTTACCCCCTTCCATGCATCGATGATTTTTTGATCATACAAAAGGGGTGAAAATGTTTTCCAAGATAGACCTTAATTTGAGTTATCATTAGCTAAGAATTGCATAGACTGATATTCATAGGACAACCTTTCGAACAAAATATGGCCACTATGAGTTCATAGTTATGTCATTCAGTCGGACGAATGCCCCCACAATGTTCATGATTTTGATGAACATGGTATTTAGGAAATTTTAATATCACCTCATGCTCAAATTCCTTGATGACATCTCGATATACTCACACATATGTGATGAGCACGAGGAACACCTTGGATATATTCTAGAGTGTCTTTGTGAGAACCAAATTTATGGGAACTTGGAGAAGTGTGCATTATTTCAGTATGAGGTTTAGATATCTAGGCAACATAATTTTTGGGGAAGGCATTATATTCTATCCTTCCAAGGTTAGAATTATCATGCATTTTGAGTGCCAAAAATGTGGACCGAGGTGCATAGCTCTATCGGATTGGCAAGTTATTACGAGGAGATTTGATCATGATTTTTATGTATTGTGCATCCCATCACTTTTTTTCAGAAGCGGAAAGGGAAGAATTTTGTTTCCATTTAGATAGATGTGAGAAGTACTTGAGGAGATTGAAGGAGTTCCTTATGAAAACACCTATTCTAGTAGTTCCGGATCCAAAAGGGTTTTATTCGTGTGTACCAATGCTTCTTTCGTAGGGTTAGGAGGTGTTTTGATGAAGGATGGTCATGTTATAGATTTTGGGTCTTGCAAAATGAAGGATTATGAGCTCAATTATACTACTCATGACCTTGAGATTACAAGTATTGTGTATCCTTTCATTTGATGGAGGCATTTCCTTTTAGGCAAGATTTTCATTCTCAAGTTAGATCATTTGATCCTTCGACATCTCTTTACAGAGCTTAATATAAACTCATCAATGGCGTTGGATGGATCTTCTTTGTGAGTATGATATGGAGATATAGCATGTGAAGGGGAAGGAGAATGTTGTTATGGACACCTTGAGTCATAAGGCATTTGGTTATGGCTACAGGAGTTGGCACATACTTGATGAGTAGGATCTTATAGAAAATTACACATGATAGCTTCTACCTTTTAGCTAGAGCAGAGATCAAGTCTCAGAGACCCCTTAAGTGGAAGTTTGAGGGATAAAACTGAATCTAGATGGAATTATAGACACATAGGTTGGATTTATGTACTTGGGATGGAATTTGAGACAAATCATTCTTGTAGAGGCACATCATGCACCCTATTCAACCCATCTAAGGGTAAAGAAGATGAATGCAACTTTGAGGCGGTTGTACCATTAGAGAGGACTATGGAGAGATTTAGAGTGTTTTATATCTCAATTTTTAGAGTGTCGAGGGTGAAGGTCAACATCAACATCCAAATGGCCTTCTCTACCTGCATGTCATATCGAAGTTGAAATGGGACACCATTTACATGGATTTTATAGTCAGACTACCTATGTTGAGATACTACCATGACACAATCATGATCAGGGTGGATAGATTGATGAAAGTGGATCATTTTTCTCCAATAAAGACCACCTATATAGCTAGTTACGGTGACATGACTATATTTGGATGAGATAGTGAGTTTGCATGGGATTCGGTGGAATACCACTTGTAAATGTGATCCATTGTACACCTCTTATTTTGTGACTACCATGCAACATGCTCTAGGGATGAATATAAATTTTAGTACAACCTATCACCTTGACACAAATGGTCAAATAGAGTGGGTGAATAATATTTTAGAGGAAAGATTTGTATGTATGTCATGAATCATCATTTAAGGTGGGAGGAGTATTTATTCTGGTTGAGTTTGTTTATAACAATAGTTTTAGAGTTTTATTGGTATGACACCATTTCAGGCGTTATATGGTAGGGAGTATAAGACTCCACTAAGTTGGGACAAGTTAGAGGATGGAGTTTCTCTTGGGTGATCTTTATTATAGGATATTGAGTAGTAGGTTGTCTTGATTAGATAGAGGATGCAAGACACACAAGATAAGAAGAAGAAATATTTAGGTTAGAAGAGACTTTATCATTGTTTTGAGGTGGGAACAAAGATGTTTTTTTATGTCATGCCTCATAAGAGCCCTATCCACTATAGAGAAGGCTCTAAGCTAGCTCCTAGATTTGTGGACACCTTTGAGATCTTGGAGCAGATTGGTCCCTTACCCTACCGTCTATCCTTATGGCCACCTAGCTTGTCTCACATCCATGATGTGTTTCATGTTTCTATTCTTAGGAGATACATACCAAATCCTTCTCATGTATTGGATTGGACCGCATTATAGGTGGGAGCATAGAGATAGGTGATGGTGGATCCCATATGAATTTTAGAGCGTAGGACCTTGGGCTTTCAAGGCCAAGAGATTTATCAAGTGTGTGCATCCATTGAGATTAATATGATGAGATAAAAGCTACATGGAGAGGATGCCACACCTTTGACAAAGCACAATTCCCACACTTGTTTTAGTGACTTACAGAGGAGTAATTTGACTCTATGGGGAGGGGGATGTAGTGCTCACTCCTCTTCAACATTGATCTTACTATGATTTTTATTTACTTTGGATTGGAGACATGGATGTTTTTATCATATTTGATCAGTAGAAATTGATAGATGGACATTATTATATTTTGATTAGCCTATTTGATAGACAATATGGATGTTTATACTTTTGACATGTTGTGATTTGGATGATGGATTATATGCATGGATTGATATTTCAGTATTGATAATGATTTAGAGTTACTACTTTATATATATACTGACACATTGGATTTTGATATATAGATTGTTGTTAAACGATCCAGCTAGTCTTGTAATCAATTGTTATTGATGAAATGATGGAATTGAAATATTTTGGGATTATAAACAATTGATGAAATTGCTTAGTTTTAGTGATGATTTAGTTGTGTTGTTTGATGATGTGAATTGATACATGTATATGCATTTTATTGTCTTGATGTCATTGATATGGCCACAAGCTGAAGAGGTATTGCTTTGATTTTTGCAAGAAATTATAACACAACAAACAAAAGGAGATAAGAGACCAACAATGGAAGAATTTTGGGTATTGGAAACAAGTAACCTTGGCAACTTGTATTTTTTAATGATGTTGGTTTTGGATAAATTTGTTAGGCGGTCCCCATTCGGGGTGGCATCAAATGTGACCATGGGTAAATGTGTTGTTTTCCCTTTTCTTTTTAATTATTTTATTAGTATGTGGATTATTATTGTAATGTGATTCACTTATTATTGTTAGTTAATATGCTCTTATTTAAGTTGATTAATCTTATTAATTAAAGTAATTGGGATGTGACCAAGGGGTATTTAATTTGGTAGATTGTCTTGAGTTTATTATGGATTTGAAAATGATTTTATTGGTTTTGGTGATGTGTACTCAACCTTGCATGTCAAACTCAAACTTTGGCTTAAGGGCCATTTTTGGAGGCTTGTGGGATGAGTTAAGCTTGTCCCACACCTCTTAAATTAACCTATCAACTATACCTATGGGTTAAGGAATCAAAATTAGACCCATTATGAGATTTGGAGGGTAAAAAGTGAAATTATTGCACCTTATTATATGATATTTTAATTTGGTCCTTTGGAGTATGGTTAATGGTTTGTGGGTGGAAGGAGAAATTTTTATTTTCTCACCCACCAATTTATGAGATTTGGTTTGGTGTTTGACCATGTGGTGTGGAGTTGAGGAGAAGTAATGTGGCATACTACATGGAGCCACCTCACCCTCCTCTTCCCTTTTTCTATTTATTCAAGTTTATTTGATGGTTTTGGGGTTACATGTTTTATTTTCACTCTTGCATTTTGGAGGAGCTTACTTTTGGAGTTCTTGTTGGAAGCTTGGGAGTTTGGTTTTTGTTTGATTTTGACTTGGAAAATATTGGATCTTGTGCTTTTGGATTGGATACTCTGTAATGGCAAGGTAGGGACTTCACCCATGCATTTTTATTTTTATTTGTTATGCAAATGGTTGTAAATGAATGAATGTTGTGTATTTTAGTTTTAGGGATAGAATGGCCATAAGTTTGTGTAAGAGAAAGAAAATGGGGATTTATGGAGGGAGGGATAAGATTTATACTATTCATTTGGAGGGAGTTTTGGGTTTCTGTCACACCTTGTGATATTAAGAAATATTTCTTATTTATCTTGATATGTTTATTGAGGGAGGATAAGAGTTGAGATAGACATAAGAGAAAATAAGGGAGGGATAACATTTTTGTTTTGGTTGTGTGAATTAAGTTTTGGAGGATTTTAAGGTGGACAACTACACCCATGGGGAGGCATAAGTGTTTTCCCATGTTTTTTCTTCCATTGGCTTGATTGTTGTTATTTATGTATTGTGATTGTTGTGCTGAAGTTTTTGTGAATGGTTGTTGTGGAAGCCTTGTAAATGTTGTGATTTATTTTGATACCCTTTATTGCTTCATTGTTGGGGCTCGGAGACCATTGAGGAGGATGAATTCTCCTTCTCATTGAATTATAGGTTGGGTGCATAAGCATTTCCTACTCCCCTTTCTACTATTGTTGTGTTTGGATAATGAAGAAATGAAGGAGCTCAAGTTATCATTTTGGAAAGTTTTGGGTTGAAGAAGATCAAAGAAAGAGATAGTTATTTTTGTAAAATTTAGCCATGTTGTTTCCACTTAAGTGGAAGGCTTGTATACTCTTGTATTTTAAAAGGATCTTCTTGTAAACTTTATTATCAAGTTATGTATTGGAAATGATTGAAGAAAGAACTTTGAAAGTTGTAAGTTATTGAGAATGTATTCCTTTCAAATCTAGAAATGTATCATAGTTACTTGTGCTTTCATTTAGTAAAATGGTTGTGTTTGTGTTGGAAGATTGTATGAAAGTTATACTTGATTTTCCTTATTGAAATGGTTATCATTCTTGTTGTGAAAGAAAAAAAAAATTTGTACTTAGTAAATGGTTATATTTCCTTCTCTTCTTAAATTAAATGCATTATAGTTGGAAATAAAATATTGTAGTCAAAATTCATACCTTGTAGCAATGGAAAGGTTACTCATTTGGTGCATTTAATAAAAGAAAGTAGACTTTTACACTTATAGTTTTTGTTATAAAATATCAGTGAGTTTGGAATATATATATTATATATATATACACACACACACACACACACACACACACATATATACATATGTGTGTGTATATATATATATATATATATATATATATATATATATATATATATATATACATATATATGTGTATATATGTCTCTTTTACATATATATATATAAAATATATTTTATATAGTATATATATATATATATATATAATATATATATATACATATATACATACATATATATATATATCTTTTACAAACTATATTTTTACATATATATATATATGTATGTATATGATATATATGTATGTTACATAATATATACATATTCTACGCAATTACAACATTTTAACAAAATCATTCTTTTCTTTAGTTGTGTGATACATGTTGTTGTAAAACAATAAAACAAAGACTTATAACTATCTTGAAACCTGTAGAAACACATACAAATGTATATATTGAAAAATATATACATTTGTGTGTGATTCTTCATAATCATCAGATTTTTATGTAATGTGATATCTACAAACTATATTTTTACATAGTGAGGCATGGGGATAGTTAAGACATAACCATGACTTGTTGTAACGATCTATAATTAAAAAATCACTTTTCTTTTTTTGATACATGTTGATGTAAAACAAAATGATGACTTATTTTTGAATCAGTGTAGATCACTACAAATGTATATATTATATATATACATTTGTATGTGATATCTTCATAATATAAGATCTTTTATATATATATATGTATATCATACATATATATATATATATTGAGGATTATATATGTATATACATATAAAAAAATATGTTTTTGATCACATATAGTTTAAATGATTATTTTTATATGTAGATCCATGTAAAAAATGGGTTATATATATACATATATATATATATATACATGTATATATGTATATAGGTGTTTATACTTCTAGATCAAACAAAATGGGGTTTTCCCAAATAATGAACTCAAGAAATGAGAATAACTTAATAGCAAAACCAGATCCATGGTGGAATCTCTACAACAAAGAAAATGTATAACTTTGCAATAAAAACCTAAGAATAAACTAAACTAAAGGAAGAGAAGATTGGAGGAAGATTTCCCCATTTGCAAACTAGATTCAAAGAAATTTCTCCATGGTTTCACTTCTTGCTTCCATGGCTTCCACTCCTCCAACCTGCAAATTAAAATGGAACAAATGAATGAGTTTAGGGTAAAAGAATGAATAAGAAGACCCCATAAGGATGTTTAGGGTTCATTTGAAAATATCTAGATCTAAGGGTGCAAAACCATTTAATCCAAGGGTTGAGGATTAACCCTACATATTTCAAGTTGGGTCACTTATGGGGTTGGGTGTTTTAATTAAGGTATGGGTATCTAATGAATGGGGCCACTTAATGAATAGGATAAGTTGAGACCTATAGCCTTAGACTATTAAGGATAAATTAAATGATTGTGAAGGGGTAACTTAGCTAATGAATCATAAGGGTTAATTAATTGGAATTTAAAATATTTAGTTAGATAACCTCATGAGGGGCATTATTGATAATTGTTGTGAGAAGTAAGAATTAAACTAACTTAGGAAATATTGACCTAGTTGATATTTTAAATAAGGTGAGTTAACAGAAACCCTAGAAAGGGATTTATCCCGAAGTGGTCTTAGTGTAAATTAATAATGTTAATTATTAATTTAATATTCGACAACTTTATAAATGTGTGAAATTTATTAAACAAGAAATAATTAAACCTAGTTGATTAGTATCTTGTTGTAACCCTTTAATTTAAAAAAAATATATATTATTCTATTTTTCCTAATTAAATATTGAGTTTTGTTTTAGGTTTTATCATCGAAAATATGAACATTAGAGTGTACATAATTGTTATATTATACAAAATTACAATTTATAACTCTAACATAATACATCTTTTTTCATTCATATCTTTTAATTTTGAATAACATTATTAGTAATATTTTAGCCTTTATCATTCATATATGTATTCCACAATTACCAATTTAATCTATGAAGTATGGTGGTCACCAAGTCTTTCCTAGGCCCTAGATCATTAACCACCTAATATTAACAAAGGACAATTTAATTGATATGTAATAGTTTATTTATGTGTCTAATTCAATTTTTGTTCGAATTGGAAAAACAAAAATTTGTTTCTTATACAATTAAATGAAATAATGTCAAATTATTTCTATTGTGTCCCTCGGAATATTTTACCTTATTGACTTTCTTTGCTCTATGTTTGCTTCGCGATTTATCATTTATTATTCCAATTTTCTTAGTTTCCGTCTCTCCTCCCATGCTTTTATTATTGTCATGGGAAATTCCCAGTTTCTTACGGAACAGAATTAATGGAATATCATGACCATGAAATATTTTGCTGATTCTTTTGGCCCTTGTGTACCCTTACTTTTTTTTTTTTTTGTTATTATCTTTTAAGTATAATCTTTTCTACTAATTTTGTGTTGGATTGTATGTTAAATGGGTTCTTACTTGAGTTCAATAAGCCTGTAAATATAAAATAGTATTAGTATACTTAAAAAAAAAACACACCAAATTTGTAAATAAATTTTATAATTTTCTTTAAGAAATGTTTGAAGTTGTAAAAGTATAAATATTATTTCCAATAGCATTTTATCGTCAAATATCAATTGAAGTATTTAGAAACCATTCTAATATTTATTAGTTGTTTTCCACATTTTCGAGAAGGGTTGGGAGATGTGTATACACACAATTACTTACACATTTGAACGATTGCTAAATGTGGTTTCAAATAAGACAATAGGATCTTGATTCTAATGAAGTTCTAACACGGCCCCAATAACATCTCTATTTTAATGGGGTTTTCAAAGATTTACTATCAAATTAGGTTTTGATGAAGGGAACATATTCTCCATGTTTCATGACACAACCAAAAAATGTACACAATATTTTCAAAACCAAGATTAAATGATCAAATTCACATAATGTTTTTACTTCTTGTCACATAAGAAAAAATTTGATAACCGTATTGATTTTGGTCAGGGATTTTAGTGACTATTTCAATTCTAATAAAGGTTGTGTTCTAAGCTTTATTTTTATTAGTTGAATATTTTGACCTATCTTCTTCCAAATGTTTTGTGATGATGATCTTGACATTTATGTGGTCCAAAGATTAACTCTCAATTCATCGTTACTTTAAATTATTCCAACCACATTGATTCTTCTTAACATTAAAGTATTCCAACCACATTTTATATTTTTAATCATTATAGATTCTTCTATGATCTAAATTAATCCTCATTTTCTTTACTTAGATATGATTTAAGTTTTATTTCGATTATCTAAAATTGCATTTAGATAGGGTTATTTTAACAGCTCTTTCCATATCTATAGTAGCTATCCTTCTAAATTGATGTAAACAAGACAAAGTGCACTGAAAGAAAAACCTTGAATCATCTACTGACAAAACCCATAGAGAGGTCCACGTTAAACCTCAAGAAAAACGATTCTTATGTTAAATGAGTAATAAACATAAACAATTTTATCCTCGCTATGGACATATGGCATGTAAAAGTAATGATTAACAAGTGCCGCTTCAAACTTTTAGTCAAAGATTTTGACAGATCCTATGATGTTGAGTAAAATTCAGCAAGGTAGTAGAGGACATAAGAAGATGTTTAATCTGTAGCACTGTCTGGGAAATTTTGCAACTTTTGTTGTGATATAGCTGATGTAGATACATTGATAAGCTGTCATCAGTGTACCTCGATGGAATGAAATTGCTCAGATCAGTATGAACTTCTGGTGAAGGATACACCCAGCTGCAGTTGTTGCTGCTGAGAGCTTGTAAATCCAGAATATCGCTGATTTGCGTCGTAAGGAAATACATTATATACTGGATCCACATAAATGCTTTGATTATACGCTAGTTGTGTATCATGATAAAAGTTAGCGGATTGAAACAAACATGGTGAGGAATGACGGCGTTGGGACAAGTCAGAAAATGTGGCGCCGTCTGCAATTCCACCACGACACTCCAAGAGCGCAGACATCTATGTGAATTGGGATTCCGCAGTTAATGATGACATCGCGGCTGGAATCGACATTGAAATGACATTGTCATTTTTATGCCGGTCGGTGAGGCTGGCACTTTCTGGAAAAGTTCAGTTTGGCTCTTGGCTGCATCTTCAGCTGTGTGGAATGTTCCGAGCCATATTCGAGCTCGTTTCTTCGGGTTACGAATCTCCGCGGCCCATTTACCCCATGGTCTTTGCCTCACTCCTCTGTAACGCCTCATTCTCTGCTGCTCTTTCTTCTGGGAACTGGAGATTGCTTCCACAAATTCACGGATCTCACCATCTTTATCCGTCAATGTCTGTGATTCTACAAGATTTGATCTCAAGCTTTCTGCTGCGTGCCATGAAACGACAACAAATGTAAGCACATTATACTCATTTACAGGTTTCTATTCAGATCAATGATTTTAGCGACAAGTATTGGTTTTTTCTCCATACATATACATATTTTCTTGGTAACTTTTTGTTTTCTCGTTATGCAATCGGAATTGTATCTTAACTAACTGTCCTGTTTAACTTAAAACATTTTAAAAATATTTAAAATGTCTAGCGGGGAGGAATTAAATAAATCAATATGTTACAATTTAAATATATCACAGTGTTTCCAGATACATTTCACAATTTAAATATATTTTTGTTTTACAAAAATATTCTCATATTAAATTATATCCGAACGAAATCGTTTTACCATTGAGATACTCTAAAATGTCGTTATGATATATATGGCTGTGAAATTGTTGGCAATATAAATATATAAATAAGGATTTTAAATTCTTTGATGAAACTACGAGATGTTTTAAAGATGCACATTAGATATGTGACAACTATCTTAAATTTTGGGTCTCTTTGAGGTACATTATCTAGTTTAATTCTAGGAGCGGTGTGGGGGATCTTGTGACATGTAATGGTGTCTGTCGTGATTTTGGGGCAGAGCTCCGAAGCAAAAATTGAGTCAATCCTTTGTTTCTAGAAACACGAATTTAATTGAATTCTTTTTCTACGAATGAAATTTTTGAAGGTATTTTCCACTCTATTTTTAGGAGAAGGATTCCTAACGGTACATCGTCAATTAGGTGTATTTATTTTTGTGGAGATCCAAAATAGCTCATAATGAATCTACATATAATGTGTTCATCTTGAGTCAATAAATGCTTGATATCTTGCATCGTGGATGTTTCCCTAAACATGTTGTTGGGGTTTTAACACGTAAATTTTGTGTTCTCTCTTTATATTTTTGGTATTTTGTATATTTCATTTATCTCTATCTTTGTAAACTCTTGTTTTATTATTTAATATTATACTTATTTATCGTTGCACAATCTAGGTTATCCTAAAAGAAACTACAAGATGTTTTGAAGATGTATATTAGGAGAAGCCAAAATAAACAAGAGTAGTAGTGCCACTAAGTATTTTCGTAGGTAAAAAGGAAATGTACATGCTGATAGTATACTAAAAAGGTTAACACCTACTGCTTGCATTTGGTGAAGCTATGTTAATGTGTCATGAGCAAACTCATGTTCTTAATACACTGCAATGATAGCATTCATATGATTATGCTAGTACAATCATTTTGTCAAATAGTTCGCATGCATGCAAAAGTGTCTTGTACAAATTTCCGTGTGGAGAACTTGAATTCCCTGTAATTGATGTTCGAGAAAATTTGCTTACCGTCTGGAAGGGCTTTCTTTGAAGTGTAGTTCTGCAATAGCCAAACATATTCGCCTCCTTCAGCTGGCCTTCTCTACATAATTTTTTGAGATTGGCAGTTGATGGAATTGGGATTGGCTTTGTATAATTGTAATTGAGGCGTTTGAAATCGGACCCCACATTTGGAAATAGCGGTCAACCATATGACTAAATGGAAATTACAATCACTATCAATTTACTCTAGACAGAACATGCCAACATGTGTGCGCTATTGGGATGATGCTACAGTAAACAATACAAAATAATAAATGTCTTAATATCATCATTTTTGAAATTATTGAAGGCTGTAATAAATTAAATATAAATATATTTTTATATTTATTTTGTTAAAAATGATACAAACTATATATTTGTTTAAAAAAAAATAATAAGATTTGATTAGATGAAAACATAACTATTAATGGCTAGTTCAATGAATGTGAAGACTACATTATTACCTTTGGCTTTAATACTAACAAACATACGCATCTAACCATCGATTAAACCATTTTTTAAGAAAATAGGTTACTTCCATTTTGAAGCACAAGTATTGTTATGTGGAATAACATTGAAGGACTTAGTGATGACAATTAGTGCCAAAAATTTTATGGTTAAAAATATGTCATTTTAAGCCACATAAAATCATGCACATCAAAATTTTGTGTTGAAGGCATTTTCTAAATGACAATAGAGGTTATTGTAGCTAAACCATGCCACAACATGGAGGATATTTATTAATTTGGTCATTGATGTCCTATTTCCTCTTATCAATCCATAAGACATGATAAACAATATATTGCATGCTCTTAAAAAGATCTTTTGACTAGGACGCAGTACAAAAAGGCCTAAATCAAGACACAACAATGAATATCAAAAGGAGAAAAATTTTGCAAAAAAAAACAAAAACAACGTGTTGACTCTCGAGAATCACAACAACAAACCAAAAGAGACCAACATAAACATAGTTGTAGATCGAGATCTCAAAGTCATAGGGGAAGAGTGTTACTTGGAAGAAGATATTATCTTATTTTAGACAACAATCCACTTTTCCATGTTCAGGGCTGAATGAGACTAAAACTTCAATGGAGACAATGGGCGGAAAATCATCTTAGAATGGGAAAACTAGATTTTCCTTCCCTAACTATCTCAAAAGAGACCATGGGGACATGTGACAAAGCATTCAAAATGTGAAGAGACACTTGAGGAGGGGATTCTTCAAGAACATGATTATTTTCAACCTTTGAGGGCACTTGTCATAAAGGAGAGAAGAAGATTCATCAACATGATCCGAAGGGACATAAATGGTGGCATTGGAGGGAAGCGAATCATTCCACAAAGTCAAGTTATCCATACTAATTCACTTAGAACACCCACACTATTTCATCAAATGGCCAATTTCAAAACATCTATGACAATGGAAAGGCATTATTTCATAGTCCAACCACTCTGTCCAAATTCTATCTCCAATATGAAGGTTTATTTAATCAAGGAGATCAATAGAGATGTCAACATCAACAATGATTTGAGCATAAGTAGTGTGGATCTATTGGGTGTGGCAACATCTACTTTTAAAAGGTCCCCATAGTGTTTCCAATGGCTTTTAGGAAAGGTTTGTGCCACAATTACAAGGGGAAGGCCTAGTAAAATAACTCAAATAGGCATCATATCAAAAGAATATTTTAAAGGATCAAAAGATGGATACGAGGGTTTAGTCATGAGGCCATGATCCCCCAGAACCAAAACACATTATGGACAACATCCCAATCTTAAATAGAATCTAAAAAATAAATAAAATAAGCTTTAGAAAAGAGATAAAGCTCAATTGTTTGTAATCCATTCATGAAGCTGAGAGAGCTTAGGCAAGAATTGGTTGAAACAACATATGAGAGAAAATTTCATGTAGGTCTCTTCTAGATTCAAGACTTTGTGGAGAAGAGCATCTTGTAGTTTGAGAACAAGGGTGTTGTTAAGTAGGCTTCAATGCAGGGAAAATTTTAATAGCCCCCTCCCAAAAAAAAATTCATAGAAATTCCTTGACGAATATGTGAAAATAGATTTTCGACCTAATAAAAACTATGAAGAAAATGCAAATATGTTTTCGAGACAGTAGCATTTTTATGCTAATTCGCTAACAACATATATTATGTTGTACCGATAGAATATGATGTAAGCGAAAAATATAAGTATTTTTTTCAAAAAATTTTTTTTGCAATTATAGTTAAAATGATTGATTCAATGAGAAATTCGTCCTCACAAAATATGGTACAAAGAAAAACTCTTTTTTTAGAAATTACTGATTTTTTTGTGGAAAAATTATACAGATTTTGCTAATTTTATATGGAATTTAAAAAAATAAATTATGTTAGCAGTTAAAAGCATCATTTCAATCAAAAATTTCTCCTCCAAAAATATGGTGCAAGCAAAAAAAATCCCATACTCTTTTTCTTTAACGACATCACTATAAAATGCTATCGGCCAGTAGCTTTTTTGTATGCTACCGACATGTAGCATAAAATATGCTTTCGCTTTAGTAAAAATTTTTTACCAAAATTTTTCTTGGCCAAGAACATGTTTTATGCTATTGGTTGATAATATATATTATGTTTTCGGTTGGTAGCATAAAAAAATCTACCTTCTAAGCACCATGAAAGGCGACACCATAAAGCTATTTTGTGGGAATGTATAAAAATTTCTATTTACTACCAAGAAAAATTTGGGGATCCCGTGCTAATTCCTACCCAAAAAAATCACCAATTTTAAATTTTAAAAATGAAAATATTCGTGAATTAACGAGTATTCACCACTAATATTTTCCCTTCTTCAATAGCTTCGCACGCGTTGTGTATTCCTAATAGTTCAGTGTTAGCTACAATAGCCACAAACGATCTCAAGCACCCATTAAGAGGATCTGTTGAAAAGAAATGTAGGCCATTAGGGTCGTGGCCGAGCCCAAACCCCTCATGATCATCTTGGAGGGTCATCCCCCCGCTCCCCGTGAGTAGTATTGAGAGGTTGTAGTCTAATAGAATCCTTCTCCGATCCGCCACCATAGTGGAACGCTCTTTTGAATGACCATCATCCCTATTTTCCAACACCAAACGAAGCCCCTAAAAATCCATAAGATATGGCTTATCTCGACACATGCCCTCGTAACATGTGTCACCGTATTTTAGAGACATTACTTGGTTTTCCGTCATCATCTTCGAAGAGTTTTCCATTACATATAATCATATTAGGGCTCGACATGTTCGATTAGGGAGATTAGGTTCTCATTATAGAAGTGTTTGGAAGAATACTTTCGTTGATCAATAGGAAACTTATATTATGCTCACATCAAATATTGTACTTTTACACAACTCATTGTGTAACTTTTTAACTATGGAAGGGTTTAATTTCTTTCCATTGTTGGATGATCAAGGATGAAACTTGTTCTAAGATGATGTAAATGTATGCTATACAATGTAGATGTATTTCAAATTAATCGTCCTCGAAGATAATGTTTTTGAGACAAACGTGTGTAATCTACCATTTGTGTTTAATGTAATTATGTTGCCTTCATATTTGTTGTGCTAATACATTTCCTTCGTAACCATACAATACATTAATTGTGCAATTATACACACATGAAAATAAATATATATGTTCCATCTTAAAAAAAAAACCATTCAAGTAAACTAGTGATTTTAAATACAATATGTTTGATGTTTTAAAATATTTGATTTATATATCACTTCTGCTTCTTTCCTGCACAATTTCCATGACTAGAATTGATGAGAAAACAACTTCTTTAGCTTAGAGTAATTTTTGGGAAAATTTACCTTCATCTTGTAGTAAGTACATCATATCTTGAATTAAGTAATGAATCTCTTTTAGTCTCAAAATTGTTATCCAAAATTCACTCCTCCGATGAAAAGCTAAATTGTTCAGGGTTGAGAAAGTAGAATTGGTTCGAGGCACAAAATCAGGTTTTGGGGGTCCCTTTGGCTCTTCTCTAACTCCCATTTCCAAGAAAATCCAAGGAGTAAGTATTTTTTTTAAAAATCCGAAAAAATGAAGTCGTCGGCTTATTTTAGTGCAAATCGAGTTTGAGGGCTATGGATGGAATTAATGTTGTGTAGATCATGCTAGGATTCGTTGTACCAAGTTCGAGGCCCAAAATACAAAGGAGATAGAGAGATGCGGAAAAGCAAAAAAAAAAATGTCCTAGGCCGCACAAGTTCAAGTGGGGATCGGGCCCCAAAAAGGTGAAATCTCTCGCACAATAAAGGAATCAATTAAGGTAGAAAAAAATAGTTTGTGGTTAATGAGACACTTGGGATATTGGGATGCACGAGACCTAAAAACTTGAAATTGCCTCGTACAAAGCTTTAAAAGTGGGATCTTTGCAAAAGTGGAGGTCAATGACCTTTTTGATTTAATCGGTCAATAAATTTAGATTGCTGTTGGTATAGGAAATCTGAATCAAAGGATGTGGAGAAAGGAGGCCCCGAGAATGTACAAGTGCAGATGGGACATTTGTTCCTTGAAAACCTATAATAGCTGCAATACAAAGGAAAAGTTAACATCTAACCCTCCAAACTTCAAATAGTCATAACTTTTTGACCCAGGAGCTCTATTTTTCACAAAATTTGGCTTTTGGAAGAAGCACGACGTGCTCTATGCCACAAAAACTGAATTTATTATTTTTATTGAGGGTATGTATTTGAAAATAAAATAAATCAATTAAATACCTTGTCTGTTAAATGACGTAAAATCCTCAAGCAAACCCAAAATAATGCCTACACTCAAAATGGCATATATTCTACAATTCTCAACGAAAAACGCACAAAATTTATCTTATGGAATTTTGGTTCTGAGCCTAATGCACAAAACTCAATAAATGTAGAATTTTATGAAGAATTGATGAATATTTTTCTAAAAATGCAGCTTTTGGTTTAGAACAGTGTTTTATTTGGTAGTTGGGATGCATTCGATGAAAGCATGGCAGACATTTATCATTTGCAAGTTATTGGATAGTATTGGGGGCCTTTTGAAAGTAACATAATATAATTTCAATCCATTTATGACATTTTGCAAATGGTGGAAAGATGGATTTTAGGATTTTTTTCTCTCTCTCTCATCTCGAATTCTATAAATTGGAGTCTTTGGGCTCATTGTAAAGGGAGATAGTTATAAGTAGAAAAATCTATGAAAAATTTGTTTTGTGAATCCAATGTGCTATAGCCCCTTGTATTTGACTTCTTGTATGGTGATCCAGACCCTTATTTTGTAATAGATTGAATTGTTGATATCAATGAAGCAATAAATATAAGTTTATGGGATATCTTCCCCTGCTTTATGTTTCTCTACATTTTGCTTTCCTCTTCGACTTCATGTGCAAATATATTGTGACTATCTTATGCTTTTCAGGATCCATTATCATTGTGTGTGTATGAAATGTTGTTGTGAATGCATTTTTCTATATTGTGAAGAATTGTTATCACCCCTTCTAGTATGCATTTTGCTTCTATTTTTCACGCTTTGGAAAGTTATCCTCATTCCATAATTTTCTGTTATATCACCACTTTAGTGGAGGCTTTCTTTTCATGTACTTTCTATCCGGTCCCTTGGAAATTTGGATTAGGATTAGATAGTTTTCTTGCATTAGAGTAGATTGTGGTAGGTAGTTTAGGAGAAAGAACCAGCTTTCTCTGGAGGATCATCTCAAGCTTGCAAGTCCCACAGCTTGAGAGATGATCCAATGTTACAAAAATTACACTGAATGCCCCACTCAAATCTAAAGCCATTCGAGGGTGCTGTAATTTTGTGATATCAATTACATGATACACTTTAATAGTTTAATTTGTAAAATTTTATCTTTTAAAATCAAAGAGAAATTTCCACTCAACAACATAACAAATCCTATAGAGCCTATTCAAAAAAATTAAATCGACACAAAAACTCTAAATATTGTTTATATTTACTACCACTAGAGGGGATAAAATATCGATTATTCTCCACATATCATCTACTTTCTTGCAATAACTTCAGCTCAAAACTAAAAAGAGGGCTACAAAATGCGACAACAAACAAGCGTTTTGGTTGGGTTTCTAACATGTAACCCATTGGATTTTCCCCTTTTTTTTTTGCACATTTAAGAAAAAAATTCACTCATGCATATAATATGATTGAGATTTATACTAAAATCTAAGCATATATATGTATGGGACATGCATGTATTCAAATCCAACAATTTTATATAAATTTTTTTATTCATGTATTTGTCTTATCTAAATAATTAAACTTCATGTAATGTAAACCCTTCATGTAGTAAAAATTAAACTAAATTATAAAAATTACAAATCCTTGGTGTCATAGAGAATGAAACTCTAGTAGGATATTGGAATGACATGTTGTTGTTACATTAAAATTCTATCCAATTTGCATTTACGCTTATTCCCTTTTTCATTGTATTTCTTCTAAAACTAGGTTACATTTTTTTTCCTAAGACTTTCATCATAGATATTTATTTGGAGTGCTCTGAATTTACAAAGCACATAATTGAAAAGATGGTCTAGATATAGGAAATGATATGAATGACTCATAGTGGAGTTGACCATTGAGAAAACTTATCTATGTCACCCATTTTTTTTGTTGATATTCCATATTTCGTAAAGATATAACCTAATCCATGTCCACTCAAATGACCACATTGTTTTTATCCTTGGGTATATTCTCTAATAGAATCTAGTAGGGAAACAAAGGTACACATCTAGTGTTAAATGAATTAGAACAACTAGACCATAGTTGTGCCAAACTCTACCCATGAGAATATTCAAATTTATATTACCCTTGAATGCAATCAATTTCATGAGATCGATGATGGAAAAAGTGGGTGTGTGAGAGGTAGTGGGAAGGAACTCATATTTTTTTCATCCATTATTGACATTAATATCCCACATGTGGAGTTTTTAATACTACACTAACTTCACTATATGTTATATCATCTATGACATAATTATAGTGTTTGGTTTTAACACACATTATTTTATATACCATAAATTTTGAAGAGGAAATTTATGCAAGGAATGATAGTTTGTTGATGATGATGAGCCTCTCAATGTTGCATGTCATTGTTCTTATCTCTACCACCCATTTATTTTCGATGAAAGGACATATTTCGTAAATAAAAACCCACTCCACCTCCACTAAAATGAATGCGGACCCCTATAGTATGATAGAGTAAACACAAAAAATTATGGAGCCTAATCCTTTATGTAATGGTAGAGTATAGTTAGCCCATGGTGTCTTGGAATTTATAACATAGTGTCTTGGAATTTATAACATCCTTGATAGTAAGTTTAAGAGATTAATGATAAAAAAATTGGGGTGTAAGATGTATGGAAAATACCCTTGTAGATGCCCTCTCTACACACACATAGTTTTTACCTATGTTGCCAAAAACATTGTACCAACATAACTACATGCTCCATCTACTCAAAGATAATTATAACATATGGTTTGTGCATGATTGATTTTGTTTTACCGCAAATTCTAGAGTGGAAAATTTCCTAGGGTATAATAGTTTTTCAAGAAGATAGATGAAAATAATTATGATAAACATCTCAATGTCACATTTTATTATACCATTCCTACTCATAAATTAGATGAATGGTCGAAATTTTGCATTTTCATTTCAAATTTTTGACAAACATCCTCACATAACATCTCCACCTCACTAATCATGACCTAAACCGCCGCAAACAAACATTGAAATCTCAAATGGGTACATATAATCAATATAAATAACCCATGTTATAATATTTGAAACTATAAACAAAATATTCATCATTTCACCGCTATTATTTACCTTACATTATGCTCACCTCAAATATTGTACTTTTACACAACTCAACTTGATCCATTGAATTCTATTAGTAATTTGACTTACATTTGGCTTAGAGATCAACATGAGTTAGTCTTTACATTTAGGATCCTATGAGCTCAAAAATGTATTGCATCATTGATCATGCATTGAGTATTATAATTAAAATTCTCTTTCATCTAGAAACTCCTTGCACTACTGACATGATCACCCAAATTTGCATCTTTCATCGACTTACCCAATTTTTTTGTTTGTATGTAATGGTTAAACATTGCATTGATTGAATATATAGAGGACTATATCATGTAGGATACAAATGTCCCCATGCATTGACATATGGTATTGATCTCTTCCAACATTCCTTGATTGGCATCCATGTATTAAAAAGATTTAAAACATTCATATTTATTGGTTCGTCAATAGAATATAATCAAATCAAAGTATAATATCCAGCCTAAAAATTACGTATGTATAAAATTCAATCATCTATACCATTGAAGGAGGGACAATGATTATAGAAAACAATTTTTTTATCTCCTTCCAATGCCTCATTTATTTATTACAATGATAGGCGTTTCCAAGTGAATGATTCGGTGCTTGTTCCTAACAAACATCATGGATTTGGAAGGTTAACGTTTTGTATATGTTTTCATTTATGCATCGTGTCATCAATATTAATATGGATTAGGAAAAATGATATCTACATTAATTATTAAAGAGAAACTATGATCATGAATTTTCATAAAATCAACAACAAAAGGAACCGTAAATGCAATTTTTTCATATCTAACATATGTAAAGCTCAGAGGTTGGACATATGTAACTATACTTATGAACAAGGGAAAAGAAGAATCTACACTATGATCAGCCATATTATGTCTCTATGAAATAAACTAATGTGTGTTAATGAATGAGTGATTGATTTTTTTTTCTCCTTTTACGTTGGCAATATTGATTAACCATAGTAAAAATAAATAAATGATTAGACATATTACATTACCTCAATAACCTATGTATCACCCACTTTATCCTTGAAACAATTGAAAAAATTCACTAATCATTAACATGTGTCTATTCATAAAAACGAAGAGTTTTCCATTAGTTCTCTCAAAAAAATTTCTCCATCACAATAATTCTACTCCCTCAAATTCCCTCTTCATTTCCCCTATTACTCTTCCAAATTTTCTAGCCCTCATGTTTAAATTCTTCATTAAATCCCATTTAGCATCTCTATTGTATTGTTCATGTCTAATTTGCCAATAAATAAAGAAAAATTGTCTCATCTATGAGCATTCAAAATCTACAAATTCATGTCAAAAATATGAATACAAAAATTCATTATCTCATCACACGGAACTTAAATAGTATTAGTGTGTGTCAAAAATGAGATTAATAAAGGGATAGTGAATCTCATGTGAAATCGTCTCATCTATGATTATGTTATGTGACAAGCAATAATATTTGAGGTCAAGTTTGGGAGATCCAAAATACCACTAGTGGAGATGATATCAATGCAAGGATTAAGGTTGATCTTAGGTAAATAATATATTTATATGATAGAATTTGAGATAAATTAAAATGTTGTAGAGAGGGTCAAACTGGGATGTTTTATTTGACACAGATCCCTTAAATGACCCATTAAAAGACTCATTTGACACAATGCCCATCGGGTTAGAATCTTAGGCCTCCTCATACAAGTTTGTGATGATTCTTCCCTTTAAGCCATTGGAAATATACTGGGGAATATCAAAAATATGATAGTGTTACTTCTCTAAAATTTCATACTACTTATGCTAGGATTCTTATGGATTTAGACATTTGAAGACCTTCCCTAGAGAATTAATCTAGTGATTGGTGATAGAACATGAACCCAAATATTTTACTATAAAATATTGGATTTTTGTTTTTAGAGGTGTTTTGAAATAGGACATGTGGTTGAGGATTTTGGTCGCACTAAGAAAAAAGCAGTAAAATCCTTCCTAGTGGTGAATTCTCTCCCCTCTCACTTTACCATTAATCCCTCTCCCGATCTTATTCCTTATTATGTCCTTGATTCTATTTTGATCCCCCATTGGGTACACTTTCCACCTGTTGTGAATCCCTCTAATATGCCTCATATTGAATAAAGGAATCATATTCCCTAAGCCATTATTGAGGATTTCTTGGAGAATATTTATTACCTCTCTTCTTCTTATAGGTCTCCTCTTTGACATATTTCCTCTTTTATTGTTCTTCTCCCATGTGATTTTGGTGTCGAGCTTAACAAGGAGGAGTTGACGATGGTCAAGAACAAGAAAAAAGTCTCTACTAAACTGCATTTACACACTTATCACATGACACTTAGATCACATTCTTTAGTTATTATTTGATTGTAGTTTTGTGTTGTTAATGTTGTGTAGGGGATATGATTTTTATTCTTCTTGGTAGAAGTTTTAGTCATGTTTTTCTTTATCTTCATTTTTGTATTTGGGCTTCAGCCATTTTTGTTCCTGGGTAGGGCCCTAGTCAAAAAATATTTATCCTTAATAAAAAAGTGGGATGTTTTTTGAAACTCGGAGGGATATTAGGTGTTATGAATCAACATGATTGGAAAAAATCAAGAGAAGTAAAAAAGGTAACCATGTAGAAAATGTATGGTGAATGAAATTTGATATCTTAATAAGAGATGTCTCTATTGTTCCTATTTTTCAACCCTTTAGTGAAGCCTTAATTTTTCTCGGGGTAGTGGAAGAGGATGCGTGTTGGGTGTGTGGAGATGAGATGTGGGTAGGATGCCGAATCTAGGGTTCCTTGACTTAAGGAGTCAAATCCTTACTGCACCATCTTGAATCATGGCATGGGCTCTTTATCTAGTTCAAAGTTTTCTCCTAGATCAATTATGCAATATTTGGGGGCAAAGTTATTTCCCTATTCACGACCTCATCGAGATATGAGCCTAGTTGGTGGTGTTAGTTTTCGACTAATCCCTCTTCTAGTTCACTCTTCCCTATTCTAGGGAATGAAATGCCTCAATATGAAGTGGACGCTAGTAATAATGTCCACCTTTCTCAGAATGTTAACCCCACTTTCAAGGATGTGTTATAGGGTAGTAGTCAATCTTCAAAACCTATGATTCTCACTGCTACTACTCCTTATGTCACTTTTTGGGAGGAAGTAATCCAATCTGAGCTCTTTTATCAGGAACATGCCTTGACTTACAGATTTAGTGGATTCTTTCCTTCCTTAAAAGTGCTTAATGATTGGATCTCCAAGTTTTGGCTCGAGCTCGTTGCTGGAAGGTTAGACCTTTACCCTTGTGCTAAAGGAACTTTTATTGTATCTTTTTCTTCTATAGTTGATAAAGATACCATAGATGATAAACATTGGGTTTGTGAATCACACTACCTTTTCAAAAAACCATTTTCCCTTCCTTCAACCCAATAACTAAATATTTCTCATGCAATCCTAAAGAATTAGGCTACCTCACTTACCTCTCCAATTATGGGATAGGGACTACCTTATCTCCATTGGTAATGTTTTGGTTAATATCTCTATATCGATTCTCAAACCATTGATTTCACCCATACAGATTTTTCCACAATCCTTTTGGAGCTAGATACCTCTCAAAACCTCCCCTAAAAAAATTGAGCTCAAAGTTCAAATCAAAACATGGAATCAACCTTTAGATTACGAAGGTTTACCGTTCAGATGCGAAGGTGCTTATCCATAGGGAAATCATGTTCTTGAATGTGTAATGACTAAGCATAACAAAGAGAGAAGAAATTGGTGGAAAATTTCCTCATAGAGAATTTGGTCTTTAATGCTGAGAAATACCTTGACTCTACGAGATGACATGGAAGAAGAGGTCGTTCTTGAAACCCCTCCTACAAAATTTACAAATGTGGAAAAAAAGGAGAATGTAATTGTTGTAAATCAAACAAACACATATATGGATATAATATCTAGTAAAGTGAAAAAGGAAAACACTCCTCCTCTTTGTCTAGATAAACAAGAAAACACATATATGTTGATAGAAGCTATTAAAATAGTTCTTTTTGCAAAGGAGATTGCAGATGGGTGGAAAATAGTACACAACTAGAAAAAATCTTCCATAAAGAATTTTTTTGTCCTTCCTAGTTATTTATTTATTCTTGGGAAGTTGCTTCTTTTTCGTGCTTCATTTCCTAATCTAGGATTTTTGGCCTTTTTGTACCTGGGTAGGATCACAAAGATAAAACCTTTCACCAATAATAATTTTTTTGGGAAATATAAAGGATGATTTATTTTGGATTCTAGGTTAAAATAATTTTAAAATGAGAAGAAATCTAACGATCATGATAAATATTTTGTTTGAATGATATGGATGATAAATAGATATTTAATAAACCCATAAATAGACATTTGTTTATAATCAATAAATAAGAAAGATGAGACTACCTTACAATTTGATTTTTAATTTTTTTTTGTAGATCTTGATTTCTTAAATTTCTTAATGTAAAATAATTTAACAATGATTCTATTTATAGATACTCCATGAACAATTATCCACTTTCCTACACACCCAATTGAAGTAAATTCACAAAAACATATTAACAAGATAAATACCAAAAACATATGGATAGTTTTCCTAGATTTCCACGGGATTGCAAATGTAAAATTTTAGAATTAGGAGCTATGAATTTAGTAAAGGTGGCTGGGATTACAAATTATTACACTCCACATTAATCAAGTGACTATACATTGATCCTGTAATGAAAAATTTAATTCCCTACATTCCATTGAAACCAATTTTTGGTTTCAATATTTTGTTTTCCATCTGTCTCTCTAATGAAGATATTGCTCTAGAAATTATTATTCAGAATGCATTTGCATTTGTTAAAAAAGTACCTATTTCATTTGAAAGTGTCACTTAAGAAACTAATTCAAAAAATATTTTAAAAAAGTGTTTACCATCCAAAGTTTTGAACTCAAGGTCTTGGTCTATTGGTGAGTTATATGTAGTTTGGAATCATGAAGCCAAGTTCCATTCCCAGTGATTTCATTAGATGTTTTCAATAAGTGGCCATGGGGACACCTTGAGGTAGGGGTCAAACTTCTCCATATGGACCAAGTGGAACATAGCAGGGCACTCCGAATGTAGATCGTTTGGTGGACATTAAGGACCCAAGCCCACCCCCATGTCCCACTTAGAGAAAGTGCTCCTCCACCACTCCAGTTCATAGCTCTGGTATAATAAAAGCAGTTTACCATCCAAAGTTTTGAACTCAAGGTCTTGGGCTATTGGTGAGTTACAAGTAGTTTGTAATCATCAACCCAAGTTCCATTCCCATTGAGTTCATTGGATGCTTTCAATAAGTGGCCATGGGGACACCTTGAGGTAGGGGTCGAACTTTTTCCATACGAGACTAAGGTGAAACATATGGGGTGCTCTCGAGTGTAGATTGTTTAGTGGACATTAAGGACCCAAACCCACCCCCATGTCCCACTTAGAGAAAGTGCTCCTCCTCCACCACTCTAGTTCATAGCTTTGGTATAATAAAAAATTTACCATCCAAAGTTTTGAATTCAAGGTCTTGGGCTATTGGTGAGTTAAAAGTAGTTTGGAATCATCAACCCAAGTTCCATTCCCATTAAGTTCATTGGATGTTTTCAATAAGTGGCCATGGGGACACCTTGAGGTAGGGATCGAACTTCTCCATATGGAACAAGTGGAACATAGTGGGGCACTCTAAATACGGATCATTCGGAAATCACTATAAGGACCCAATCCCACCCCCATGTCCCACTTAGAGAAGCTACTTTTCCTCTGCCACTCTAGTTCATAGCTCTGGTATAATAAAAGTGGTTACCATCCAAAATTTTATTTATAAAATGGTTTTCTTTTATTTATAGGAGTATTAACTACAACTATTGACAACTAAGCTCACCTTAACCCTAAATTTTTAACCCCCTAGTTTGAGTGAATGAGGGCCGCAATGTAAATTTTAGGGATGGAGGTTGAGTAATTAGAAATATGACAGATCTTTTTTTTATTTCGATGGGGTGGAAGATGGAGGATCCAATGCAATGCAGGTTTGTGTGACTATTCAAAGGAATACCCTCCATAATGGGCTAACGATGAGATTTCTCTTGTAAAATCCATGGATAATGGTGGGCATGGACTGATTTGTATTTGTGGATCTGTGATGGAAGATCTCTAATATGTGGTCATCTTTTGGAAGGTTTAGAAATTTGACACCCATATGCTATTGATGAAACCTTGGTTTCCTCTATTTAACCTGGTTTCTGACATCTTCCTTGTTAAACCGGTGTGGATACGTCTTCCTACTTGCCCCTCCAATTCTGGTTGGAGAGTTGTTTAACGGCATTGGTAACACTTTAGGGAAATGTTTAGCTATTGACCCAAAATGAATATTTTGAGCACACCACTTATGCTCGAATCTTGGTTGATATAGATACTTCTATGGATTTACCTGCTACTATTGAACTTAAATTTGAAGATAGAACTTGGATTCAAAACTTGGATTATGAAGGGTTTCCTTTAGATGTAGAACATGCTTCTCTCTTGGCCATTTAGTAGCAAATTGTCACTTGGTTCATAAATATGCTAAAGGAAGAAGCTCTTGGTGGAAGAAATCTAATTCTAATCACTTGGTAGTGAATGATCCATTGGTTAGTGATTCTGATTCTGTTTCTGAGAAATCAGCTGATCCAAAAGTGATGGAAGTGCAACAGCATGTAAGGATGTTTAGGCTCATCCATATGATTCCTAAGACTTTGGGGAAAATATTGAAGTTTTGATTCCAATCCATAATAATGAAAATGTAAATCCTAATATGGAAGAGGGTTGGAAATTTTCACTCAAAAAAATAAAGGCACAATCTCCCCCCTTAAAATGCAGCTAAGATCCAAAGGGAAGGGGCTTTGTTGAGATTGTTGTTGGTTTTATTGTATTATTGTTTGTTTGTTTTTGTTGTTGTTTTGATCTATGTTGTTGTTGGTAGAGGCTAGTTTTTATTGCTCCTCAATGTACTATATTTTTCTCCTCTTGTTGTATGGGTAGGGTCCCCTTAACCCTTTTTCACCATTAATAAAAAAACTATTTAAAAAATAATAATGTATTTTAAACCCTAGAGACGTCACTTGGGTTACTACGTGTAAACAATTTTATTAAAATTTTAGATTTTAAGACTTTTGAGGAGTCTCTAGAGAAACCCTTCCCATGGTTAAACTTGCCTCATGTTAAGATGTTGCGTTGGTGACTTATGATTATTGAGCCTTCACAAGCTAATTTTTTCTAATCATGGGAGGTGTCACTGGAAAACTCTTATCATGTGGAACTTAGCCATTCCGAGAGATGTCGATACTGTGACCTCTTGTTCGCTAAAAGCATTTACTTGTGATGGCTCATTGACATATGACATAAAAGCACACCTTTCAAGAATAGAACCATGATATCACTACTATGATTATTATAATTATTGTAGTATTTGTTACATAAGAAAAAAATCATGCCTTTTATAGTTTTCACTATTATGACTCTTGTTGATGGGTTTGTGGGTTACTAGTAAACGATATTTCAAATTTCATGGAGTTGATTATAGATATTGTTGCTATAATTTTCTATATTAGAATATAGACTAAAGAAGAATTCCCCAACACAAATGTCACTTGAGTGACTCAAAGATATTTGTGTATGTCATTTTTACTAGGTAGTTGAAGAATGCTAATTTTTTTAAAGCTAGGGCATGGACTCATATTAGACCTCACTTACACAAGAGGTGTGGATGGGTAATCAATGTCAATAAAATATGCATGAATTTTAGATATTATATAAGGAAGAAATCATAAATCACTTTTACAAGATGATCGTCCTTTTAATGAAAATGAAAGAGGATCTACTTTTTGATGTATATAGATATTTTCTAGCCATTAAATTCTAGCTTAAACAAGGAAAATGGGCTTTAGAAGATGATCTTGAGTTATAAATTTGGTGTAATCTCACTATCTATATAGATGGAAGCTATGGAATGTTGATTGTAGCATCAGTTATGGCCTTCTCAAACCCTTAGCTGATGGAGATTAAACCCATATATAAATAGGGGGATAAATTGAATCAATCTGTCACTGAATAATTTGAATTGATATGGATATATGGTATTATAGGTATAGGTTGGGTGAGTATGCCTAATGTGACCACCTGTATACACCGGGCCCAATCTCAAGGTAAAATTTAGTGGTGTAGTGCCCACTTTCTTTTGACACATTTTTTATACTAATCTTGATACTACTGATTATAATATAGACATGATTATGGACCTTATTATAGTATGATGATAGATCTAGATCATGGATTATTGTTGACTTGATTCAATTATGATGCATGATGATTATTAGAGGCATTTTGGATATTGATTCAATATACTATTTAACATGGTTATATTATGGATGTTGTTTAGACATGTGATATTTGGATATTGTGATTACACCTAGAAATGAAAATTATTTGATGATGATATGATTGTTGATAAAAAGCGTAAATGATATTGTTAGATTGGTTTGATGTTGTTAAGAAATATGTTCAAATAACATAGCTGAGTATGAAGCCTTAATTCATGGATTGACCTTTGGGCAAAGAAGAAAGGCATCAAAGCAATTTACAAGTATTTGGTGATAGTGAGCTGATCGTAAACCAAGTCAAAGGAAAAGATGCTGCACAAAAATGATCATGAAGAACTACAAAAATCGGGTATGGGATCTTATTGAAGATTTTGAAGCTTTTAGCATCAATTCCATCCCAAGGAAAAAGAATGAAGTCTTTGACAGACTGGCAGCAATTGGGGCTGCGTTTGATGTTGTAGAAAGTATCAAAAGTGAGAAAACCCAGCCTCATATCAAAGTGGTTGTGAGACTAGCTGTTCCGGATAACAACACAAGTTGGCAAGTCTTCGAGAATGATCAGAAAAATTGTCAATTTCCTACAAGAAGAAGCTGAGTTCTCCGCTAGAAATCAAGACAAGCTTGGGAGCAGCATGTATGGCGACCAAGTGGTGCAGTGAAGACTAACAAATTGCGAAAAGGCCTCATAACCTTAGAGTCAATATTCAACCCAAATGATCAACTGGAAGGAGAAGGTGAACATTCAAGTAAAGGGTGAAGATTCGAGCCTATTTTAGTGGAAGAAGGCAAGACATTGCAAATTGGCAAAGTAAGTACTCCACAAGAGAAATCTGATTTTGTTCAGCTTTGTCAAGAATTCCCAGATGTCTTTGCTTGGACTTATAAAGATTTAAGAGGTTTCATCCCAAAGTTGGCACAACATACTATTGAAGTTGGATCAGAATCCAAGCTGTTAGGCAAAAGCAAAGGAGAAGAAATCCTATATCGAACCTCTCATGAGAAAAGAGTTAGGCAAGCTCATTGAGGCCAGAGATCATCTTCCCCATCAAACACTCAAGTTGGGTTGCAAACTTCGTCGGAAGAAAAAGAGAAATGGAGAAATAAGATTTGTGTGGACTTTCGTGATCTAAATAGAGCGTCACTCAAAGATCATTATCCACTTCCATCAATGGAACAAATATTGCGGGTTGTCAGCTGGTTGAAAGGTTTTCATTGCTAGATGGATATTCAAAAGGGCTATAATCAGATATTGGTGAAAGAAGAAGATCAATTCAAAACGGCCTTCACTACAAAATGGGGCACATATGCTTACAAGAATATGCCATTTGAACTGCCAAATGCCGGAGCAACATTTCATTATGGATATGGCATTCAAAGGATTAATCAACAATATAGTTGGTATACCTAGATGATATCACTGTCTTCTCAAAGAATGTAGAGACCATCTCTTTCACCTCGACAAGTGTTTTAGAGGTGTAGAATCGAGTGTCGTTGAATCCAAAGAAGTGTATATTCTGGCGCACGAAGGCAAATTGTTGGGTCACATTATCTCTAGGAAGGGCTAACAATTGATCCCGAAAGGGTTGAAGCCATTCAAACGCTTCCATTGCCACACCACAAGAAATCTCTCCAAAGCTTCTTAGGAAGGATAAACTTTGTCCGCAGATTTTGCCTAATTTGCCACTCTTGTGAAGCCTCTAACTATGATGTTGAAGAAGAGTCGGCATTCAAATGGACACAGAAGGAAAAGAGATTTTGAAAACATCAAGCATGCAATATCACAAGCTCCAACTCTTATCGACCTAGATTTCTCAAAGGACTTCATGTTGTATGCGTTTTGGAGGATCAGACACAATCTCAGCTATCTTGACATAGCTGAATAGAGAAGGTTTATAACAGCCCATAGCATTCTTCAGTCAAACCTTGGAAGATTACGAAATAAAGTATTCTTTCATCGAAAAGCATTCCTCCTTGCTTGTCATCAGAGCTTGAAGAAGTTCGGACATTTGGTCTCAAAACAACAAGATCCAACCCGGTGTCTCATGCTGGTGTCAAGGACTTCCTCCTAAACAAGGATTTAAATGAGAAGAGAGTAGGTTGGATCACTCGGGTGATGGAATATGATATTGAAATCAAATTGACCAAGCTAGTTCGTGGCAAAGGCTCATGTAAGCAGCTTGCTTCCAAATAACCAGACAAGTCAAAAGGTGAAGAGGATGTTGTCTTGCTACTATAGAATGATCAAGAACAACTAGCTGATGATGCACCCATTCCATGTTGGACTCAAGACCTTGTGCATTACCTCCAAACAGGCTTGTGCCCTCTCGAGACGTGAGCAAAGCAAAGAGGAGATACTTTGATTACAAGCCATTCCATATGTGCTTGTTAAAATGCGGAGTTTTGTTTAAAGGGACATCAATGGAGTTCTATTAAGATGCATTGGAACAGTCAAGTTGAGAAGATCCTACATGAGTTCCATGAAGGGAAGCGCAGGAGGCCACTTTGCTCCGCGAGTGACGGCTCTCAAAATCATGAAAGCTGGTTACTATTGGCCTACCGTGTTCAACAATTGCTACTCATGGGTCAAGAAATGCAGAAAATGTGCATTCTTCACGGGAAAGAAAGGTTACGAAGCACTACCCCTTTATCCAATTTCACTAAATCAGCTATTTCGTGCAATGGGAATGGACTTATCATTGGAGTCATCAATCCCAATTCAAGTCGGGACCACAAGTGGGAAGACTATTTCACCAAGTGGACCGGGCAGTGGCCCTCAAGGAGGCAAATGAATCTAATATCTTAGATTTATATGAAGGGATAGTCACGAGGGTTTGGTGCCCGTGCCACTACCATATCGAAATGCAAATGGCGTTCCTCTTGGCACAAAGATCATTTTGAATGGGGTATAAAGAATTGTGTGTACCTCAAAGCACTTCATCGAACTATTACCCTCAAGGTAATGGCAAGCCGAGTCTACAAATAAGAACCTACTAAGAATCATCGGGAAGGACTCTAGATGAAAATCAAAGAACTTGGCACGCAAAGCTCAAATCAGCCCTATGGGCCAATCATATCACACCCAAGAGGTCGACAGAAGCTCTCCATACAATTTTGTGTATGGGAAGGAAGCAAAGCTTTCTACCCATATCACTGAGTCGCAAAAGCATTGGAACTCATGAAACTTGATTGAACTAGCTAGTTTGAACCTATGGAAATCGGTATGCAGAGCTAATGGAATTAGAAGAGACAAGAAGAGCATGCAATACAAACCATAGAAAAGGATAAAGCATTGGTCAAAAAGAGTTTTGACAAGAAAGCTAAGGTTGGATATTACAACCGGAGATTTGGTAATCAAGTGGGATATTTCGATCGTAGTGTAAACCAGTGAAAGCACTCCAAATTTGATGCCATCCGGAGTGGCCCATACATGATCATTGAATGCCAAGGTAGCAATGCTTTCTGATTGGCTAAGTTGGATGGTGAAGAAATTGCAGATTCTAGTCAATGGGATCCATCTCAAACGTTCTTTACTAAAAGATAGATTTTCACCCTTGTAAATATTAGTTTAGAATTTCCATTCCTCTAAGTGCTTATGCACATTGTACCACTATTAGAGTAGTTTTTATTTCCCTAAGTGCTTGTGCACATGAATATGCTTCAAGATGTGCATGTTTCTAGTTCATCAAGCTCCTGGAAAAGAATAGCCATAAGAAAATAGCTCAACGAATGATTCAATGGCTCGAGAGACACAAAGTTTTCAAATTTAAGATCATTTGAGAGGTTATCAAATAAACTCCATGCCCAATGGATCGCTACAAGTAGTTGGTCGTTCTTCATCCTGGAAGCGGATCTGAAGTCTAAAATTGTTATCCAAAATTCACCCCTCAAGGTAATTTTGATAACATGCATCAAATTCTTTTGTCCCAAAGCAATTATATTGAGTCCGGGAAAAGGTCATGTTTCTAGGGTCCCCTCAGATTTTTCTAACTCCCTGTCCAAGAAGAAGAGAGCAAGTTCTCGAGAAAATGCGAAAAAATTCACCCAAGGCTCGAGTGCCAGAAAAATCATGAAAATGGCTAAGTCCTAGTAATAATGGGACAGCTTGGGACAAAAGGGTACGAACCGGCTGAAAGGCCGCATGAGTGGTCTGCGGCAAAGATTTGGGACATTTGGAACAAAGGGATGACGGGACGCGAAATCCGAATCTGGAAAAATGGAAAAAAATTGACTAAGCAAAAGCAGTGATGCAGGACATCTCGGGCTTGTTAGTACGCAGAGGATGCAAGTCGGCCGAAAAGACTTAAGGCAGCCCGAACAATTGGGCGAAGGTACGCGAACCGGCCTTGTTCGACTACGAAATGAGAACTTTCACTATGAAAATTTGGGACAAAAGTGCGCGAAACCGAACCGGTGAATCGGGAAAATTTTTCCCTGCAGTGCCTGAAAGCAAATGGGACATGCGGGACAAGAGTATGTGAACCGCCGGTTCGCCAAAATGAAAAATTTCAGCACTGTGCCAAGTGGGGACAGAGACGTCTTGCGGGACGCGAAAAGCTGGAAGCCGGGCCAAGGCAGAGAAGAAAAGTCAACGTTTGGCCCGTGAAACTTCAAAGCGGCCATAAATTTTGACTCCGAGCTCCGATTTTCACAAAATTGGACTTTCGAACGAGCTCCGATTTTTGATGAGGGTAGATATATTTAAATAAGATAAACATATTTTGGTCCAGTCAATCAATGCTCATTCTGTCAAATGACTAGTAAAACGCCTATGGACCCAAAATAGCCGCCCGACTCAAAAGGTATAATTTTTGCATTTCGAACGAAATTGCAAAAAAATTGGTACCGTTGGAATCATGGTTCCAAGCCCGATGCAAATCAATCAAGAAATTCTGGATTTTATCAGAAATTGATCATGTTTTTAAGAAAACATGGCCGGGTTGAACAGATGTTTTATTTGGTAGCTAGGAGTGCAATTAAGAGGCATGGTCATCATTCTTTCTCTGTTGCAGCACATGGGACAGTATGGGAGCCTTTTGCAAGCAATATACAATAATTTCAATAAATTTAATTCCTCTTACAGGTGGTTGAAGGACATACTTGGGATTTCCATTTTCCCTTCTCTTTTCCTTCTCATTTTTCTATAAATTGGAGTGTTGGGCTCATTGTAAAGGGGAGAGTTTTTGGGTAGCAAAGCTTTGCCAAAATTACTTTGTGAAGCGGTGTGTTGCAGGACCTTGTAGTGGACTCCTTGCATGGTGATCCAGGACCTTATCTTGTAATAGATTGAATTGATATGCATATCATGAAGCAATAAAATACCGGTTTGTGGATGTATCTTCCCGCCGTGTTTTCTTGCATTGCCCCTTTGATCTTTCTATAAGAATATTGTGTCTATTCTTTATGTTCTTGCAGGGATTCATTATCATTGTGTATGCTTGGAATATTATTGTAAATGCATTTTGCTAGATTATGGTGAACTGTCATCACCTCTTCTAGTGTGCACTTTGCCTCTGTATTTCACACATTTGGAGACTACTTTCCCACCCTCCTTTTCGGTGTATCTTTGCTTTAGTGTAGGCTTTCATTTTATGTATTCTCTCTCCTTGGTCCCTTGGAAATTTAGATTAGAACAGTTAGCTTATCCTGCATTAGAGTAGATTGTGGTAGTTTAGGAGCAAAACCAGCTTTCTTTCGGAGGTCTATCTCAAGTAGCAAGTCCCACAACTTGGAGATAGTACCCATGTTATCCAATCACACCTGTGAGTTCAATTATATGCATAGGTGTGCTGTGATTCAATGATAACAATGGCCACAAGGCTGAAGGAGGTATTTGTGTTTTACTGTGTTTAAAAGATCACAACAAATATTGGGGGATTGGAGACTAACCACATTGGAATTCTAGATGAATTTGAAAAGGTCACCATGGCAACTAGTATTTGTTTGTGCTGTTTGTGTGTGTTAGGAATTCCCATGGGGGATCACCTCTAATTTTGACCAATGGGTTTTATGTATTTTCTTTTATTTTGGTCCCTTTGTTTATGTTTGCATGTGTTTGTTTTGTGGTGCTTTTACCCTTTCATTAATTATTAAATGGTGTGTAAATATTGTGAGTAATCATATTGTTAAAATAAATAAATCAAATATGCCATTAAAAAGTAATTAATAGAGTTGTTGGACTTGAATTAAAGTGTTGTAAGAGATGTGTAACTGATGTGTAAGTTAACCTTTGAGTGTGAAACACTCCACCTTCTTAGAAATTCAAATTTGTCCTTGGAGGCTGATTTTGGAGGCTTGTGGGACAAGTTAAACTTGTCCCATAACTATTAAATTTAATTACCAACCATACCTACAATTGGAGAGTGGAGATTAGACTTTTATAATGCTTTTAGATAAGGAAAATTGTATGTTTTAATTGTAGTTTTTATTACATGATTTAATTTCAGTCCTTTAGGGTGTGGGTTAGATTTGAGTGTGGAAGTAAACTCTCATATTATTCACCCACCTATTTATTATGCTTTAGAGAATGATGTTGAATTTTGGGCTGGGGTTGAAGATGGGTGATATGACATCCTATGTGGATCTGCCTTATCCTCTTCTCTTCCCTCTTCTATATAATTCAAATGGCTTGCCTTGTTTTGGGGTTGCTTCATTTTGGAGACTTTATTCTAGGTTGAATTCTTTTGTTGTTTTAGAGCTCTTGCTTGAAGAAGTTATTGGAAGATTGTTGCATGCTTGTGTTTGGCTCTTTTGGATTGCTTGCATTGGGATAAAGCTTATTGTTTTGGAACTTGGGACAACTCTATTATGGAGAGGTAGGAGCTTGACTCTTGAAATTATTCTCTTTTGTTTATGAAAATGTTAATGTGTGAATGTTTTGGCTTGTTTATGGGCTGTTGGGTAGATGGCCTAGGGATGGTGTAGGAGAAGGCTATGGGGTTATTTTATGGGAGGCACAAGTGTGTTCAGGTAGGTTTAAGGGTGGAGGGAGTTGGGATTTGGGTTCCATGTTACAAAGAAATAGCTTATATTTATTTACTCGTTATGGGGTGCCATAAGAAGTTGGGGAGACATAAGGAAATGTGAGGAATAAGGGGTACTTGGGGGAGGCATAAGGGCATGTTAGAGATTTTAAATGATATATATATATATATATATATATATATTGGTGGTTTTTTCTCAGGTGGTGATACCCATTTCCCCTTTGGGAGGCATAAGCAACATCCCCCATAGTTTCTTGCTCCTTTGGCTTTCTTGATGAAGCCTTTGTATTGTTTGTCATGTTTTAATGTAGTTGTAAACTACATTCTATTTTGGACTATGTTTTATTGTGAAAATGTTGTTTGTGTGTTTGTGGAAGCTTGTTGTTTTCATGAGTTGGATCACATATTTTATTGCATTGTGGTTGGGGCTCGGGGGCCAATGAAGAAGGATGGATTCTCCTCTTCATTGGATGTCTTGGTTGGGTGGAGAGTGTTTCCTTTCCCTACTCTTGTTGTGATTACTATTTGGAAGAATGAGAAATATGCACATTGCTACTCTAGAGCTGAGAGAAAAGATAGTTTGACAGTCCCTTGTTGAGATAAAGTTTATTGTAACCTTTCCCACTTGAAGTGGAGGAACTTGTAAATGTTTTGTAATAGAAAGATGTTGTATTGTTTATGAAAGTTGTCAAGTGAAATGTAAAAGATATGAACTCTGTTTTCAGCCTTTGAAAGAATGTGAAAGAATTGTATTTTGTATGATGAATTTGAAGAATGAAAGAAAGGTTGTAAAGTTGTATTTTGGAATCAATAAAGGATTGCATTACCTTCTCAATTTGTGTTGTTGTTTTAAGATTGAACATCTAAATGTGAATTGAAATCTCTGTTGAAAGAAATAAATGCGTATGAAGGAAAATGTAGAACTCTATCTCTTGAAATGTGTAAAGTTAGAAATCAGAATTGTATTTTGGTTTTTGAATAATTGGAATTGAATCAACTAAAGGTATTAGATTGGAATTGGAAGGAATTCCAAGACTTGGATGATGAAAAATGATAAATAGGCCCTACCAAACTTGATCTCTGTTTTATTTCTCAACTGGAAAATACTTTACCTTAAATGCACAGTTCAAACCTACAACAATGAAATAATAGATTAAATGATTAAATAGAAGTAGTGTGTCCTAAATGAATTCAATTGGACTTTAACATTTAAGGAGAAATCCTTCAAAACCTTGCAAAATCAGGCTCAACCCTCTTACAGTCATTTTTCTGTCAAGAAACGTAAATGTTCAAATTGCAAATCAATCAGACAAATTGAATCTTGAAATCCTCCTTAAATCCATCTAAGAACAATCCTCCATGTCTATTTGACATGTTGAGAGAGGAAGAAGATCAAATTGAACAAACCTTATAAGTTAAAATTTACCAGTTTGTACTGTAAAAGCCTGCAGATTGTTTTCTTGAAATTGACCCCTTAAACTTTATCAAAATAAAAAATTAATGATTTTTGAGTAAAGAGGACGTTGAGAGATTTCCATAAAGTCCTCATTTTCCCAAAACCAAGTGCTTTATAGAAAGTTATGGCCTTCTGAAGTATTTCTTCACTTGGTGTCAAAAAAAAAATTGGGAAAAATTTCGTTGGGCCTGAATTTTTCCCTTAGAGCTTTGAAAAATTTTGGGAAAATTTTCCCAATTTTCCCCACCGACCCCCAGCAAATCATAGGCTACCATGTGGCACCATTAGGTGTTGGTGGAGGGGCGGACCTCTTTTTAAGCTTAGCGCTCCCAAATTTTTTGGGAAAATTTTCCCACCACGCGCCGGGCCACAACCAATCGAGATGACACCATGTGGCATCACGAGGCATCAGCAGAGAATCGGGTCCCTTTTTTCCTTTTTTACATTCAAAAAATTTAAGGAAAATTTTAGAACATTTCCTAACACCACAATATCCCGAAACAAATCGGGAGCTGCCACGTGGCATCGCAAGGTGCCGGTAGAGGCGTGGGTGAATGCTACCCTCTTAGCCCTTCGGGTCGTTAAACTAATTTTCTCCCGCCACCCCACCTTCCCCATGTTGGCTTAGGAGATGCCATGTGTCCTAAGTGGACTTGCGGAGTGTGGGTGCAAAGTTAGTTTTACACCCCACGCGGGAAGAACTTTCAAAATGTCTCCCGCCGCACCACTCTCCCCGCACCGACTTAGGAGGTGCCACGTGTCCCTTGTGGACTTACGAACCCATGGGTGTGTTGGTGAAAAATGGGTTTTTTCCCTACATGGGAAATTTTCCAAAAGTATCCCTATCACCCGCCGACCCGCCCTTGGGGTAAAATTCCACCCCTGGGCCCGCAAGCCCACTATTGGGGAAAATTTTCACCCCAAGTCCGATCGGCCCGTACCTCAAAAAATATGAGGAGTTATGAGGACTTATTTATATCAATGGAAAGGTGAGGAAATTTCCTATCCAATGGGAATAATTTAGGAAGTTTTTGAATGTGTTAATTTTGAGAAAAATCAAGTTGAACCTTTAAGCTTGTTAAAAAGAGGGTATGGTGTGGAATTAGCCTCTAAACCTTATTGAACCTTCTAACCCTAAATTTTTGAACTTATGACCTCTACTAGTTGTTAATAAAAGAAAAGTATGTTCTAGTGAATTAGAATTGTTCTAGAACTTGTTAGTGATAATTGTTTCCTTGTAACCTTAGTTGTAGACTCTTTTATATAAAAATAATTATTTCATAATTTCCCTAACTAATCCTAGTTTGTTCTTAGGTCTCAAGTGGGTTGTTGTAGTGGGAATCACACTTGGTATGAGAGAAGTGGTTTATTAGCTTGGACCATTAGGCACACTAGAAAACTTAAGACATGAACCTTAAACCTAGCACACTTTTAAATCTAGAAAACAACTTAGTTTAGAAGTTACATATTTTAGTAAACATGGAAACTGAATAAAACTTAGAAAGATGAACTAACTCTCACCTTGGTCTGTGTAGGAGGCACAAATAGGATGAGGGGTCTTTTCACATAGACCTAGACTTACCACCACTAGATCATGTTGTAGTAGCCATCCTACCCTAGATTTTACAAACTCTTTAGGATATTAATGCCGCTCTACGCGGAGGATCAATAGGAGGACATGCAGCCAGACATGATAGAGTCCCTTCCATTGAGGGTTAGGTATCTCCTTCGACCTAGTGAGGAGCATGGAGGAGAGAACTCCCATGCAGAGTCAGCCAAAGCTGAGTCACACATAGAGGAGAAAAATGACCAAGTTTCAGGACATAGAGAGAGGTCTCGGAGCCCTAGGCTTAGGGATGAGCATGCAGAGAGACCTAGAGGTTGTCAGACCACAACTATAGATCACATCAGGGAGATCCTGAAGCTTTTTCCATCCCATTATTCGGGATCACATCGGGGAGATCCCAAGATTTCAAGTAGAGGCATGGTTGGTGAGCTTGAGCGGATGCTTTAAGCTTTGTCCTTGTTCTAGCAACACAAAATCTTGTGTTGCGATCCATTTACTGAGGGATAGAGCTGGTGTCTGGTGGCGGATAGAGGAATAGAAGATCCATGTTGATTCTGAGATAGTTACCTAAGAGCTCTTTGAGGAGCACTTCTGGAGCAGATATTTGTCACGAGGTTCATACATACAATAAGCGGATAAATGAGTTCCATGACCTTGGACATACATCTCTCACATTGGATGAGTATGAGAGTAGGTTTTTGGATCTACTCTAGTATGTTGGTTATATGTAGGATGAGCAGGTGTAGATCCATAGGTTCATCTAGGGCCTAAATATAGAAATTGGAGGTGTAGTGCAGATCCATTATCCATGGACATTAGCTAAGGCCATCGAGAAGGCCTATATAATAGAGGAGACTCAGGGAAAGACCCAACATGTGAGATACCGAGTTTGGAGCCGCATACAATGAGATACAGGACAATAAATTTAGGGTTTAATATCTCTTCCTTGTGGTGGACAAGGTTCAGCACAGTCATCTTTTAGACCACAACAAAGCAGCAGCAGTCTCGCCCACCTTATAAACCTCCATAGAGATTTGATGCATAGAGAGGTTAGAGTATGGGGCCTCCTCCTAGGGGTCCCATTAGGACATAGGGTACCCAGAGAGCTCACTCAATAGGAGTTGGCAATAAAGACCTCGGTGAGACCGCAAGCCGTAGATCATGAGGAACCACACCACAGACCTCTAGAGTACCGGTTGGACCTACCACACATGGGAGAGGATCAGTGGTTATTTTGGTTGTGGTGTTACTGGACATTTTTAGAGAGACTGCCCACATAGAACCCTAATAACAAGGGTAAGACACAAATCTCAGAGCCTATTGTTGGTGATATGGGGCGTATTCATAGGATATATGCAGCGGTCGAGAACCACTAGGCAGAGCATTAGAGTATAATTATTGAGAATGAGTAACATTAGTGGTATTTCTACCTCCATTTTGTTTGATTCATGTTCTTCTGATTCTTTTATTGCACCATATTTAGTAGAGTGATGCAAGTTGGTGGCAAAGTTAGTTAAGATCATAGTTGGGATGTTGAGATGAATTTTAGAGCCAAGATATCTATAGAATCCTTAGTTAAGGAGTGTGTGGTGGATTTGGGACCTTTCACCACTACCTCGGATCTTTTATCCTTCCTTTGGGCTCATATGGAGTCATCTTGGGTATGGATTGGTTTTCTGCACACAGGGACCAGGATGGATTGTTACCACAAGATTATATCTTGTGCGAGATGATTTGGGAGTCAAGTCAATGATTTCAAAGGTCGAGGAGACCTATTTATATTCACATCATCTCTTCTATGTAGCTTAAGCGGTGTGTACGATGGGGTTGTTAGTTGTATGTTTTGTAGAAGTGACAGAGCGAGAGGATGGGTCTAGTGGACCATCACTAGATGATCACCCCATTTTGAGATATTTTACAAATGTCTTTCTGAGGGAGCTACTGGGTTACCACCCCACGTGAGATTGATTTTCACATAGATCTGGTTCTGGGAGTAGAGCCTATCACATGAGCACCTTATTAGATGACCACACAGAGCTATGTTAGATCAAGTTGCAGCTAGAGGGCTTTCTAGAGAAAGGCCTTATCCATCCTAGTGTATCCCCTTAGGGTACACCGTTAATCTTTGTCAAGAAGAAGGATGGATCCTTGCGGTTGTGTTTTGATTACCACCATTTGAACATAATAACGATCAAGAATCATTATCCCCTTCCCTGCATTGATGATTTGTTTGATCAGATGAAGGAGCCATAACTTTCTCTAAGATATCCCTTAAGTCAGGTTACCATTAGTTGAGGATTTTAAAGGTGGAAATTCATAAGACCACTATGAGTTCACAAAGTGGTGCCTTTTGGTTTGACGAATGCCCTCACAATTGTTTATGAGTTTTATGAATGGGGTATTTAGGATATTCTTAGATCGCTTTATGCTCATCTTCTTTGATGATATTTTGATTTACTCACGTACATGTGAGGAGCATGAGGTTCACCTTCGGTAGGTCCTTCGGTGTCTTGAGAGTAGTAGCTTTATGGGGACTTGGAGAAGTGTGCATTCTTTTAGAGACAGAGGTGTTGTATTTGGGTCATATCATTTCTAAGGAAGGTATCACCATTATCCTTCCTAATATTAGTGCTATTATGGATTGGCCATCACCCACTACTGTGACTGAGGTTTGTAGCTTTATGGGATTAACAGGCTACTACTAGAGATTTGTTCAGGAATTCTCTTGGATTGCACACCCCATCACTTCCCTCCAGAGGAAAGGGAATTTTTTTGGGTTAGGAAGTGTGAGTAGGCCTTCAGTAAACTAAATGAATGTCTCACTACAACACCTATTCTTGAAGTGTTAGATCCATGGGGTGAGTTTTTGGTTTGCACGGATGCTTATTTAGTAGGGCTTGGAGGTGTGTTGATGCAGGAAGGTAGAGTAGTGGATTTTGAATCTTGAAAAATCAAATATTACTAGATTAATTATATGACTCATGATCTTGAGATTGTGACAGTTATGCATGCTTTGGTTTAATGAAGGCACTTTCTACTTGGTCGGAGGTTCACACTCGGACAGATCACACAGTCTTCGCCACTTCTTCACGCAGCCAAATCTCAACACTCATTAGTGGCATTGGATGGAGTTTGTTTGTGAGCATGATATGGAGATAGAGCATTTAAAAAGTGAAGGAGAATGTGGTGGCAGAAACTCTCAGCAAATGAAGACATGTGACTATGGCCACCTCAGTGAGCATAGATTTACGGAGTAGGATTTTTAGCAACTTCCTCTTGACAACTTTTACATTGCACTTCAAGAAGAGATCACATATCGAGAGACCCCTCAAGGGGAATTTTGATGGTTTCTCACTAGAGGCAGATGGCCTTCTCAGGCACACAGGCCAGATTTATGTTCCTAGAGATGGAGGCTTGAGGCAGGACATTTTGGTGGAGGCACATCATGCACCCTATTCAGCCCATCCGGGGTGAAGAAGATGCATGCCACCTTGAGACAGTTGTATCATTAGAGAGGACTTTGTAGAGATGTAGCCCAATTCATGTCATGATGTTTAGAGTGCCAAAAGTAAAGGATGAGCATCACCATCCAATTGGTCTTATTTTCCCTCATGCTATACTAGAATGGAAGTGGGACACCATTTCCATGGACTTCATTGTTGGGCTACCGATGTCGAGATATCACCACGACGCCATCATGGTCATGGTTGATAAATTGATAAAAGTGGCTCACTTTTCCCCAATAAAGACCACTTATACATCTAGTGTAGTGACATGGGTATACTTGGATGAGATTGTCAGGTTGCATGAGATTTCACAGAATATCATTAATGACCATGATCCTTTGTACACTTCCAATTTTAGACTACCATGTAGCTGCCCTTGGGATGAGATCAATTTCAACACAACATATCACCCTGAGAAAGATGGACAGACTGAGCAAGTGAATCAAATTTTAGAGGACATGCTCAGGATGTATGTGATGGATCATCAGTATAGATGGGAGGAGTACCTATACTTGGTGGAGTTTTCCTACAATAATAGTTTTTAGAGTTATATAGGCATGGCTCCTTTTTAGGATTTGTATGGTAGAGAGTGCATGACACCTCTTAGCTAGGATAGGCTAGAGGACAAGGTTTCTCTTGGTCCATCTTTTTGTTGTAGGACATGGAGCAGTAGGTGGTTTTGATCAGACAGAGACTACAGGAGGCACAGGATAAGTAGAAGAAGTATGCAGATCAGCATAGGACCGACCATAGTTTTGATGTGGGCATGAAGTTTTCCTTTGTGTTAGGACACACAAGATCCCTATCCATTATGGAAAAGGTTCTAAGTTAGCTCCTAGATTCATTGGTCCTTTTGAGATCTTGAGTGTATTGGCCCTATTTTGCCTACCATCTACAATTACAACCCAACTTGTCTCACATACATGATGTATTTCATGTTTCATTTCTTAGGAGATATGTTGTAGATCCTTCTCATGTGTTAGATTGGACATCATTATAGGTGCAAGATCAGGGAAAGTGATGGTGGATCCTGTCGTTTTCCTCCTAGATCGTAAGACCCTAAGCCTTCGAGGCAGAGAGGTTGATCAGGTCCAGTGTAGTGGGACAGATATGATGAGACTGTAGCTACATGGGAGGATGCTACCTTGCTACAAGTTTAGTTTCCACATTTGTTCCAATGACTTCTAGGAGGAATTCGAGTCTAAGGGGAGGGGGATGTAGTGCCCACTTTCCTTTGACACCTTTTTGATACTAATCATGATACTACTGATTATATTATAGACATGATTATGGACCTTATTATAGTATGATGATAGATGTAGATCATGGATTATTGTTGACTTGATTTAGTTATGATGCATGATGATTATTAGAGGCATTTTAGATATTGATGTCGATATACTATTTAACATGGTTATATTATGGATGTTGTTCGGACATGTAATATTTGGATATTGTGAGTAGACCTAGAAATGGAAATTATTTGATGATGATATAGTTGTTGATAAAATTGTAAATGATATTGTTAGATTGCTTTGATGTTTTTGAGATTCATATATCTAAATGATTTTGGGAATTATAATTATATTATTTTGGATGTTCTGATATGGCCACGAGGCCGAAGAAGGTATTTTTATTTTGAAGGTTTAAAAGATCACAACAAACATATGGGGATTGGAGACCAACCACATTCGAATTCTAGATGAATTCAACAAGGTCACCATGCTAACTAGTATTTGTTTATACGTGTTTGTGTGTGTTAGAGATTTCCCATGGGGGATCACCTCTAATTGTGACCAAGGGGCTTTATGTATTTTCTTTTAATTTTAACCCTTTTTTTATGTTTGCATGAGTTTGTTTTGTGGTGCTTTTACCCTTTCATTAAATATTAAATGGTGTGTAAATATTGTTAGTAATCATATTGTTAAAATAAATAAATAAAATATTTCATAAGAAAGTAATTAATAGAGTTGTTGGCCTTGAATTAAAGTGTTGTAAGAAAAGTGTAAGTGATATGTAAGATAAATTTTGAGTGTGAAACACTCCACCTTCTTGGAAATTTGAAAATTTTCCTTGGAGGCTTGTGGGACAAGTTAAACTTGTCCCATACCTCTTAAATTAATTACCAACCATACCTATGGTTGGAGAGTGGAGATTAGACTCTTATAATGCTTTTTGAGAAGGAAAATTGTAGGTTTTAATTACACATTTCTTACATAATTTAAGTTCATTCCTTTGGGGTGTGGGTTCGATTTGAGTGTGTAAGTAATCTCTCAAATTATTCACCCACCTATTTATTATGCTTTGGAGAATGATGTTGACTTTTGGGTTGGAGTTGAAGATGGGTGATATGGCATCCTACGTGGATCTGCCTCATCCTCTTCCCTTCCCTCTTCTATAAAATTTGAATGACTTGCCTTGTTTGGGGGTTGCTTTATTTGGAGACTTTATTCTAGGGCAAATATTTTTGGTGTTTTGGAATCTTGCTTAAAGAAGTTCTTTGAATATTATTGTATGCTTGTGCTTGACTATTTTGGATTTCTTGCATTGGGATAACTCTTGCTATTTTGGAACTTGGAACAAATCCATTATGGAGAGGTAGGAGCTTGACTCTTGAAATGATTCTCTTTTGTTTATGAAAATGTTAATGTGTGAATGTTTTGGCTTGTTTGTGGGTTGTTGGGTAGATGGCCTAGGAATGGTGTAGGAGAAGACTATGGGGTTATTTTGTGGGAGGAACAAGTGTGTTTAGGAGGTATAAGGGTGGAGGGAGTTGGGATTTGGGTTCCACCTTACAAAGAAATAGCTTGCATTTCTTTACTCGTTATGGGGTTCCATAAGAGGTTGGGGAGACATAAGGAAATGTGAGGAATAAGGGGTACTTGGGGAGGCATAAGGGCATGTCAGGGATTTGAAATGATATATATATATATATACATATTTTGGTGGTTTGTTTTCAAGTGGTTGATACCGATTTCCCCTTTGGGAGGCATAAGCAACATCCCCCATAGTTTCTTTCTCCTTTGGCTTGCTTGATGAAACCTTTCAATTGTTTGTCATGTTTTTATGTAGTTTTAAACTACATTCTGTTTTGGACTATGTTTTATTGTGAAAATGTTGTTTGTGTGTTTGTGGAAGCCTGTTGTTGCCATGAGTTGGATCACATCTTTTATTGCATTGTGGTTGGGGCTTGGGGAAAATGAAGAAGGATGGCTTCTCCTCTTCATTGGATGTCTTGGTTGGTTGGAGAGCATTGCCTTTCCCCTACTCTTGTTGTGATTACTATTTGGAAGATCAAGAAATATGCACGTTGCTACTCTGGAGATGAGAGAGAAGATAGTTTGATAGTTCCTTATTGAGATAAATTTTATTGTAACCTTTCCCACTTAAAGTGGAGGAATTTGTAATTTTTGTAATAGAAAGATGTTGTACTATCTATGAAAGTTGTCAAGTGAAATGTAAAAGATATGAACTCTATTTTCAGCCTTTGAAACAATGTGAAAGAATTGTATTTTGTATGATGTTCGAAGAATGAAAGAAAGGTTGTAAAATTGTATTTTGGAATTAATAAAGGATTCATTACCTTCTCAATTTGCATTGTTGCTTTAAGATTGAACATCTAAATGTGAATTGAAATCTCTGTTGAAAGAAATAAATGCATATGAAGGAAAATACGAGAACTCTATCTTCGAAATGTGTAAAGTTAGAAATCAGTATTGTATTTTTGTTTTGAATAATTGGAATTGAATAAACTAAAGGTATTAGATTGGAATTGGAAAGAATTCCCAGACTTGGATGATGAAAAATGATAAATAGGCCCTACCAAACTTGATCTCTGTTTTATTTCTCAACTGGCAAATACTTTACCTTAAATGCATAGTTCAAACATGCAACAATGAAATAATAGATTAAATGATTAAATAGAAGTAGTGTGTCCTAAATGAATTCAATTGGACTTTAACATTTAAGGAGAAATCCTTCAAAACCTTACAAAATCGGGCTCAACCCTCTTACTATCATTTTTCTGTCAAGAAACATAAATGTTCAAATTGCAAATCAATCGAGATAAATTGAATTTTAAAATCCTCCTTAAATCCATCTAAGAGAAATCCTCCATCTCTATTTGACATGTTGAGAGAGGAAGAAGATCAAATTGAACAAATCTTATAAGTTAAAATTTACAAGTTCCTATTGTAAAATCCTGTAGATCATTTTCTTAAAATTGACCAATTAAACTTTATCAAAATAAAAATTTAATGATTCCTGAGTAAAGATGATGTTGAGATATTTCCATAAAGTCCTCGTTTTACCAAAACCAAGCTTTCTATCAAAATTTATGGCCTTCTGAAGTTTTTCTTCACTTGGTGTCAAAAAAATTTGGGAAAATTTCCTTGGCGGGCCCGCGAGCCCGAATTTTTCCCTTAGAGCTTCGAGAAATTTTTTTTGGAAAATTTTCCCAATTTTCCCCACCAAACCCCACCAATCGGAGAGGCTACTATGTGGCACCATGAGGTGTTGATGGAGAGGCGGACTTCTTTTAAGCTTAGCATTCCTAGAAATTTTGGGAAAATTTTCCAAAAATTTTCCCGCCGTCCCTCCGGGGTGCAACCAATCAAGTGATGCCACGTGGTGTCACGAGGCATCGGAGGTAGAGGATTATTTCCTTTTTATGCTTTTTACATTTTGGAAAAGCCTTTCCAGCCAGCCCCCACAACCAATCAGGAGCTGCCATGTGGCATCGCGAGGGTACCGGCAGAGGCACGGATGAATGCTACCCTCTTAGCCCTTCAGGGTGTTAAAATAATTTTCTCCCACCACCTTCAGCTTCCCCGCATTGGATTAGGAGATGCCATGTGTCCCTTGCAAACTTGTGGGGAGCATTGGTACAAATTTTTTTTTACCCTGCACGAGAAGAACTTTCAAAATGTCTCCCGCCACCCCGCTCTCCCCGCGCCGACTTGGGAGGCGTCACATGTCCCTTGTGGACTTGAGAACCCACAGCTGCGTGGGAACAAAATGATTTTTTTCCCTTGTGCATTAATTTTTCCAAAAGTCTCCTCATGGCCCGCCGACCCAACCTTGGGGCAAAATTCCACCGTGGGCCCGCGAGAAGCCCGCTCTTGGGAAAAATTTTCACCCAAGGCCCGCCGGCCCATAAGTCAAAAAAATGAGGAGTTAGGAGTACTTATTTATATCAATGGAAAGGTGAGGAAATTTCCTATCCAATGGGAATAATTTAGGAAGTTTTTGAATGCATTAAGTTTGAGAAAAATCAAGTTGAACCTTTAAGCCTGTTAGAGAGTGGGTATGGTGAGGAATTACCGTTTGAACCTTATTGAACCTTCTAACCCTAAATTTTGGACCTTATGACCTCTAATAGTTGTTAATAAAAGAAAAGTATGTTCTACTGAATTAGAATTGTTATAGAACTTATTAGTGACAATTTTTGCCTTGTAACATGATTGTAGACTCTTTTAAATAAAAAGAATAATTCCATAATTTTCCTAACTAATCCTAGGTTTTTATTGGGTCTCAAGTGGGTTGTTTTAGAGGACATCACAAGTGGTGAGTTTTTGTAAACTCATGAGTATTAAGGATTTTATAAATTAGAAATGGTGAATTTTGAAGTTGAATTCCACTAGTTCATTTGAAAATATTGGCCAAGTCATTTATATGGGTGGTTCACCTACTATTTATATGTAAAACTTAATTTATGTATGTATTCACTGAGCTATAATACATAGCCTGGGGGTTACAAGGTGTACCCATTTATTATAAAAATCCAATAAAGAGATGTTGTTTGTCCAACTTAGGTTGGAAGAAAGATGATGTATGTCCATCCAACCTCTCGTTGGATGACAAATATTGCATGACCATCCAGCCTAGGCTAGATGGAAGACAAAGGATGATAATATGGCTTGGAAAGCACTAAGAAAATGGTGGAAAATTCCTTTATTGAATGTCTTGAATGCATGTTGTATGTGGAAGCCATCTTGTTGTAAATTTGTCAAATGTTTCTCAAGATCCCTCATGGTTACTTGGTTGGGGCTCGGGGGCCATTAAGGGGATGGCTTCTCCTCTTAATGGATTAAAGGTTGGGAAAAGTGTGGGTTACTCCCCTTTCCTTTGTATTGTGATCCTTGTTATGAAGATTGAAGTGAGGTAGGTTAGAGCTACATTGTGAAGAAGACATGCATATTGGAGACTTTTATTTGGCCTTATGGAAAACCTTCATGTTGTAATTTTTTCTGGTATTCATTCCCACCTTTAGTGTAATATTGTATATTTGGGTGTTTGAGAGGAAGTTGTAGATTCATTTGGAAATATATAAAAATTTATACACTCTTCTAAGAATGTTGAATGAGGGATTTTGTGTAGTTCCCACTTCCCTTTGACACCTTTTTGTTATTGATTTTGATACTATCAAATATACTTATGGATATTATTGTAGATTTTGATTTAGCATGATGTTAGATGTTAGAGATAATGGACTATTGTTGATTTCGATTCATATATGATACATGGATTATTAGAGACATTTTATATTGATGTTGATATGTTGTTGACATGGTTATATATATATATATATATATATATATATATATATTTTGACATGAAATATTTTTTCATATTGAGTAGACCTAGACAATTGAACTAATTTTATGATTATATGGTTATTAATGAAATTGTAAATGATATCGTTACTTGCCTAGATGATGTTTTGATTCATATATAGATGATTGTGGATTTATATTGTATATTTATTTTGGATGTTTTGATGTGGCCACGAGGCTAAAGGAGGTGTTATGTGTTTTGTAGGTAAACATGTCACAACAAACATCGGGGATTGAAGACCAACCACATTAGAATGCTAGATGAATTCAACAAGGGTCACCATGGAAACATGTATTTTGTTATGTGTGTGTATTTGAATTGTTGTTAGGGGTCCCCATTGGGGTAGAATCACCTCCAATTGTGACCAAGGGGTTATGTGTTTTCTTTCATTTATTTTCCTTTATTTAATTTTAGTATGTGATATTATAGTGATGTATTCCCTTTTGTTAATCACTTGATTTATGTCTAGATTAGTAAATTAATTAGTTTACTAAATTAATTAAGAATGGGTCAAAAGAATTCATTTATTGGATTTGATAGCTCTTTGGTTTATGTGTTTAAGTTGAGTGCTTAAGATCTTGAGTGTTGTACACTCCACCTCTCCTTTGAAATTCGGATTTTCCTTAAGGGAAAATTTTGGAGGCTTGTGGGACAAGTTAAACTTGTCACACACCTCTTAAATTACTATACCAACCTGAGCTATGGGTTGGGGGTCAAAAATTAAACCCCATTATGTGTTTTGGGAAGACAAATTATAATTTTTTATTGCACTTTCTTACATGTATTTATTTTAGTCCTTAAGGGGTATGGGCTTAGATTGTGTGTGTAAGTAAAATGTCATTTCTTCAACCACTTATTAATTGTGCTTTATAGTATGGGGTTGACTAGGGTGATGTGGAGTGGAGAGGAAATGAGGTGGCATCCTACTTGGAGCCACATCATTCTCTTCTCTCCCTTTTTATATTTATTCAAGTTCTTTTGCTTGTTTAGGGGTTATTTTGTTTCTTTGTGCTCTTGATTTTTTTGGAGTTAGAGGATTTTGGAATGATTGTGGATTTTTGGAGCTTTTGGTGATTGTTTGGGCTTGAAGAAGCTTGTGTGGAACTCTTGGATCAAGCTCTACCATGGAAAGGTAGGAGCTATACTCTTGTAAAATATTTTTCCTTTTATATTGTGTATATGTGCATGTTTTTGAGTGTTTTGGTATGCTTGTTGGTTGCTTGGGTAGATTGCTTAAGTGTGGTGTAGGAGGGGACTATGGGGATCTTACATGTGGGGAGGCATAAGAGTTCATTTCATGTTTTGGAGGGAGTTGGGTTGGGTGCCCCACCTTGGACAAGAAATTGCTTACATTTATTACTTGGTATATTTTTATGAGGGAGCCATAAGAGATTATAGGGAGGCATAAGAGAATGTGGGAGGTATAAGAGGTACTTGAGGGAGGCATAAGAGTGTGTAGGGGTTTTGAGATGTTTATTGGAGGTTTTTAGGTGGGAACCCATTTCCCAATGGGAGGTGTTAGTATCCAAATTGATTCTCCTACGAGGGTTGAACAACATCACAAAATGACAGGATGCTAAGAGAGAGACAAATCTTGATATAAGTTGTTTTTTAGCTGAGGAGGGGATTTAAATGACTCTTTATTACTCAGGTGTTAGAGAAATGGATAACACCTTACTAAGGGTTTGATCTACCCTCACTACTTTAGGTTGTGCCTTCAACTAGGGTGAGAGGACCCATTCTGTAACCCGTATTGGTGAAGGACATCAAGAGATCCTTATTTGCACAATTTTCATGAAAACCTTGAGAAAATATGATCAATACAACACAATATAACTCTCATGAGTTGTCACACTAGAGAGTGGAGATGTTTTCTAGACAAGGTTTGGGTTACTAAAGAAAATAATTGAAACCTAATTGTCTCTGCATATTTTGGTAGTGAAATTTGTTAAATATTTGTGGATACATAGTACAAAATAGGGGTAGTTCATGTAGGATTTATCATTTGAGACATTTTGGTGGGAGGTTAAGCAAGATAAAGTTGATTATACTAGATATTTGAGAGCCTTTACAAATATTGGAACACTCATAGAAAAAATGCTTCAAAATAGCCAAAATATTCCTTCAACCAGAAGGTGTGTATCAATGGAGGCCCAGAGATGCACAATTTCATACACTCTTCAAGAATTCAACAAAAAGGCTCATGTTAAAGACTCAATTAAATGTTGGAAATCCCTGATTAGTCATGCCTAAGATACACTCATAGGCTAACAAATAATATTTGTCAACACAATGGAAGTAAAATGATTTTAAATTGTTTATTTCATTACAAGATGAAATCTCTCCTCACAATGAAATTGCAAATGCCACAATACTACCATGTGGATAATATATTGTGTGATTCAGAGGGATTTTAACATAAGATTGCAACAAGAACATGAAAACTATTTGAAAACATTCTGAAATAAAAGGAAACACAATTATACTCATCATCAACACAGATTCATTCAAGGTTCATTAGATTCATCAGTAGGGGAAAGTTTCCTCAAAAATATCAAATCTTGTCAATGGATATACACTTGTAACCATCTTCACATGATTAAATCTAAAAACACAAGAAAATAAACTAGTTTCTCAAACGAGTCTCTCGGGAAAATGGTTTTTCGAAAACTTTCTCAAAAAATTAACCTCTGACCTTTTGCAAGAGTATTCTCCTTGCATTTATATAATTTTACTTTCTCACTTATCCCAAATTTTCCCCCCAAGAGAAGAATATTTGAGAATACTTTATTTGTTATGATTTTGTTCTAGAAAGTGATATTTAACAAATTTACACCTAAAAGCTACCAAGTGTACAAAAGATAAGATTTTTCAATTATTTCCACCTAGTTGTTTTAACTGGGGCATCTAGTCATCTCCTTTGGTAGCATGTCCATCCTCTTTTGAGCCCGTAGCTTCCTTCTCTACATCCTTTTCCTCTGCATCTTTCTCTACTGATAATTCATTTTCTTGCAGGTGGTCGAGAAACTCTATTTCAAAACATAAATTTTACACTCCTCAAATTTATATTTACAATTCAAGCTTGCCATCAATCAATTCGATTGCACTTCACACAAAAAACTCTTGGATTTACCATTTTTATCAAACAATAGCACAAGATCTCCAACATTGGAAAATCTTAGAGTTACCATTTTATCAAACAATTTCTTTAATTTCTTCTGAACTTTACATGTCTTTGATGGGATTCTCTTCTCTCTTCATTTAATTAAACAATTTGATTGATATGAGCATCATAGGGACTGACCTCCTAGTCCTCCAATTGTAGAATAAATTGATAAGAAGATAATTTACATATGCATGGGAAGTAGAGCTTGAGTTCATACACCAACTCAAATGGACTTTTTCAATAGTTATTTAAAAGGTGATTCTATGAGGCCAAAAAGAAAATTTCAACGCACAACCCACTTTCATTTGTTTAACTCCAAGGTTCTCCTGATTATCTTCAACAAATTTTTATTTCTTGATTATTCTTATCCATTACCTTGGGGATTATAATTTGAAGCATATGCTAAATTGATCCCATACTCATGACACATGGCTACCAAAGGTTTGGCTCGAAAACTCATAGCATTTTCAGTAACTATCTTAGTAGGCACTCCAAACGTGTAAATTATATGATTCAGAATGAAGTCCATAACAATTTGGTGGGTAGATTTCTTGGTAGGGATTGCCTCTACCCACTTAGTGAAGTAATTAGTGGCCACTAATATCCACTTGTGGCCTGCACTTGAAGAATATGAAATCTCACTAATGAAGTCCATTCCCCACTTCTTAAATGGGGCTTCAATTGATACAAGATGCAAAGGAGGGATCCTGAAGCTTTCAATCTTCCTAAAAATGTTGAAACTATCACACTTTCTTATCATAGAAATTATTTCTTTAAAAAGAGTTGGCCACCAATAACTAGCCTTTAAGATTTAATGAGTTGTGACTCTTCCTACAAAATGCCCTCCACAAACTCCTCCATGGAAATCATCAATTATTTTAGGGCTTCATCTTCAATGATACATCTCAAAAGAACTCCCTCAGGGTTCTTCCAAGCTAACCCATAATTAGTGATGATGTACTTCTGGGAGGCTAACTTAAGTGCTCTCTTTTGATTATTACTTAAATACTCGGGCTTTGTAGACATTTGAGATAAAAAATAATATTCTTGTACCATTCAAAATTTGTCAAATTTTTAAGGATATTCAACCTTTCTTCTTCGACTTCATTTACCTCAACTGTTTGCAAGTTGCTCTCTGCCATAAGCTTTTCTATGCCCATGACCTCTAACAAATTTTGTAGTTTGGATATCTATGTCATAATCTTGCAAATTATTTTCCCATTGGCATCTTTTTCTTGAAATTTCCATCTCTGATAGGATATCCTTAACCATGGTGTGAGGAACATAAGCATTGACTCTAGATCTCAAAATATAGGGCCTAAAGATTTTTGTGGCTTTGATCAAAGTAAAATCCTATTTTTCCATGATAGTGTATTTTAATTCAGATCCTTGTAATGCTTTACTGAAAAAGGCAATTGGTCTTTCAGCTCCTTCATCATCCTTTTGTAGCAACACAAATGCAATAGTATTCTCTGAAGGAAAGTAAAACATTTGGAAATCCTTTTTATAATCAGGAGCTACTAAAACAAGGACATTCTTCAATGCTTCCTTAATCCCAGTAAAGGCTTGAATAACTTCTTCTTCCCATCTGATACACTGATCTTTCTTCAAAATATGAGTGATTAGGATAGTTAATTCAATAAAGTTGGAAATAAACCTCCTAATAAAATTTATCTACCCAAAAAAGGATTGAATTCCATTTTTGGTTCTTGGAATAGGAACTTTGCTAATGGCTTCCACTCTCTTAGGATCAATCATGACTCCTTATTTTGATACAATATGTCCAAGCAACTTAGCCTTTTGAACCCCAAAATGAAATTTCTTAGGGTTTAGTGAGATACCATATTCCCTGCACCTTAACAACATCTTTTCTAAATGCTGCAGGTGATCACTTCTCTTCCTTGAAAAAACTATCACATCATCCTAATACACAATAATGAAGTCATTTATATATCCTAAGAATGCTACATCCATTGCTCTTTGAAATGTGGCTCCAACATTCATCAGGCCAAATGACATTCTGACATACACATAGGTTCCCCATGGAGTGGTGAAATTGGTTTTGATTCTCTCTGACTACTTCACAACCACTTGGTTATACCAGAAAAAAATTCCAAAGTGGATAACAACTCAGAACCAGTAACTAATTTCAACATGTTATCCATATTTGGAAAGGGATAGTTGTCCTTGATTGATGCCTTATTTAAATTTCTGAAGTCAACACATAATCTTATATCCCCATTTTCTTTCACACAGGTATCGGGTTTGGTACCCATGAGGAGTATCTTCAAGGTTGTATAATTCCTATATCCTTTAAATTTTTCAACTCTTCTTACATTTTTTAGGAAAGGAGTGGATTAATTTGTCTTTCCTTTTGCCTAAACAACTTAGTATTAGTTTCAGGGGTATTTCATGTTGAAAAAGGTCTTCCCTGTATGCTTTTAGTTTTGAATATGACCAAGCCAAGCAGTCATGGTAATTTTTAGCAATTAGACATATGACTACTTTTCTTCTCTATTCAAGTTGTTGCCTAGCCATATTCTCTTAGGTTTATCCTTTGTGCCCAGGTCATATTTTTCAACATCCCTCGAGGCTGACATATGTCTATTGACAATGCAATCGCATTATCAAAATTTGATTCTAGTGCAACCAACCCTCTGGGAATAGTATTAGTCTTCAACTGAATAATGTCCTTACCAAATAAGGTTTCCTTTCCTTTAGCTGCATAAACCATTGGTTCCCAGTCTATACTTTGATTGGAAAATTCTCCTTTATTTTGTAGAAACCTTTGGACCTGAGCATCATCTTCAAACACCTGTCAGTGCTTGATATTGTCAGGGATAGATGACCTGGTCAATATTTCAATATCATATTCACAATAGGGAGACATTGTACAATTTTCAAACCTAGATCCCAATACTACCAATTTGTCTGCTACAATATTATAGCTCCTATCATGATGTATTATATTGAAAGAATCAAACATTTTAATGAAATCCCAAACTACATGCTTATATTGTTTCATTCTTTTATTCTTTGTTGCATACAATTTTCTAACTTGCTTGACTATCAACTCTGAATCTCCTTTAACAATAATGTCTCGAAACCATACTTCCATGCAATCCTTAAACCCAAGAGTAGTGCTTCATACTCAGCAATATTGTTTGTGCACTCAAAATTGAGTTTAAAAGAAAAGTTAAACTCCTCTTGGCTTGGAGATATCAAGATAACAACATCACCATTACTAGATCTAGAACATGCTCCATCAAACATTAAATTCCAAGGAGAACCAACCTACTCAAGATACTTGCACTCATTAATTTTATGCTCCTTATAATCAACATATCCCACAAAGTTATCAACATCAACATTTGTGTACAATACTTCATAAGAAGCATTGTTAGGGTCCTCAATGAGATGTAACATTTTCTTCTCACCATATAACTTCACAAGGATTCCCTCAATTGGTATGGTTGCATAAGACATGTCCATTTGCACACTTCCACCCACACTAGCTACCCATTTTCTAGATAATAACATCCCCCATTTGGCAGGACAATCCACAATAACTACATTCAAGGTTAAGTACTTTCCTGGATAAGCTACCAGTTGCACTACTAATCCTTTGACATATCCAATTACTAGAACTTCTCTTGAATCCATGGCAGTACATTTCCCAAAAGCTGTTGTTACCTTGATATTTAACTCATTCATTACCTCAAGAGGCATTACATTACATGAGGCTCCTGAATCAAACATGCAGTTATGTACCAACCTATCTTTAATAATCAAAGTGGTAAAAATGGATCTACATCCAATTGAGATTCAACTAGAGAAGTTCCCGAATATACCTCAGATGATTCACCCACTTCATCCAATCCTTGTGGTATTTTTGATTATGTAATAATAGGAGGAATCTCTACATTATTATTTCTTTTTCCCTGAGTAAATTTTCTTCCTTAAATCCCAAATATTTGAATGCCATTTTCCTATGCTCAGGGATCCTGAGTAATTCAACAATGGGAATAGTGACCTTGATCTGACTCAAGATTTGGGCTATGTCATAAGGAACATATTTGGGTAGGGAAGTATTAGGAGGGAGATTCACCACTTCCTCTGATAGTATAGGAGTTTTTAGAGTCTGGGCATGGGTAGGAGCACATGTTTTATTTGGGGTAGTTAGGCCTTTGCTAGGTGCATATTTTTAGGAATTTCCCTCAGGATATTGGTAAGAAATTGAAATTTTGGCTTGGTTTGTGGCCCTACCCCTTTCATAACCTTACTTCTAGTGTTATATTCTTTCTCCTAAGAAACTACTGCATTCATCAACAGTTTCCTGTATTCTTCTGAAGGAGTCCCTCCATCATACTTTTTAATCATCAAGGCCCTTAAGTATTCAAAATCATGATTAGGCAGATCAAATTCTTACACCATATCAATTTCAAAAGTATTAATAGGAGGAAGAGGTAATACCTGGTGACCATAATCCCAGAAGTTTTCAACAATTCAGAACTTATCAATTCAGTTGAGGTTTCCCCATTCCGTGAGTTTAGAGGGCATTCTATCATGCACACACCATCACACCCCTCATCATCATCTACTTCCTCAACTTCTTTATCTACATCACATGGGGAGTGTGGCAAGAAACACCTATCAAATAGTTAATTACATGGGCTTCTTCCATGGTAGCAACCCTAGTAGTTAAAGGATCAGGAACCAATCTATTCTCCCTAGGTTGAGGTTGTTTATTTCCTGATCCCATGAGCCCTTTCCCTCTATCATCTAGTTTGTGATCACCTCTGGGGTGATTTCCAAATCTCTACTGACCGTGTGGCTTTTGTTGACCCTGTGAATTTTGTCCTATCCATTTTTCTACTCGCCGAGTTTATAGGATATCTCTTTAATTACTCAGCAAAGTTTTACAACCTCTTCCAGATCCACAACCTTTCCTAATGAGTGGCGTCTTACGATTGATCAACTTAACACCTTCCCTCTTAAGAGGCTTGTCCACTACCTTAATTTTATTATCAATCTGAAAGCCATAGTGAAGGCTTGCCTCAATGTTCTCGGGTTTTTATCTCTTAAGTAAGAAGCAACATTTTTATCAAAAGCATCAAAATACTTAATCAAATTGGATTCATCAATTGGCCTTAAGATTATAGGTAATATTTTCAAGGTTTTATTGAACCTAGTATTGAAATCATGAACATATTCATTTGGTTTTTTTCTTTATATTTTCAAATTCAGATAAAAGGAACATGGGATCGTATTATCCCCATATTGCAATATAAAGGAATTTTTAATCTCATTCCATGAATCTATTGATTTATCTAGTAAAGCCTTGTACCAATCACATGCATCCTCCTCAACGAGTATGAATAAAAAGTTTTATATACACATCTTCAAACTCAAATTCAAAATCTTCCATCATATTGACAAATAGTCTTAAATGGTGGTCACCAATGATGGAATTATTCCCTTGAAATTTTGGCAACATATTTTTGACATCTTGTGGCACCATATTAGGATATCCATCCATAACTCTAAATCTATAGGTCCAAAAGCGTTGAAAAAAAAAGTAGGTCTAGGTGGAGGTTGGGCCATATTGCCTTAAGGCGGTGAATTTATAGGAGAAATAGAATGATAGGGAATGAAGGGTCTTTGGAGCATAGGAATATAGCTTTCAAAATAGATATTCTCTAATGACTCAGTTTCTTGGAAAACCCTATCAACCTTGGAAGAAATAGGGGAAAATGAGAGGCATGATTTTCTAGACACAAATGATGGCCCCTCTCCAAGTTGGAGAACTCAAATTTATATAAATATTACTTAGTTCAGAATCACTTGAAGATGTATGGTAATCTTCAACCACAAATTGATCACCTTTCAGAACTGATATCTCCTTTTTGATTCTTGATTTCCAACAACTTTCCAGATTTGTTTTCCTTCTAAATTTTCCTTTCTCAGCTCTGGAAATAACTTCCTAGTAGGATCCCTGGTGAAGAAATACCTTCTTCCCTCTAGCTTTGCAAATATCAATGACAAATTTCACTTAACACAGGTTAAGACACTAGTAATCATCAAAATTTCAATTCAACACGGAGTTACCACTAAGGATTTTCACCTTATTTGTGAAGATGCACTATAAGTAACTTGCCAAGTGTTTATCAATGCTTAATTACTGCAAAGCTTAGCATATCAAACCTTTCTTTACCCACATTTATCACTATTGATGTAAATTTAGTGAAATAACCACTAGAAACTAGAAATACTGCACAATGAACTTGTAATCTTACACAATTCTCACAAATCTCAACAAAGGATGACATTTAAACAACGTATTTACACTTAAATCATGTAAGAAACATTACTAGGGTCATTATGTGTATGTATTTGTACAAATATTCCCGGTAATGGTGTCTCTTCGGTGTTGGTATCTAAACTGATTGTCTCCTGCGAGGGTGAGTAGCATCATAAACTGACAGGATGCTTAGAGATAGAAAAATCATGATATAATTCATTTTGTAGCCGGGAGGGGATTCAATTGACTCTTTGTCACTCAGGCATTGGAGAAATGGATAACACCTTACTAAGGGTTTGATCTACCCTCACTACTTTAGGTTATGCCTTCAACCAGGGTGAGAGGACCCATTCTATAACCCATATTGGTGAAGGACATCAAGAGATCCTTCTTTGCACAATTTTCATGAAAACCTTGAGAAAATATGATCAATACAACACAATCTAACTCTCACATGAGTTGTTACATTAGAGAATGGAGATGTTTTCTGGACAACGTTTGGGTTACTAAAGACAATAATTGAAATTTGATTATTCTGCATATTTTGGAAGTGAAATTTGTTAAATCTTTGTGGATACACAGTACAAAATGGGGTAGTTCATGTAGGATTTACCATTTGAGAAGTTTTTGGTGGGAGGTTAAGCAAGATAAAGTTTTTTATACCAGATATATTTGAGAGCCCTTACAAATATTGGAACACTCACAAAAAAACTTCAAAATAGCCAAAATATTCCTTCAACCAGAAGGTGTGTATCAATGGAGGCCTAGAGATGCATGATTTCATACACTCTTCAAGAATTTAACACAAAGGATCATGTTAAAGACTCAATTAAATGTTGGAAATCCTTGATTAGTCACGCCTAAGATACACTCATAGGCTAACAAACAATCTTTGTGAACACAAGTAGAAGTAAAATGATTGTGAATTATTTATTTCATTACAAGATGACAACTCTCCTCACAATGAAATTGCAAATGCCACAATACTACCATGTGGATAAGATATTGTGTGATTCAGAGGGATTTTAACATAAGATTGCAACAAGAACATGAAAAACTATTTGAAAACATTTTGAAATAAAAGCAAACACAATTATGCTCATGATCAACATAGATTCATTCAAGGTTCATTAGATTCATCAACAAGGGAAATTTTCCTCAACAATCTCATAGATCTTGTCAATGGATATACACTTGCAACCATCTTGACATAATTAAATCCAAAAACATAGGAAAATAAACTGGTTTCTCAAACGGTCTCTCAGGAAAATGGTTTTTCTCAAACTTTCTTAGAAAAATTATCCTCTGACCTTTTGCAAGAGTATTCTCCTTGCATTTATACAATTTTATTTGCTCAATTATCCCAAATTATCCCCTAAAAGAAGAATATTAAAGGAATAATATTTTTGTTATAGATTTGTTCCAAAAGTGATATTTAACAAAATTTCCACCCAAAAGTTGTCAAGTGTAAAAAGATAAGCTTTTTTTCAATTATTTCCACTAGTTGTTTTAACTGGGTGTCCATCCGGTCTTCTCCTCTGGTAGCATGTCCATCCTGTTTTGATCCTGTAGATTCCTTCTCCGCATCCTTTTCCCTCTGCATTTGCTTTGATAATTCATTTTCTCGAACGTGCCGAGCAACTTTGTTTCAAAACTTCAAATTTTGCACTTCTCAGATTTACAAATCGAGCTCCATAATAAATTCGATTGCACTTTGTTGACAAAAATGACGAGAGACCATGGAATTAACCAAAATGATGAAAGCAATCTAATTCCTTAAGGTCCCTAGTTTGCATAGGAGCAATAATGGCGGTCAAAACTAGATGCATTGTATCACAGTCATTAACTCTATCTTTCACAACTTCAAATTTGAGCTGTCCACGTGGAGATGATTTGAGTTGAAGCAGATCTGGGGGTGCTTTTCACATTTTTATTACTTAAAGAAAATGATTACTTTTAGACAATTTGGCCCACCCACCCACTTTTAATATAGGCTTTACACATGACTTTTCATTGGTGTTGGCTTACTTTATGGATTTTAATATTCTTTTTCAAAACAAAGTTTAGAATATAAAAATTCCCCAAAGTGACCCGCCTCTCCACTTTTAACTTTTGATGTGGGCCCCAATGGTGTGTGGGGCTCACTTTTATACTTTTTCTTTATTTCAAAATAGAGCTTAAAAACTCCAAAGTGCTCTGGTGACCCACCTCCCCACTTTTGATGTAGACTCAACACGTGGCTTTACTTGGGCATTAGCGGGGCCGCGCTTCACTTTTTTACTTTATTCCTTTTTCATATCAAAGCTAAAAGTTACAAACACCTCCGGTGACCTACCTCTCTACTTTGACTTTTCAAAGTGACTCAAATCACCCATCGAGTCACCCGCAGATCATTTTATAAATTTACTCCTTTTGACAAAACAAATCTAAAAACTTCAAAGTTCTCCGATAGATTGCCTTCCCGCTTTTGATTAAAAGTGGCCACGTGTCCTCTTGTGGGCCTTGAGGATTTCTTTTACCTATTTACTCTTTTTCCATAACGCCTTAAAATACAAAAAGTCTCGCTTTCCCGCAACTTCTCAACTTACAACATGTGTACACCTTTAGGGGAAAAAATAAAAACTTTTCTCTGCCAATCCATAATTTTTACCAATTACAAATCAATTACGGGGCTAATTTGACATTTTTGCAAAAGTGAAAAAAGTGACAAGTTCACCAAATAAACCCGCCATGCCTTGTCCAATTAGATATGACATATTTGTAGACATGGAGATAAAATTTGACAAGGAAAACATGACGGTGGAAAAATAAAATGTAGGGGAAACTTCACCATTCGCGCCCAGAATTCAAAATGTTCCTCATGGACAGAGAAATTACAAATAATACATGGCTAAACATGATCCATGACCATAGATATGGATTTACAATAACACCCTAGTAAAGATAAAACTTTAATCATCCACACAGGGAGAAAAAATATTTCAAACCACATAGATTGAACATTTTTTTGAACAAATAGGGTGAGATTGAATCGAGCACCAATAAGAGGCATAAGTGACTTCCCCATAGATCTTACTCCTTTGTATTTTTCATGTTGAAGCCTTGTGTATTTTTTTCTTTCCTTCTTGTGATTGTAGTTGTATTGTTTGATTTTGGTATAGTTGTAGAATCTTGTATTGTGATGTGGAAGCTTGTTTTGTTGCCATGAGTTGAATCCATTTTTCATTACAATGTGGTTGGGGCTTAGGGGCCAATGAGGAGGATGGCTTCTCCTCCTCATTGTAATTCTTGGTTGGGTGGAGATTGTTTCCTCTCCCCCCTTTTTTTTGGACAAGTGATGAGAATATGGTGCTTGGTTGGAGAGTTGATCTTGGAGCTATGCTTGAAGACAAATTGAAGTTCATTTTAACTTTCATACTTGTAAAAATTTCCCACTTTAAGTGGAAGACATTGTATTAGTATTTGTGAAGAAAAAGTTGTTTGATTATTGGATTTCAAAGTTGTGTTGTAAAGCTAGTTGTTGAGATAGAAAAGAAGCTTTTAAAGAGGAAATATTTCATTCCATTGAAGTTGATTTATTCCCACAAAAATATGTTGTCCTTGTTCTAAATATATTATTGTAAATGTTGTAAATTCTCTTGTGGAATGTTGGAAACTTATATTAAGAAATATTACATTTCATTGTGTTACTTGAAAGACATGTATTGTAAAAGTTAGTCTATTTATACTTGTCCTTGTATTGTTGATAGAAAGGAACTTAAATTACAATTGCTTTTTAATTTGGTCAATAAAGTAGTCTAATCACTAAACTCTAGCATGTAAATCTCATTTGAAACTTATTGCAAGTTATTACAAAATTTCTAAAGGAAATATACTCTCTTACCTTCTACACTATCTTTTTATTAAATTATTAAGATAACAAAATGATAGTGCAAGTATTCAACTTATCAATAATACTAGCTATATTTCCTTTACCACCTTTGATAGTAATATCAATGTTTAAAATATTATTAATAATAAAATACTTTAATATTAGACGGAATATATTAATATAAAATACATTAATACTAATATATTATTAATTTATATATATATATATATATATATATATATTATATAGATATGTGTCGGGTAAAATAAATATATAAATATAAATATGTATTTATATAAACGTATAAATACATACACACACACACACACAACATATGTATTTATATAAATATATATACATACATACATACACATACATACATACATACATATATATATATATATATATATATATATATATATATATATACATACATACATATATACATATATATATATATATATAGGTATGTATATATATCCTATCAAATGAAATCTCTCATCAAATCTATCTATTTAATTAAAATAGGAAAAACACAATTGCCATTTGGAAAATATTATTGCAATAAAATAAACAAATATATTGAAACCCTAGGAGAGGGTGTGAACAAAATAAGAAAAACATAATAAAACTTGAAAGCCTCTCCAAAAGTTTGGAAGGGCCTCACATGGCTTCCATCCCTCCTCTAACAACCTGCAAAACAAAAGAAAAAATAATGAATCAAATGAAAAGAGAAAGAAGCCTTCATAAACATGCTTTAGGGTTAGTTGTCGCTTTTTCCCATCAAGGGTCCAAATTGAATCCATCCAAGGGATGAGATTAATCCCTACAAAAAGTAGTTGGGAGTGGGTGAGTGGAAATTACCTTTTTTATTAAATGTTTTATTTTCAAATCATGGGTTGAATTTTTAAGGGGTTATTTTTGGGGTAAGGAATATGTTATTAATTCTAACCCCATGTCAAATGGGTACATTGTTAGTGGTTTAAAAACTTGTGGGATTAATTAACTTTAGTCTTTATTTATAATTAGCCCTTTTACTCTTGAGATTTAATTGTGGGTTATTCAACTATAGTAGGAATTAATTTGTGTATTTTAATAACACTTAGGGAAATTTTCCATAACAGTCAGATTAAATTTATTAAAGTTTAAATGTGGGATTTCAATATTTTGTTATAATGAAAAAAATATATTATTAAATTTAATTGACTTTGAATCATTAAAGGGACAACTATATTTTTCAAAGCCTATATGCGGGCACGCTTCTCAAAAGAAATTCTATAATTTTGCTAGCTAATCCTAGGTTGTGCTTCAATGTGAGATTTTTAGTGGGCGTTACACTTGGTATAATAGCCATGTGTGTTCAAAGCTTAGACCCTTGGGCACACAGGAAAACATGAGACACAAACATTGAACCTAGAACACTATTAAACCTAACACAATAATAAAGCTAGAAAACAACTTGTCTATAAAAATTGTATATTTTACTAAACATAGAAAACTAGAATAAAACCTAGAATGATGAACAAACTCTTGCCTTGGTCTATACAGGAGGAGCGGACTAGACGAGGGGTCCTTTCACATAGACCTAGACTTGTCACCTCTAGAGAAGGTTGTAGTATCCATTCTACCCCATATTTTATAGATGCTTCAGGATGGCAATGCCGCTATACGCAAAGGGTCCTTAGGAGGACGATCAACATGACATGATAGGGAGCCATCTGTTAAGGTGCATGCATCTCCTCAACACAACGAGGAGCATAGGGTAGAGAACTCTGTGTGGAGTCATCAGAGCAGAGTCACCATAGAGGGGACAAGAAGATAGGATTTTAGGACACAGGGATAGGTCTTGGAGCCCTATACCTAGAGATGAGCATGCAAAGAGGCCTAGTGGGGGTCGGATCGAAGTGTGTAGACCATCTCAAGGAGATCCTAAAGCTATGACCATCTCATTATTCTAGAGATATAGGTGGATTTCAAGAATATTCTGGTTGGTGAGCTTGAGTGGGTGCTTCAAGCTCTGCCCTTATACTAGCAACATGAACGATCGTGTTGTGATCCATCTTCTGAGGGATGAAGTAGGTGTCTGGTTGAGGACCGAGGAGTAGAAGCTCCACATTGATTCAGAGATGGTTACTTGGGAGCTCTTTGAGGAGCTGTTCAAGAGTAGGTACTTATCCTAGAGGTTTATTCAATGGATAGACGGATGACAATTTATGACCTTGTATGAGAGTCAATTTTTGACCTATATTTCAGAATACATGCAGGATTAGCAGTGCATGGATTCACATTTCACTAAGGGCCCGAATTTAGATCTGGGTGGTGTGGTGCACATTCACTGCCCACAAACCTTAGTAGAGGCCATGGAGAAGGCTTATATTATAGTAGAGGAATGAGGAAAGATGCAATAGGCTAGGGAAATATTTCAGAGCCACATCTAGGATATGTAGGATATCAGATAGAATAGGTCAGTTCCTCCTCCTCATGGTTGATAGGGTTCGGTACAATCTTCTTTCAGACCACCACATCAGCCATCTCGAGTGAGTAATAAGACTCATCCACCATTCAGACCTACTCAGAGGTTCAATGCATAGATAGGATAGAGTATGGGTCCTCCTCCTAGGGGTCCATTAGGGCATAGGGTATGCCGAGAGCTCAGTTAGCAAGAGCTCATTAGCAGAGACCTCAACATTCCATAGCCAAATCATCAGGATCCACAACATAGACCTCTAGAGTACCAGATGGAGCTGCATCTCATTGGAGAGGACCGGGAAACTATTATGGTTGTGGCGTTGTTGGACATCATTAGAGAGAGTTCCCACAAAACCCTAGCAATAAGGGTAAGATGCAGATTTTAGAGCCTACTGTTGGCAACATGGGGCATAGCCATCAGATCTATGCAGTGGTTGAGAACCACCAGGCTGAGCATCGAGTACCGTGATAGAGATGACATGTAGCATTGGTGGTATTCCTACCTCCATTTTGTTTGATTCTGGTTCATCAGATTCTTTTATTACACCATCCTTAGTAGAGCATTGCAGGATGGTGGCAAGTTAGGAAGGGCCTTAGTTGGGACATTGAAATGGCTTGGAGCAAAAATTTATGTAGACTCCTTAGTTAAGGAGTGTGTAGTGGATTTGGGACCCTTCACCACTACCTCGGATCTTTGCATCCTTCCTCTGGGTTCTTATGGAGTCATCTTGGGCATGGAATGGTTGTCTACGCACAGAGCTAGAGTGGACTGTTACCATAAGACTATTACTTGTACAGATGATCTAGGAGTTGAGTCATTGATAGTAGGGGTTAGGAGACCCATTTCCATTCACCATCTCTTGACTAGCTATAAATCTTAAGTGGTGTGTGCGGTGAGGTTTCCGGATGTATGCTATTAGGGTTAGTGATGATTAGAGGATGAGTCTAGTGGACCTTCCTTGATGACCATCACATCTTGAGATATTTTTCGATGTATTTCTGAAGGGGAGCTACTCGAGGGTTAGTACCCCATCACATGACTTATATTTTCACATAGATCTGGTTCAGGAAGTAGATCCTATCTCATGAGCACCTTATTAGATAACTACCCTTGAGCTCTGCAAGCTCAAGTTGTAGCTTGAGGGCCTTCTAGAGAAAGTCCTAATCGATCCTAGTGGATCCCCTTGGGGTATATCGCAGTGATTTTTATAAAGAATAAGGACGGATATCTATTGTTATGTATTGATTACAGAAACTAACTAAACAAAGTAATGATCAAGAATCATTACCCCCTTCCACGTATTGATGATTTATTTAATCAAATGAAGGGGCCACATTTTTCTCCAAGATAGATCTTAAGTCAGGTTATCATCAAGTGAGGATCATGGAGGCGAGATATTCATAAGACCTCCTTTAATTCATTTCTTGTGCCAAGAACCTCTTGACTAAGAACAAGATATGGCCACTACTGAGTTCACTATAGTGCCTTTTGGTTTGAGAATGCCCCCGCAGTGTTCACGAGCTTTATGAATGGGGTGTTCAGAAAATTCTTGGATTGGTTCATGCTCATTTTCCTTAATGAAATTCTGATTTACTCACATATGTGTGAGGAGCACAAGGATCACCTTCACCAAGTTCTTCGATTTTTATGAGCATAATCTTTACAAGAAAAACCTAGAGAAGTGTGTGTTATTTCAGACAAAGGTGTAGTATTTAGGCCACATCATTTCTGGGGAAGGTATCACAGTTGATCATTCAAATATTTGAGCTATTATGGATTGGCCAGAACCCACTAGTGTGATAGAGGTGCTCAACTTCATGGGTTTAGCAGGATATTACAGGAGATTTGTTTAGGACTTCTCTTTGTAGTTTCGTACCCCATCATTTCCCTTTAGCGAAAAGGGAAGAAGTTTTGTATGGTTAGACAGATGTGAGCGAAGAGGCCTTTAAGAAAATGAAGGAATGCCTCACGAAAGTGCCTATTCTTGCTGTATGCTTTAAAAGATTCATTGTCAATGAAAGATCCTTAGGGAATTTTCATATGTACAAATGCTTCTTTGGCAGGACTTGGAGGTGTTTTGATGTAGGATGGGAGAGTAGTTACTTTTGAGTCTCACAAACTCAAATATTATGAGCTCAATTATCTGACTCATGATATTGAGCTTTCATGTAGTTGTTCACGCCTTGGTTTGGCTAAGACACTTCCTTCTTGGCTGAATATTTACACTCGGGACTGATCACTTGAGTCTTCACCACCTCTTCACATAGCCCAATCTCAATGCTCTTCAATGGCATTGGATGGAGTTGCTTTATGAGTATGACATGGAAATAGAGCATGTGAAGGGGAAGGAGACATTGTTGTAGATTATCTTACTAGATGGAGACATGTGGTTATGGCCACTTTAGAGTGGGCATAGACTTGCGGAATAGGATATTATGGTAGCTTCCTCATGATAGCTTCTACATTGCTGCTAGAGAAAATATTGAGTCTCAGAGACCCCTTAAGGGAAGTTTGATGGTTTTCATTAGATTCAGATGGCTTTATTTGACATAAGGTTCGGATATATGTTCCCAGAGATAGAGGCTAGAGGTAGGAAATTTTGACAGAGTCTCACCGTGTGCACCGTATTCAGCCCATCCCAGGGTGAACAAGATGTATGCCATCTTGAGACATTTGTATCATTGAGGGAAATTTGAAGAGAAATGGATCATTTTATGTCACACATTTTTAGAGAGTCCAGGTGGCCTCTTTCCTCATGCTATACCGGAGTGGAAGTGGGACACCATTCCATGGACTTCATTTTTGGAAGTGGGACACCAAGATTTCACCATGGACTCCTCTTCATGGTGGAGTTGCGGTGGATAAATTGATGAAAGTGGCTCATTTTCTCTAGTGATGACCACCTACACAGACCCCTTAGTGTAGTGGCACAAGGGTATATCTAGATGATATTTTCAGATTACATGGGATTTCAGCGGAAGATCATTTATGATGATGATCCTTTGTACACTTCTCACTTCTGGACTACGATGACACCATGCATGGATCTCTTGGGACGAAGATCAATTTTAGTGCATCGTATCACCCTTAGATGGATAGACACGCTAAGCGGTGAATAAATCATATCTTGGAGGACATGCTTAGGATGTATGTCATGGATCATCAGTTGAGATGGGAGGAGTATTTGTACTTGGTGGAGTTTTCCTAGAATAATAGTTTTTAGAGTTTGATAGGCATGGATCCTTTTCAAGAACTTTATGGAAGAGAGTTTAGGACACCTATTAGTTGGGATAAGTTAGAGGATAGGTTTCTCTTGGGCCATACTTGCTATAGGACATGGAGTAGTAGGTTGTTATGATCAGACAAAGATTATAGGAGGCACAGGACAAGTACAAGAAATATGCGGATCAATATAGGACAGATCATATTTATGAGTTGGGCATGAAGGTATTTCTTCATGTCAGACCACATAAGATCCCTATCCATTACAAAAAATGTTCTAAGATTACTTCTAGATTTGTGGGTCCCTTTGAGATCTTGGAGCGTATCGGTCCTTTGGCCTACCATCTAGCGTTGTCACGTAGCTTGTCTTGCATTCACGATATGTTTCATGTTTTTATACTTAGGAGATATATTGTAGACCCTTCTCATGTACTAGATTGGACCTCCTTATAGTGTAGGATAGGGGTAGGTGATGGTGGAGCCCATCCACATTTTAGAGTGCAGGACCCTAGGCCTTTGAGGTAGAGAGATTGACTAGGTTTGAGTCTAGTGGGACATATATGATGAGACTGCGGCTACATGGGAGGATGCTACATTGCTATGAGTTTAGTTTCCACACTGTTTGGGTGACTTCAAGAGGAAGTCGAGTCTAAGGGGAGGGGGATGTAGTGCCCACTTCCCTTCGACATTTTTTTTTATTGATTTTGATATTGTTGACTATACTTATGGATATTATTGTAGCTTTTGATTTAGCATGATGTTAGATGTTAGAGATAATGGACTGTTGTTGATTTTGATTCATATATGATGCGTGTGGATTATTAGAGACATTTTATATTGATGTTGATATGTTGTTGACATGGTTTATATATATATATATATATATATATATATATATATATATATATATATGTATATATATATATATATTGGAAATCAATATTTCATCATATTGAGTAGACCTAGACAATTGAACTAATCTTATGATCATATGGTTATTGATGAAATTGTAAATGATATCGTTACTTGCCTAGATGATGTTTTGATTCATATATAGATGATTGTGGAGTTATATTGTATATTTATTTTGGATGTTTGATGTGGCCACGAGGCTGAAGGAGGTGTTATGTGTTTTGCAGGTAAACATGTCACAACAAACATCGGGGGATTGGAGACCAACCACATTAGAATGCTAGATGAATTCAACAAGGTTCACCATGGCAACATGTATTTTTTTATGTGTGTGTGTTTTAATCATTATTAGGGGTCCCCATGGGGGGATCACCTCCAATTATGACCAAGGGGTTATGTTTTCTTTCATTTAGTTTCCTTTATTTAATTTTAGTATGTGATATTATAGTGATGTATTCCCCTTTTGTTAATCACTTGATTTATGTCTAGATTAGTAAATTAATTAGTTTACTAAATTAATTAAGAATGGGTCAAAAGAATTCATTTATTGGATTTGATATCTCTTTTGTTTATGTGTTTAAGTTGAGTGCTTAAGATCTTGAGTGTTGTACACTCCACCTCTCCTTTGAAATTCGGATTTGTCCTTAAGGGAAAATTTTGGAGGCTTGTGGGACAAGTTAAACTTGTCCCACACCTCTTAAATTACTATACCAACCCTACCTATGGGTTGGGGGTCAAAATTAGACCCCATTATGTGTTTTGGGAAGACAAATTGTAATTTTTTATTGCACTTTCTTACATGTATTTATTTTTAGTCCTTAAGGGGCGTGGACTTAGATTGTGTGTGTAAGTAAAATTTTATTTCTTCAAACACTTATTAATTGTGCTTTGGAGTATGGGGTTGACTAGGGTGATGTGGAGTGGAGAGGAAATGAGGTGGCATCCTACTTGGAGCCACATCATCCTTCTCTCTCCCTTTTCTATTTATTCAAGTTCTTTTGCTTTTTTGGGGGTTACTTCATTTCTTTGTGCTCTTGCATTTTTTGCGAGTTAGAGGATTTTGGAATGCTTGTGGATTTTTGGAGATTTTGGTGATTGTTTGGGCTTGAATAATCTTGGTGTGGAACTATTGGATCAATCTCTACCATAGAAAGGTAGGAGCTATACTCTTGTAAAATATTTTTCCTTTCATATTGTGTATATGTGCATGTTTTTGAGTGTTTTGGTATACTTGTTGGTTTCTTGGATATATTACTTAAGTGTGGTGTAGGAGGGGACTATGGGGACCTTACATGTGGGGAGGCATAAGATTTAATTTCATTTTTGGAGGATTTGGGTTGGGTTCCCCACCTTGGACAAGAAATTTCTTGCATTTCTTACTTGGTCTATTTTTATGAGGGAGCCATAAGAGATTATAGGGAGGCATAAGAGAATGTGGGAGGTATAAGAGGTACTTGAGGGAGGCATAAGAGTGTGTAGGGGTTTTGAGATGTTTATTGGAGGGTTTTTAGGTGGGCACCCATTTCCCATTGGGAGGCATAAGTGACTTCCCCATAGATCTTACTCCTTTGGCTTTTGCATGTTGAAGCCTTGTGTATTTTGTTTCTTTCCTTCTTGTGATTGTAGTTGTATTATTTGGATTTTGGTATGGTTGTAAAATATTGTATTGTGATGTGGAAGCTTATTTTGTTTCCATGAGTTGAATCCATTTTTCATTGCAATGTGGTTGGGGCTTAGGGGAAAATGAGGAGGATGGCTTCTCCTCCTCATTGGAATTCTTGGTTGGGTGGAGAGTGTTGCCTCTCCCCCTTTTTGTTGTGGACAAGTGATGAGAAGATGGAGCTTGGTTGGAGAGTTGATCTTGGAGCTATGCTTGAAGACAAATTGAAGTTCATTTTAACTTTCATACTTGAAAAAATTTCCCACTTTAAGTGGAAGACATTGTATTAGTATTTGTGAAGAAAAAGTTGTTTGATTATTGGATTTCAAAGTTGTGTTGTAAAGCTATTTTTTGAGATAGAAAAGAAGCTTTTAAAGAGGAAATAATTCATTCCATTAAGTTGAATTATTCCCACATAAAAAGGGCATGTGATATAGATGTGGCGGCAGAAGGAGGCAAAAAGAGCGTGGTTGTTGCCTTGCCTCTCTCTCTCTATATATATATATATATATATATATATATATATATATCTTGCTTGGCGCTTGGCTTGCCGCGAGCACCCGAACAGCGTATACGTATCTAAAGATGGAGATGGATGTTGCACGGAAGCGGGAAGGCCGAGTGACACAGTGTAGATATCACTTGTGAATCGGGCGTGGATCACATCACAAGTCCCACCTTCTTCGAGCGGAGAATCGAGCGGAGAGAACACGAGTAAAGAAGACTCCCATATCCCTATAAATGTTGTTGTAAATTCTCTTGTGGAATTTTGGAAACTTATATTAGGAAATATTACATTTCATTGTGTTACTTGAAAGACATGTATTGTAAAAGTTATTCTATTTATACTTGTCCTTTGTATTTTTATAGAAAGGAACTTAAACTACAATTGCTTTTTAATTTGGTCAATAAAGTAGTCTAAGCACTAAACTCTAGCATGTAAATCTCATTTTAAAATTATTGCAAGTTATTACAAAATTGCTAAAGGAAAGGAAATGTACTCTCTCTTACCTTCTACACTATTTTTTTATCAAATTATTAAGATAACAAAATGATAGTGTAAGTAAGCTATATTTCCTTTACCACCTTTGATAGTAATATCAATATTTAAAATATTATTAATAATAAAATACTTTAATATTAGAGGGAATATATTAATATAAAATACATTAATATTAATATACTATTAATTTTAATATATATATATATATAACTATACATATTAAATAGAATAAAGTTTAAAGAATGTTAAAATTTTTTTTTAAAAAATGGTATTAAGGCTAAATGGCCATTGCCATACTTTTAGGTTTAAATAGATTTGTTTTAATTTTTCCCCCACCCAAATATTATACCCTACACTAAACAATGTGGCCCCCTTACTTTTTAAAACACGCGCTTTACTTTTTACACTTGGACTATGTAAAGTGGCCATGGCTGTCTGTACAATTGTATATATATATATATATATATTGCACCTATTTCCTTTTTGGGTTTCTTTAACCCATTAAGTTTATTTAATATACACACACACACACACACATGTATATACCCTATCAAATGAAATCTCTCATCAAATCTAGCTATTTAATTAAAATAGGGAAAAACCCAATTGCCATTTGGAAAATATTATTGCAATGAAATAAACAAAGAACAAACAAATGTATTGAAACCCTAGGAGAGGGTGTGAACAAAATAAGAAAATGATAATAAAACTTTCAAGCCTCTCCAAAATCTTGGAAGGGCCTCCAATGACTTCCTCCCTCCTCCAACAACCTGCAAAACAAAAGAGAAAATAATGAATCAAATGAAAAGAGAAAGAAGCCTTCATAAGCATGCTTTAGGGTTAGTTGCCCTTTTTCCTCATCAAGGGTCCAAATTGAATCCATCCAAGGGATGAGATTCATCCCTACAAAAATTAGGTGGAGAGTGGGTGAGTGGAAATTATCTTTTTTATTTAAATGTTTTATTTTCAAATTATGGGTTGACTTTTTAAGGGGTTACTTTTGGGGTAAGGAATATGTTATTAATTCTAACCCCATGTCAAATGGGTACATTGTTAGTGGTTTAAAACCTTGTGGGATTAATTAACTTTAGTCTTTATTTATAATTAGCCCCTTTACCCTTGAGATTTAATTGTGGGTTATTCAACTATAGTAGGAATTAATTTGTGTATTTAAATAACACTTAGGAAAATTTTCCATGCTTAGTCAGATTTAATTTATTAAAGTTTAAATGTGGGCTTTCAATATTTTGTTATAATGAAAAATAAATAAATTTATTATTAAATTTAATTTACTTAGAAACATTAATGGGACAACTGTATGTTTAAAGCCTATATACAAGCACGCTTCTCAAAAAAAATTATTCCATAATTTTTCTAGCTAATCCTAAGTTGTGCTTTGATCTCGTGTGAGCATTTTTAACAGGTGTTACATTTTGCATCTTATAATGTGTTAGTTTTGTAAAAAGAAAGCTACCAAAACCTCCATTGAGGTTGGTAAATTAGAAAGGTTGAAAAGAAAATAACCTTGATTTCAATTTAAGTGTTTTACTCGATTTGAATGTGTGTCTTGTTCCTTTTTAAAATATTGGGGAAATCTTGTTATAAATCACTTGTTGAAATGGATGTCATTTGTATCTTGTGAAAGAAAGAATAGTTACTCTTATTTCATTGCATAAAAGTATACTGAAGATTTAAACTATAAATGTATTACTAAATTAATTAATCTTGAGTAACTAGTGTATTAAATATCTTTCTTAGATAAAAAAAAATAAAAAAAAATGAGAATCTCCTCCTTGCAAATTATTTGAAATGATTAAGCAACCTTATTACTTTGTTCAATTATTCATTCTTCTATGTATAGTTAGAAATTTTCATAGTCCTCACTTTGTTCTACCATACTCCAAATGACTTGTTTTGATTAATTAAATAAATAAATTTTTAAGAGTGTACATACCCATTTATATTTAAATTGTTTTTTATGTTCTGAATTTACTACTATGCTTATATCTATGTAGTTTATTATTAATATATGTATAAAAAATGAGGGAGAAAATAATAAATAGTGTTAATTACATTATACAATATAAAATAATGTGTGTGTGTGTGTGTGTGTGTGTGTGTGTGTGTGTGTGTGTGTATATATATATATATTATTTTAATTAAAAAATAAGTGGTTATGTATTTAACCACATTTCTTATTTGAAAGACAGATTGGCCTATGCAATGAAATTATGGGTAGTGGGTTGGGGGAGGAAGGGGAAAGGTGCCCCATCCCCAACCCACCAAATATTTAAATAACCTTTGGGTGGGGGCTAGCCCTTAATTGAACATAAATATTGTCCTTTTTAATGATGTGGCAAATAAGTTTAACACGGTCTTGAAATAATTTCAAACCGTGACTTATCATTTTGAAAAAACAATGTTTGTAATAAATAAATAAATCTAAAATTGTTTTATTATTATTATGCAAAACAAATATGTGTGTGTGTGTGTGTGTGTGTGTGTGTGTGTGTGTGTGTGTGTGTGTGTGTGTATTGGACATTTACACATATTTATAAATACTCAAAAGAAAAGGGTGTGTTTTTTTACAAAAAGATACTAGATTTATTGGGCAAATGCCATATACCCAAATGAGTATTTTCATTGAATCAAACTTACAAAAATAATGAAAATTTCAACCAAACCCTAGGAGAGGGTGGAATAAAATTGAAAGTAAAAATATAAGAGTAAGATGAACATGGGATGTGTGTATCCATCCCAAGCTTTCTCCTCCTCTTCCATGGCTTCCTTCTCTTCCTCCTTCCCTTAACCTAAAACAAAAATGAAGAAATGAGTAAATTGAATGAATAAAAGACTCCATAGAGATGTTTAGGGTTATTTAGGGATTTCTTGATCCAATGGCTTAGATTGTTTCCATCCTATGGCTAGAAATGGTCCCTACAAAATCTAGGTGAGGGGTAGCTGAAAACATGTTAAATGAAATGCATGGGTCAAGATTGAATGGGATCACTTAAGTGGTGTAGGACTAAATTGTTTTATAACCTTTTTGATTAATTGTTGGTTGTTAATAAAATCCATGACCCTTATAATAAATTAAGTCAGAATAATACTTAGTAATTAAGAAATGTTTGTTATAGGAATTTAATTTAATTGTATTTAAGCTATGGAAGGAAAATTTAAACTTAGCCCTAAGATAGATTTTTAATAGCTTTAGGACAATGTGATGAAATAAAATAAGGAATATTTAAATTGATACTTTTGAACCAAGCTGGAGATAGAATAATATAATTTTATTATTAATTAATTCAACTATTTTTATTCGAGATATGACACTAAATGTTGTTGTTGTTTTACAAAAAAAATTATTTCATAATTTTTCTATTATAACCTATATTTTGTCTTGGGTTTCATGGGTAAATTATTGGGTGTTACACTTAGTATCAAAGCCATGGGTTCAACACTTGGACCTAGGAAGACTTGAAAAAATGAAACACAACAAATAAACCTAGAATACACAACATTGTCGATATTTTTTTAAATGTAGAAAACTTAGAAAATTGAAACAAAAACTTAGATGATGATAAAATAACTCTAATCTTGGTATGTTCAGGAGGGGCATACTAGAAGAGGGGTTCCTACACATGGACCTAGAATTACAACCCCGAGTTAGGTGTAGTAGGATATTTTGTCTCATATTTTGTAGACACTACATGATGTTAATGCTGATATACGTAGAGGATGCTGAAATAAAAGACAAATATGGTTGATAAAACCATATAACAAAATACAACAATAATATGGTTTATAATATAACCATATAACAACATTATTTAATCATAAAAATTAATTAAATAATCAATTTATATTATGCATAATTAATTAACCTAACATTCCCCCTTAATTGTGGATTGTCTCAAGAGATGAGGAGATGAACTTCTGAACAAATCGAACTTGTCACGTGCAAGTGACTTTGTGAAGATATCTTTCCATTGTTAATTTATTGGAAAAAATTGAAGTGGATGTTGTGCTTCAACACATGTTTCGTATCAAAATGAACTGTGCTTCAATGTGCTTTGTTCTCTCATGAAAAACTAGATTGCAAACAAGTTTGAGAACACCTTCATTGTTAACATACATGGTGGTTGGTTTGTCCTGTGGTATTCCAAGTCCTTCTAGTATGCGACGTAGCCACATCGCTTCACAGAAATCTTCTCCTACAGAACGATACTCAGCTTCTGTGGAAGAGCAAGAAATGAAGTGTTGTTTCTTGCTTCCCCATGATATTGGTCTAGATCCCGTAAAGAATACAAATCTAGAAATGGATTTTCTATCATCAATATTTCTACATGATCTAAATCGAATACCCAATCAAGAAGAATTTTTTTCTTCTTGTATTATAGACCAAGATCCACTAATCCTTTAAGATATCTCAAAATGAACCTTCTTTGCTTTCAATGAAAAACTTTGGGTTCCTGAATGAACTGGATAGATAGCTTATTACAAAGCTGATATTTGGTCTAGTGTAGGTTAGGTAAATGAGACTCCCTAATCAACTACCGATAGAGAGTGGCACTTACCTCAGGAGATGGATCTGAACAAGATAATTGCAATATGTTCTCCATGGGTGTAGTAATTGGTGTGTAATCCATCATCCTAAATTTCTCAAGTGTTGTCTTGGTATATTTCATCTGAGAAACAAAAATGTGATTCTCTTTCTTCCATACTTCCAATCCAAGACAATAATGCATCAGCCCAAGATCGGTCATGTCGAATGATCGATTAAGATCTTTCTTCATTGCATCAATCATCCTCACTAAACTGTTAGTGATGACTAGATCATTGACATAGACAATGACAATCACAATATCCCCCCTTACTTTTTGAGGTAAAGATTTGGGATCGTATGGATTTGTAACAAATCCATATTGTACGAGATGCTCATCAATCTTGATGTACCATGCCAGGTGATTGTTTGAGGCCATATGGAGATTTCTTGAGTCTACATACCTTTGTTTCTTGACCAGGTACTACATATCCCTCAGGTTGAGTCATGTAGACTTCTTCTTGTAAATATCCATTTAGGAAGGCACTATTTACATCCATCTGATGGACTTTCCTACCAAACTATATAACTAGAGAAAAGATCATTCTGATTGTTTTGATCTTACCTATGGGAGTAAATGTCTCCTTGTAGTCTATGCCTTATTTTTGTGCATACCCCTTTGCTATTAGTCTTGCTTTATACTTGTCCACTCCCATCTGCTTTGTACTTGTTTTTAAATATCCATCTGTATCCAATGGGTTTCTTTCCTAGTGGAAGATTGACAAGTTGCCAAGGGTTATTCTTCATCACTGATTGATATTCAGAATCCATGACATCTTTTCAAGATTTTGACTATAGGTCTTCTTGGACTATAGAGGGCTCATCATATTCAATAACTCTACTCATCAAAGCAAAGTTAACTTATTCTCTTGCTTTACTATGAGTCCATGGTCTAGGGGTGGATGTATCTAGTGGAGCATCCATTCTTGCATCTCGTAATGTGCTAGTACACCACTTGGGCATATGCTTGAACTGTTCCCATGGGTCGTGGTTCTATCTGATCAACACCATCATCCCCATCATCACTTTCATCTTCTAAGGGAACATCAAGCTTCAATTTTTACAATTGGAGAAAAATCTACATCTGGTGAGTCGAAGGAGGAGACTCTACTTCCTTCTTCTCAAAAAACTCAACATCTTTGTTGGTGTAGACTTTTTGGTCTTAGGATCCATCAATTGTACCCAAGAGTCTCTTCACTGTACCCAATGAAGATGAGTTTTGTGACTTCATGTCTAATTTATTTTTGTTCTGCTTGGGTATGTGCATACTTGCTTTGCACTTGAATACTCTAAGGTGTGCAATAAATGGTTTCCGTTTTGACCATGCTTCTTGTGGTGTTTACTCGTCAAGAGCAACTATGGGCACTCTGTTCAATAAATACACTAATGTGTTTGTTTATTTTTCCCAGAATGTCTTTGCAAGTCTAGAGTCATCGATCATACATCACACCATTTCCATGATAGTAAAATTTCTTCTCTCAACAACACCATTTTTCTATGGTGTGTGTGGAGGAGGAATTTGTTGATGAATCCTATGAGTTTGTAGGTAGTCTTTGAACTCATTACTAGTGAATTCCCCCCCTCGATCTGAGCAGAGAGTTCTGATGTGATGACCAGTTTCATTCTCAACTGCTACTTTGAACTTCTTGAAAGTTTCAAAAGCTTCACTTTTCTTGTGAAGACAAAAAAATCCACATTTTCCTTGAATAGTCATCAACACATAGCATGAAGTACTAAAATCCAGAATGAATTGGTTGCATTAGACCACAAAGATTGGTATGAACCAGATCAATATGACCATGAGCTTGATATGTACTCTTCTGGAATGAAGCTCTATTTTGTTTTCCTGCTAGACAGTGAGGACACTTGTATGTATCCTTCTGAAGAGATGGTAGCCCATGTACCATATTACGTCGGCGAAGTGTCTCGAGATACTTGAAACTTACATGACCAAGTCTCTCGATGCCACAATTGTGCTGAGGTAGAGTTCTTAGCCACAAGTTCTTGATCATCTCTGTGAACAAAATCAAGTTGGAACATGCGTCCCACATTGGAGGATTTTACAACTATTTTGAGCCTTGTGATTTATCTCGAATTAAACATGTTTTCTTGTTGGAATGACTATCAAAGTCAATTATTAGGTTGTGATCAAGGAGTTAACTGACTAAAAGTAGATTCTTTGTCAACCTAGGGACATATAAGACATCTGATAGTCTGCAGTTGCATGAACCAAGGGGTAGAGAAATGTTCCCAATCCCCTAAACTACATATGAAGAATCAACTCTCAACGAACCATGATTTTTTGATGGCATGTACCTCATTGAAATAAACTAGTCTCTATGGCCATTCATGTGTTGAGTGGCCCCCGAATCAACATACCAAACATCAATAGATGACATGGATGGTTCACTTGATCAAGCAGTGAACAAGTAGTCTTCATTGTTTGACTATTCTTGTTTCTTGGCAATATTTCCTTGCTGATGGGGTCTTCTTTTCCAGTTCCCCTTTTTCTACTCTTGATTGTAGTTAGAATGTCCATTGTGATATTTTTGTGGAGGTCCAGAGTTGCTTGATGAACCTTTCTTGTAAGTATTATACCAACAATCTTATAGGTCATGTCCTCTTTTGCAGATTAGAGATTGCTTCTTTTGTAGTCTATCCACCTAATATGGATTTTGATTTTGGGGATTTTGATAGGAATTAGGTTTTCCTTTACCTTTTCCTTTCCATTTTTGATGTGAAGAAAGTGCATACTCCTCTTCATCATCCTTATTGTGCATGGCTTCCTCTTGTTGCAGTAGGTTTACCAACTTGTCAAAACTAACTGTCATATCTAACATGTTTAGTGTTGTGACAAAAATGTGGTAAGAAGAGGGGAGTGCTCTTAGAAAAATGGGAATGAGAGCATCATCTGTGACCACTTCTCCCAAGGCTAGAAGTGAAGCCCTCAAATCTGCAACTCTTCTTAAGAAAGCTTTGATTTTCTCATTGTTTGAACTTTAGTGTATGTAACTGACTCTGTAAATTCAGTATAACATTCTTGTTTTTGGCTTCATACACTGTGCATAATTTATCCCATGCTTCTTTGGCTGTTTTGGCATCTCAAATGTGGGGTTGCACATCATTGAACACTCCAAACAAGAAGATGAGTTTGGCCTTCTGATCTACTATATCAAAATGCTTTGTTGTTTGTTGTATCAATAGTTGATCTCGTTAGAGTACCATTCATAGTAGGCTAGATCTCTTCAAACTCAAGTTTTGTCTTGATTTTTTTCTTCAATGCAGCATAGTTGTTTCCTCTAAGTAGTTGTGAATCCGAAAGAAAATTTTTGGAGGCATTGATTCCCATTTTGTAGAAAACACGATGGGGTTTGGCTCTTATCACTCCGGGAGTAAGGTCTCCTAATCTATATACCATCAGTTTGATATCTTTGAACCTTTCAATATACGTGCCCTTCTGATATACCCGATGGTACGTGGAAGAAGCTCATCCTTTCTATATACCTGGTGGTACATGAAAGAGGTGTTAATGTACGTGAAATAATTGAATATGTGGTACCAAGACAATACTTAAAGGGGTCTATGTGATTATTGACAATGGATCAAATAAATATCCTCATACACATGCGTAAATTTGCTATATACTTGGATAATTTCTCAATCCGGATTTATGTCATGTAATCATTCACAGATGGATGGGATAACTCATAGTGTGTGCACTGTGACCTTATTACTCCCTGTCGATTTAAAGGGTTGATGCCCAGATGACGTTGTTGCAACTATATTAGGTGTTAAGTGTAGTAGTAGTCATGATGAATTTACTCATAAGCACTTCCCAGAGGCACTGTATATACTGAATGATGTGAATGAGATCTAAGATCTCGTGAGTGTTATAGAACCAATTTTTATTGATTTTGAGTACAATATTCTACCTAGTTTTTGATCAATTACAAAGTTTGTAGTTGACTTATGGCAACCTGTAAATTAGTACAATATATTGCAGCATGTAATTACATTCAAAAATTTATAAAAATTGAATGGACAGGAATTTTTTTTTTTTTGCGGGCCTAGGTGGCCTGTGGAGCCCAATATGGCTTGTTGAGAAAAAAACCAAAAAATAGCTCAAAATGAAGTTTTTAGGTAGCCCTCCTTTGGAAAAATGTGCTCAGAATGCAAAAATATGTAGAGTGGAGAAAAAAAAAGTTTTTCCCTAAAATAGGGTTTTTCTCACTAAATTTAGTTAGTTATAACTAAATTTGAATTTTTTGCTAAAGTTAGTAGTTCCACTAAATTTCTACCAAATTTGGTAGTGGGTGAGGGAGGGGATTTGACCCCTTGACCTCTCTTGATGGGAAGTGTCTTACAAAAGTTATGCTAGCCACTTGGGCGGCTAAGCTAAACAAGTATAAGTAAAGAGAAAAATGTAATTAAACACTTCCAAACTATAAAACCATACCTCTTCAAAAAACCACGGTTTTGGAAAGGTGGTTTTGAGCAAAAATTCCAGCAAAGAGAAAAAAATGATAGGTGGTTTTGGTGAGAATGAAGGTGGTTTTGAGTGTGTATGGTGCCTTAGATCATTTTTCTTCCTTCCTTTGAGCTTGTAATCTCTTCCTTGGTGAATTCTATCCTCCTCAACCTTAATTGCAATGAATAAAGGTGGTTTTGAGGAATTTGATGGCAGTTTTGAGGAATTTGATGTGGTATTGCAAGGGATGGGGCTGGGAAGTTGCAGAGGCAACTTTGGCTCTCTTTTGCTTGCACAAGCTTCTCCAATGCTCCTCAAACTCTGTTGCAATCCTCCAATATCCTTCAACCTTCTCTGAAACCAAATGTAAATTGAGCAATAGGGAAAAATCCTGAATATCTTTATTAAACTCAATCAACCAAAAATACAATGGAGTATTGTGATTCTTATAGGAATTGAACAACCATGTGTCAGACAAAGAAATAGGTTACACAGGTAAAACTAAACTCACAACTACTTCCAATATTACATCGGGAAGCACATAATTGTTATAACAATTATAACAATTATACATGTGGAAATAAAAGACAAATATGGTTGATAAAACCATATAACAAAATACAACAATAATATGGTTTATAATATAACCATATAACAACATTATTTAATTAATAAAATTAATTAAATAATCAATTTATATTATGCATAATTAATTAACCTAACATGGGTGACCTAGTAGACAAGAAAGGGAGCCATCAGTGGAGGATCATGCACCTTCACGTCACAGTGTAGAGGATAGGGTAGAGAACTTCCATGTGGAGTCGATTAGGCATGAGTCACCTCCTAGGGAGCATAGAGATAGAGCTACGGGGCATAGAGACAAGTCTAGGAGCCCTAGTCGAGAGGTGATCATGCAGAGAGACCTAGGGGCCGACATTCAACAATAATGGACCACATCACAAGATATTAAAGTTACACCTGCCTCATTTTGTTGGAGACATAACGGGATTTCAATATGAGGCATGGTTGGTTAGCTGGAGTGGATGAGTCAAGCTATGTCCTTGTTCTAACAACAAGAAAGCTTATGTTTCCATCCACCTTCTGAGAGACAAAGTTGGACTTTGGTATAGGAATGAGGAGTAGATGCTCCATGTAGATTATGAGAAAGTCACTTGCGGGATCTCTTTGAGGAGAACTTCAGGTGTAGTTATTTATCCCAGAGATTCATCCAGTAGCGGATCGATGAGTTTCATGATCTGTGACAAGCTTCCATGAAAGTGGTAGAGTATGAGGGATGGTTTTAGACCTTCTTCAATATGTGGATTACATGCAATACGAGTAGGTTAAAGATCACAAGTTCATTAGGGCCACGAACTTAGACTTCGTGGGTTAGTGCACATTCATTTCCCACAAACACTATCAGATGTCATGGAGAAGGCCTATATTATAGAGGAAACCAAGGGGAAGACTCAGCAGGCTTGTGATAGAGTGAGGAGCCACATAAAAATATTTATAGAATAGTGGATTAAGGGGATTAGCTCCTCCTCCTCGTGATGAATGCACTTCAAAAAATTCTTCCTTCTAGTCTCCTCCACCTCCTCAGTAGCAACAACAATAAACTCAACCACCCTTTTGACCTCCACATATCCATGATGCTCAGAGACGGCGTAGTATGGGACCTATAATTAGGGTGTCCAATGGGACAAGATCCACCTTGAGAAAATTTGACAGGATTATGGCCACCGTAGCACCCACAGAGATCTATGATAGGATCATTAGGTTCTTCAACAAGAACTAATGGGCCACCTAGAGGGCTATCTACTCAATGGAGAGGACTAGGTACTTTTTATGGATGCGGTGTGCATTGACATCATTGGAGAGAGTGCCCTTAGAATCCCTACTAATCAGGGTAAGGAACCTATGTTTGAGTCTACTATTAGTGACATGGCTAGAGCCACAAGATTTATGTAGTGGTTGAGAACTACCAGGAAGAGCACTAGGGCATGGTGATAGAGACCACAAGTAGCATTGGTGGTATTTCTATCCCTATTTTATTTGACTCGAGCTCATCAGATTCTTTCATTTCTCCATCTTTAGTAGAGCATTACAAGATGGTGGCAGTTAGGTAGGGCCTTAGTTGGGATGTCGAGATGGATTTTGGAGCCAAGATCTTAGTAGAATCCTTAGTCAAGGAGTGTGTAGTGGACCTAGGACCCTTTACCACTACTTTGGATCTTTGTATCCTTCCCTTGGGTTTGTATGGAGTTATCTTGGGCATGGATTGGTTGTCTGCACATAGAGCTAGAGTTGATTGTCACAACAAGGTTATATCTTGTGTAGATGATTTGGGAGTGGATTCAATGATTGTTGGATTTAAGAGATCCATCTCTATTCACACTATTTTTGATATGCACGAAGTGGTGTGCATGATAGGTTTCCATTTATATGTGATTATAGTTAGTGATAGGTCGGAGGATGGGGCTAGTAGACCTTCACTTGATGATCACCCCATTTTGTAGGAATTTTTAGATGTATTTCCTAGTGAGTGTTAGGGATGCCTCCCCCACATGAGATATATTTTTACATTGATTTGGTTCGAGGAGTGGAACCTATCTCGTATGCTCCTTATAGGATGATCACACATGAGTTATGTGAGCTCAAGTTGTAGCTAGAGGGCCTTCTCGAGAAATGCCTAATCCATCATAGTGTATCCCCTTGGGGTGCATCGGTAATTTTTGTGAAGAAGGATGGATCTTTGTGGTTGTGTGTGGAGTATCATTAGCTGAAGAAAATAATGATTAAGAATCATTACCCCTTCCTTGTATCAATGATTTTTTGATCAAATGAAGGGGGCCACTGTATTTTCTAATATTGATCTTTATTTAGGCTACCATCAGCTGAGGATTACAGAGGAAGATATTCATAGGATAGCTTTCCATACGAGATATGACAACTATGAGTTTATGGTTTTTCCATTCGATCTGATGAATGCCTCTAGTGTTCATGAGTTTGATGAATGGGGTGTTTAGGAATTTTCTAGACCACTTTGTCCTCATGTTCCTTGATGAAATTTTTATCTTCTCCCATATGCATGAGGAGCACAAGGGGCACCTTCGTAAGGTTCTATAGTGTCTTCATGAGCATCAAATTTATGGAAACCTAGGAAAGTCTGCATTCTTTAAGTAGAGATGCAATCTTTAGGTCACTTCATTTCTAGGGAAGGTATCGTAGTCAATACTTCGAGGATTAGAGCAATTATTGATTAATGAGTACCTACCGGTGTGACCAAGGTGTGCAGTTTCATGGGGCTGGTAGAGTACTATAGGATATTTATTCATGACTTTTCTTGGGTTGGGCACCTCATCACTTCCCTTCATCGAAATGGAATAAGTTCATCTAGTCAAATAGATGTGAGAAGGCCTTCAGGAAATTGAAGGAATGGCTTGCGAAAAACACCCATTCTTGTAGTTCCATATCCACAGGGATAGTTCTTCATATGCACATATACTTCTTTGGTAGGATTAGGTGGTGTATTGATGGAAAATGATTTGTGTAGTATCCTTTGAGTCTCTCAAACTCAAGGATTATGAGCTCAATTATCCAACTCATGACCTTGATCATGATGTGGTGGTGCATGGTTTGGTTCAATGGATACACTTCCTTCTTGGCAGAAGATTTATACTCGGGACTGATCACTTGAGTCTTCATCACCTATTCATGTAGTGTAATATCAACGCTCATCAGTGGCATTGGATGGTGTTACTTTGTGAATACAACATGGAGATAGAGCATGTGAAGGGGAAGGTGAATGTGGTTGTTGACACTTTGAGTAGAGGGATACATTTGGTTATGGTTACTTTAGTGGGTACAAATTTGTGTAACATGATTTTCCAAAATATTCCACATGATAGCTTCTACCTTGTAGCCAAATCAAAGATTGAGTCTCAGAGACCCCTTGAAGGGAATTTTGATGAATTTTCATTAGAGGAAGATGGTCTTCTCACATAGAGGAAGGATCTATGTTCATAGAGATAGAGTCTTGAGACATGATATATTGACAAATGCTCATCATTCACCTTATTCAGCCCATCCAAGGGTGAAGAAGATGCATGCCACCTTGAGACATCTATACCATTAGAGATGAGGCCTTTTATCTAATTTTTTCCCTTATAAAAAATTGAATAATTATGAAATTACACATTATGAAATGGGGTTGATTTAGTATGGGAGGCTACATTTTATGAAAGGACAAATAGGTTATAGGAGGGCTTGGTAATGGTGATGATCTTGAAGGAAAGAAATTTAAGGAAGCTCAAGTCGGATGAGAAAAAATGGGGGCCCTAAAGTTTGATGTTTTCATATTTCGTAGGTTTTACGGTTCAAAGTATCATTAGCTAGGTAGGTAAAAAAATAAAGAAAATCTTGAAACCTCGAAGTTTGAAAAGCCTCGAGGAGTTTTGGGGTCAACTCACCATTTCGAGTTCAATGATGTAATGGATCGGGATTTCATGTCAAAACTTCAAATCTGAATTTAAGACTTTAGAGGTTTAGAAGTTCGGAGGTTCGGGTTTTCACCAAGTAAAATAGAAAAACACAAGCCAAATCTTGAAATCTTGAAATGCTGAATTTTGAAAAGGATGGGGGTTTTGAGGGTCAAACATTACTTGAGGTCAACATGGTGGGAATTTTTGACTTTGAAAGTATCAATTTCATACATTCAGAGGTCATGGTTTTGGAAGTTCATTTCGGGGTTGAAGTAGTAAGAATTCTGAAAGGCACTAGGGCTAAATCCTAAAGTCCAAATTTCAAACTTCGGGGTTTCAGAGTTTAGGATTTTTCACGTGCTCAAACAGATGAACAATAACATTAACCTTTGAAGTAAATATGCCTGAAATTGCAAAATTTTGGATTTATGATGTTGTGATGCATTTTGGAGTCTAAAGAAACAAAGCCAACAACTTGCCATTAATGTAGTATGGCACCCCAATCTTCAGATGGCCATAAATTTTGACTAGGAGCTCAGATTTGCACAAGAAAGGACTTTTTGGAAAGCTCTCAGTGTCCTCTCTATAATGTTTTAATATATATGTTGATATTGTTGGACTGATGATTAGACATTTGAGTATTATATTTTGATCAGTAGATGATGGACTATGAGATATTTAGCCTATCAACATTATGTGGCTTACATTTTTATTATGATGCACTAAAATGTGATGATAGATAATTATATATGTTGATTTTGATATTATGATTTTATACTAACATGTCATTTTTGGATGCATAGCATATGATTTGATGTTTTGAGTAAAATTATGATTTCTATGGATGCCAAAATAAAATTAATTATATGATGATGGACAATAGAATTTCTTGATTGAATGATGATTATTGATTATATATGTATATTGTCTCGATATTGTTAATACATCTAAAAGGATAGAGAGGTATTTTATTTGTGTGTAGGATATTTTATCACATACATCATAAGGGGATATGGGACCAACCATGGAAGGATGTTGAGTGTTGAGCAACGAGGCCAAAATTGGTAACTTGTGTAGTGTTATGTTGTGTTATTGTTGCATTCCTTGTTAGGAGGTTTCCCATGGGGGTGACATCACATGTGTTTCCATGGGGTGAAATGTTTTACCTTTTTTTTAATTTTTGTATGTGTTTTATTTGTGTTTTATGTATTTAAATTTTTGGAATTGTTGTCACTTTATTAGCATGTAATAATGTGTCTTAATTAAGCTGAATCTTTCTTATTTGGTTAACTAAAATTGGGATGTGATAAATAGGTAATTATGAGGTTATATGGTCCTTGTTGTAAGTGAGATTTGTGATGGTTTGTGTGTGATTTACTCCAACCCAACATCAAAATTCGGATTTTGACTTTGGGGGACTTTTTGGAGGCTTGTGGGACAAGCTAAGCTTTTCCCATGCCTCTTAAATTTACCAACAACCCCACCTATGGGTTGGTAAGTTTATTTTTGACTTATGTTATCCTTTTAGAGTGTAAAAGGGTGAAAATAATTGCACCTTATTTTTGTCACAATAAATTTTGTCATTAGAAGGCATGGTGTGCAAGTTTGAAGGCCATGTGGGTTTGTCATAGTCCTTACATGCTCATTATTTTCTTGGGCATGGTGTGTTGACTTGAGTGTGGGAATGGAGGAATGATGAAGTGGCATCCTACATGGAGCCACCTCATCATCCTCACATTCCATTTCTATTTATTGTTGGATTTTGATGGAATGGGGGTTACTTGTTCATTTTTATTCTTGTGCACTTTTGGATTTTGAAAAAAATCTTGTTGGAGTTTCTTGGAATTTTCTTGGCTTGAAGGTGTGAAGGAATTTTAAGTTTTCTTGGATCTTTGAATGAGAGGTATGCTCTCCATTTTTTTTTTGCTTATTATGCTTGTTGATATGAAATTTTGTGCTTGTTAAATTGTTTTAAGTCTTTAAGTGCTTGTTTTAAGTCTTGGACTGGGAGTTTCACCTATGGGGAGGAAAAGGAAATCATGGTTATTATGTTGCATACTTGCAAGGGAGAGATAAGGATTTTGTGTTGATTGTTTTGTGCATTTGGAGGCTTAGGGTGAAACTCCCACTTCACTTGGGAGGCATAAGGAGGTGGTTTCTCATAGCCCTTGCTCCATTTGGTTTGGGTATCAAACCTTTGTGTTATTGAGAAAGTTGAAAACTTGTTTAGTATGTCATTTTGGTTGTGTTGAATGTCTTGAATGCATGTTGTATGTGGAATCCATCTTGTTGTAAATTTGTCAAATGTTTCTCAAGATCCCTCATGGTTCTTTGGTTGGGGCTTGGGGGCCATTAAGGGGATGGATTCTCCTATTAATGGATTAAAGGTTGGGAAAAGAGCATGGCCTACTCCCCCTTCCTTTGTATTTTGATCCTTGTTGTGAAGATTGAAGTGAGATAGGTTAGAGATACATTGGGAAGAAGACATGCATATTGGAGACTTCTATTTGGCCTTATTGAAAACCTTCATGTTGTAATTTTTTCTAGTATTCATTCCCACCTTGAGTGGAAGATTTTATATTTGGGTGCTTGAGAGGAAGTTGTAGATTCATTTGGAAATCTCTAAAAATTGTAAACTCTTCTAAGAATGTTGAATGAGGAATTTTTCATCTTACAATGTGTTAGTTTTCTAAAATGAAAACTACCAAAACCTCCATTGAGGTTGTTGAATTAGAAAGGTTGAAATGAGTTGAAAAGAAAATAAACTTGATTTCAATTTAAGTGTTTTCCTTACTTTAAAAATGTGTCTTGTTCCTTTTTAAAATATTGGGAAATCTTCTTATAAATCACTTTTTTGAAATGGATTTCATTTGTATCTTGTTGGAAGAAAGAATAATTACTCTTATTTCATTCCATCAAATTATAGTGAAGATTTAAACTATAAATGTATTACTAGATTTGTTGAAGGGAAGTAAGTAGTGTATTAACTATCTTGCTTAGATAAAAAAATGAGAATCTCCTCTTTGCAAATTGTTTGAAATGATTAAGCAACCTTATTACTTTGTTCAACTATTCATTCTTCTATGTATAGTTAGAAATTTTCATAGCTCCTCACTTTGCTCTACCATGCTCCAAATGACTTGTTTTGATTAATTAAATAAATAAAATTTTAAGAGTGTACATACCCATTTATATTTAAATTTTTTTTATGTTATGATTTTACTACTAAACTTATATCTATTTAATTTATTATATTATATTTATCAACAAAAAGGGAGAAAATAATAAATTTTATTAATTACATTATACAATATAAAATATATAATATATATATATATATATAATATATTTATATATATAAAAAAATTAATAAAAAAGAAGAAGAAGAAATGGCTATATATTTAACCACATTTCTTGTTTGAAAGGTCGATGGCATATGTGTTGAAATTATGGGTAATGGGTTGGGGGAGGGACCCGGGCTCGTATTTAAGTATAGGATGGGGATGCGGTGCCCCATCCCCAAACTTTAATTTTTGTCAAATATTTAAAAAACAATTTTAACACAAAGCCCCCACCGGAAATGATTTAAATATTTCTTATCTTTTTAATTTACAACAAACAATTTATATATATATATAAAATGATTTAAAACCATGACTTACCATTTTGGATATGTATGTATGTATTTTAATATATGTATATATATATATATATATATGTATGTATGTATGTATGTATGTATGTATGTATGTGTGTGTGTGTGTGTATATATATATATATATATGTATATATATACATACATATATATATATATACATACATACATATATACATACATATATATATATATATAACACAATTGGAGATATATAGATATGTATAAATACTCAAAGAGAAAGGGTGTGTTTTTTTTTTTTTTTAAATATAGATTTATTGGGCAAATGCCATATACCCAAATGGGTATTTTCATTGAAACAAACTTATAACAAATAATGAAATTTTCAACCAAACCCTAGGAGAGGGTGGAATAAAATTTCAAGTAAAAAGTAAAAGAGTAAGATTAACATGGGATGTGTGAATCCAGCTTCCTCCTCCTCCCATGGTGTCCTTTCCTTCCTCCATTAAATTTCAAAACAAAAATGAAGAAATGACTAAATTGAATGAATAAAAGACTCCATAGATATGTTTAGGGTTGCTTAGGGATTTCTTGATGCAATGACCTAAATTGTTTCCATCTAATCCTGAGAAATGGTCCCTGTAAAAGTTAAGTGAGCGGTAGGTGAAAACATGTTAAATAAAATGCATGGGTCAAGATTCAATGGGGCCACTTAAGTGGTGTAGGACTAAATTGTTTTATAAAATTTTTGATTAATTGTTCGCTTCTAATAAAATACATGAACCTCATAAGAAATAAAGTCAGAATACTACTTAGTAATTAAGAATTTTTTTATTAAAGGAATTTAATTGAATTGTATTTAAGCTATGGAAGGGTAAATTTAAACTTAGTCCTAAGATAGATTTTAATGGCTTTAGGACAGTGTGACTAAATCAAATAAGAAATATTGAAATGGATACTTTTTAACCAAGCTGAAGATAGAATAATATAATTTTATTATTAATTAATTTGACTATTTGTTATCCGAGAGATGGGACTAAACGTTGTTGTTGTTTTACGGAAAAAAATAGTCCTTAATTTTCTATTATAACCTTTGTTTTGTCTTGGGTTTCGTGGGTAAATTTTGTGGGCATTACAAACATGATCATGAAAAAAATATTAATATGTGGAAAAATATGGCCCATTTTTGAACCTCCATTGTGGATGTATTGTTCCAAGTAGAGGAAAGATGTAAACAATTTATAAACAATTTAGATAATCAACTTGGAGAAAATAAGCATTTTTTGAGTAAATTAAGAAATACCTAGCCATTTTCCATGAGGAATTCAACGATATGAAAGAAAAAAATGAAATGTGTTCCAAATGCATATAATAAAATAGAGGAGAACATGCTATGTTTATATTGTTCTACTCATTTTTATAATTCTCAATATACGAATAGTAGCTTTGCAAAAAAAGAATATATGGGTTTCTAGATGTTAAGTTTAATATTGTATAATGGGCATGGAATTTGAAACAATAAACAAGCAATTCAAGAACCTATTGATATAAAATATGAGACCCACATTTTTCTATCAAGTACAATGAGGAATCATTTCAAACCACTATGGATCCCACATTTATTTAATAAATCATACATCGGGAACACTCTTTTCAACATTTGTTATAATATAATATTCATATATATGGAAGGTATTTAATTAAACATATCATTTTTAGTCATTGTGGTAAAAAATGGTCATGATTCTTGTCACTATTGAAATCTCCATCCTTGTGATATTTTTGTGAAGTGCAACCATGATAGTTGTACCTATTCATTCACCGATATCCCTACACATAGGTTAGTGAAAATAGTAAATAAGAATTTTTTTAGGCCTCCCCATTAAAATGTAGCAAAATCACTTCAACACTCAAAACTTCTTATATACATCAAAGATAAATTCTACAAGAAATGGGATACATTGGTTTTCAAGGAATGAAAAATGATCCAAATGAAGGCTAATCCATGTTAGCATTCACAATAGGATTTATAACAATATATTTGTAGAAATTTTAGAGATCTTATTTTGGCATTTAATTCATGCAAACATGTATCTAGAATAGAAAAATACATATTAGTAATCAATGAATTATTTCTTAATATTCTTGATTTAAAAAGTTGTTATATCTATTTTTAGAATATTTCGACATATTTTGGTATTTTTCATTTTCTAAGGGATTCAAGGAATTTGAATTTTATTTAGATAGTATGATGATAGCATATTATATTTCATACTTTCTATTTTAAAGTTCACTTTTTAATCTTCCAAACGGATCATATAGTTCACCAATAGGGTAAGTGGATTAGGAGATAAGACCTTAATGAGGAACATTGTACTATATATAATTTTAATAAATTTTTTCCCATTTTCCTATTCAAATTCACCACACATGTGGATGCACATCATATCCATGAAATATTAACTTTAAGATTTCATTTGGGACACTTCATTTACTATTCCTAGAAACCATACAATTCTACATTATTTAACTATAACTCAGATGGTTTTAAATGAAGGCACAAGTTTTCAAGTTGAAATCTTTTGTAGACATAAGTTGAAGATTAGATGTTTACATATTTTTAGGCATACTTATCTCATATAGAGTTTACCTATATAATAAATTACAAAACACTCATCTCTCATATAAAATATTCCCATCTCGTAACCATTCACAATTACTAAGATATTAGGTACACAACATTCGAATAGAGTTTTACAACTTTATATAAATATTTAATAAATTTATTTTCATATTATTTACAATTTGATTTTTTAATATACTTAATTGATCCTAAAATTATGGGAATTTAATTATGAATTTATTTTGATGACATGTTAAATACCACCATTATTCTATTGTCCACGAAATTATAAAAAAATTAGATAGAACAACTTGGGACTTGTAGTGCCCACTCATCTTTGACACTTATTATATTTTTATTTTTATTAATATTTACTATAGACATGGATATTATCATATTATTTTGGTTTAGCATGATGTTAGATGATAGAGATATTCTGACTATTGATGGATTGTGATTCATAGTATGATTTGTGTGGATTCTTAGAGACATAGAGAGACATTTTATATTGATGATGATGATGTGTTATTAGCATATATATATTTACTGACATTTGGAATTCTCCACATGTTGACTATGATTTAGCATTTGAACTAATCTCGTGATCTTATTGATATTGATGCAATGGTAGAATTGAGATGTTGTTGAAATTATAAACAAATGATAATATTGTTAGTTTAGATGATGATTTAGTTATATGAGGATGTTTATTGATGGATGTGCATATATTTATCTTTGATTTATTTGATGCGGCGATGAGGCTGAAGGAGGTATATTGTGATTTTACAAGTAATTATATCACAACAATCAAAAGGGGTTAGGAGACCAACCATAGTGAAAATAATGGATGGATATAATGACGGTGACCATGGCAACTTGTGTAATGTTTTATGTTATGTTATTAGTTTGTTAGGGGTCCCCATGGGGGTATGACCTCCAAATGTGACCATGGATTTATGTGTAATTATTTCCCTTTTATTTTAATCATTGTGGAGTATGTGATTTATTTTGTGATGTAATTCATTTAGTCATTGTTGACAAATGTGCCTTTATTAATATAAATAATCATGTTTATTAAGTTAATTGGGGATGTGAAAAATGGGGAAATTTATTAGAGTAGTTTGTTGTTTGGATTTTTTGATTTAAGTTGAGTGTATGTGACTTTGAGTGTTGTGCACCCTACCTTACTTGGAAAATTCGGATTTGGGCATAAGGGTCATTTTTGGAGGATTTTGGTACAAGTTAAGCTTGTTCCACAACTCTTAATTTCATATACAAACCCTAACTATGGATTAGGGGGAAAAAAATAGACCCCATTATGTGTTCTTAAGGAAAAAAGTTACATTTATTGCACTTTTCTTACATTGGTTTTAAGTTTTGTCCTTAGGGGGTGTGGACTTGTGTTGAGTGTGTAAGAGGCTTGTCATTTCTCTCAACCACTAATTTATTGTGCCTTGGGGTTGAGGTTTGACTTGTGAGGTGGAGTTGAAGATAAGTGATGTGGCATCCTACATGGAGCCATTTCACCCTCTCCTCTTTTTCTATATATGCAAGTTTATTTGTTTGTTTGGGGGTTACTTCATTTTATTGTGCTTTTGTATTTTTGGAGTTAGAGAGTTTTGAAGTGCTTGTTGAAGTTTTGAATCTTTTGGAGTGGGATTGATCTGGAAGGATCTTGGAGGGTGACTCTTTGTTCAAGTTCTTACTATGGAAAGGTAGGAACTACACCCTTGTTTTACTTGTTTGTTTTTATATGTGTGTATTGCATGTAAGTGAATGGTTTGTGTGCTTGTTGGGATCTTGGGTAGAATGCCTAAGTATGGTGTAGGAGAAGTATATGGGGATTTTATATTGTAGGGATAAATAAGATTTTGTTTCATGTTTTTAGGTGGAGTTTGGTTGGGTGCACCACATTGGATTAGAAAATGATTTTGTTTCTTACTTGGTTCTTTTGAGGGAGACATAAGGGATTTTAGGAAGGCATAAGAGAATGTAGGAGGCATACGAGGATCTTGAGGGAGGTATAAGAGTTTTGTAGGGGTTTTGAGTTTGTATTTTGAGGGTTTTAAGGTGGGAACCTAATCCCATTCGTAGGAATTAGTGATCTCCCCATAGATCCTTTCTCCATTGGATTTGAATTTCAAGCCTTGTGTGTTTTGAAAGTTGGATTCTTGTGATTGTTATCTTGTGTTTGAATGTGTGTTAAATTGTTGTGAAATTTTTATTGTGATGTGGAAGAATTTTGTTAGTTTCCATGAGTTGTATCCATTCCTTATTGCATTTTAGATGGGTCTTGGGGGCCAATGAAGAGGATAACTTCTTCTCCTTGTTGGATTATTGGTTGGGTTGAGAGTGTTACCTCTCCCCATTATTGGTTGTTGGGATTGAAGTGATGAAATGGTGGAGCTCGTGTTGAAGATTTGGGTCTTGGAGAATTTATTGAATTCAAAATAAATCCTTCATTATAGAATCCTTTCTTGTAATTCCCACTTAAGTGGAAGGCTAGTAGACTTGCATTTAAAAGAAAAGTTATATTTTATATTTGTTAATTAAGTTGTAATGTATTGTTTGGAAAGAAATCTCTTTGCATTGTAAGAAATGAGTTATGCTCAAAGAAGAAGAAATTTCATTGTTATTTGTAGGAGTTATATTATTGTAAAGAATGAAGGGAAAACTTGGAAGTTGTAAATCATTGAGAATGTATTCTTAGTAAATCTTAAATGTATAATAGATGTTTGTGTTTTCCTTGAATAAATGGTTGTAGTTGAAATGGAAGGATGCACTAAATTATAATGAGTTACTTGTTAAAAGGTTACATTTTTGTAATGGAAAAGAAAGCAATGATACTTAGGAATATATTGAATTTCATTCCTTCATTTGAGATTGAAAAAAATTATTGGAAAGGTGTTCTTATAGTTGTTTTCTTGTTTAATTTTGAAATAGAACATCTTGAATTTAATGATTTAAGCATGGAATGTATAAATGGTTTAAAATTTCAACTAGTTCCTTTAGGAATATAAATCCAAGCTAAGGATGAAACTATAAATCACTTTAGTAAAAAAATTAGAAAAATTATGAAATTGATGGTCCTATTTTTAAAGAATAGGACCACCGCCATGTGAGAGAGCGATGGTCTCTAACGAGTGCAGCTCGATCGGGAGGAGGTCTCGAACCACCACCCAAACCAAGTGGTGGTTTATGAATCGTCACCTAGGTAGGTGGAGGTCATAGGATGGCTGACCTATTCTAGGTGGAGGTTTCATCACTTTGGTGAAAAATTACAATCTATGATTGTGCAATTTTAAACTTGCTTTAATTAAAATATGAACCTATAAAATGTAAAAAGGAGACTACCAAACTATATGTCAACAAACTCATTGTTTAAGCATGTAAATATTTGAATGGGATTTTAAATGTATCAAATCTCTTAGATTAATTAGAAAGAGGGTTTTGCCCAAATAGAGAACTCAAAAATGGAATTAACTAAATAAAAATCTAGATGTAAGGTATAAACCTCTATGATAAAAAAATAGAAGACATTACAATAACAAATCCATAAACTAAACTAAGTTAAGCTTGATCCAAATGAATCCATCCATGGCTTCTTCCTTGCTTGCTTTTAAGGCTTCCATTTCTACAACATGTAAATTAAAGAAAAGAAAAGTGACCAAATGAGAAGGCTAGGGAAAGAAAAAGATTTAATAAAATTTCAGAAGGATAGTTAGGGTTAGTATGGAACCCTAGGATCTAGTGGCCACAATTTATTTGATCAAAGTGTTAAGAATCATCCCTATGATTTTAGGTGGGAATATTTATTTTATTTTATTTTAAATAATTTAAATGTATGTGAAAAAGGGTGAATGGGGACAACTTAGTTCTCTAGTGTATTAATTTAAAAATGTAACTCTTTTAGTATGTTTTAGTAAATGATTCAATGGAAATATTAAAGCTAGTGATTTAAGGTAACTAAGGTAACTAATGATAAGGATTAATAAATGTGGGTTGAATGTTATCTTAAGAGGGGAAAACTATTCAATCAAGTAAAATAATTAATGGACACTTTTCTAGCGGATTGTAATTAAATTGACATTAGAAATGGATTAAGAATATTTAATTATTAATCTTGAATTAATCAATCCATTGTAATGTAGAAAATTTTTGGTAGGAATTAATTAAACATATTATAGGGTTGATGTACTACCCGCACTAAAATAATATAAAATTAAAGAAAAAAGGAAGAATGGGAATGATGGTGGAAGGGAGTTAAGGAAGTAGGTAATATTTAAGAAGACTAATGGGTTATACCATGCGGTGCCATGTGGAAGGAAATATGATATAGGACATGGAAAATTCTCCTCAGTGGCCATTCATACCTATCATTTTCCTTACACAATAATTTAAGCACTTTTTTCATTAACCATAGGCTTTAACCACTAGAAACCCAAGTTCACGTTGTAAAATCAGTAATAATCGGTGTTGTTTCAATGTTTGACTAAATGAAAGAATGATACAACTTGTCATGGAATGATTTTCTTGGTGTGTGGATGGAAGTGTATAGAAGACATAGGGTTCCTCTTAGACATTCATATAGTTCTCTGGTGTAACAAACAATCTCCAACCTGATCAGTTTACATATGTTGTGTACTCCCACCTTGTGTAAAAAATGTGAGCTCTAGGACATGGTATGGATGATCTATCAAAACATAAAAGATAGAGGAGTTTGTTAGATGTTGTAGTTGCTCATGCTCAGGTAGATGTGTATGATGAATGTGGAACTTTAAGGCAGGTGAACTATTCAACGTAATGCCTGAAAGAAATGTGGCCTCATGGACTGATATGATAGTAGGATATGCACAAATGAGTTTGTTGCAAAGGTCCAAAACTTTTGAGAAAATACAATGGGCAGGTGTAAATCTAAAATCCACAGCTTTGTCTGCATCCTCCCAATCTGCGCCTTTTACTTGGATGGCATTTAAACAAAAAAAAAAGCTCGAGCCTTATGGTTTTCTGCATTGGAGTTTGCCACTTCTCTTCTTCTTGGGAACGAGTTTTGTGCATCTTCTTATATATGCTTCGTATTTTTCCTTTACCTAGCTTGAAATGGTTTTATTCTTGTGAGCCATACATTTCTCTACTTTGGGATGTCATGTTGTATGCTAGCTCGACCTATGTTATCATTGTGAGCTCCTGGTAGCTCTATGAGTTCTTTGTGTTGTATTTAGTCGGTTAGATCTCGGTTAATGGTGTTTGGAGAGCCTATTATTGTGGGTATTTTGCATGATTTACTTCCTCGAGATCTACACTTATAGAGTCCTTCCTTGACCTAAACTCACTTATGGTATTCCTCTCCTTGACTTGAGATGTATCTTTGTTTGATCTATGCCTTATGTGTGAGTGGGATATGCTCAACATGTTTTCATGAACTTTCATCTCTCTGTGGTGTTTCAAACTCGATTCTACTCAAAATCCCTAGTTTGTTCTTTAGCTCGGTCATGGTGACTATGCACTTTAGCTTCCTATGATGAAAACCTAGACCCTATGTTCTCCTCTTGAGCTCTTACCTTGTGTTCAACTCATATTTTCTTAGTGAGTTTTTTGAAAGGTAGAACTTGAGCTCTCATTAAATAGCTAGACATGGTTTTGTTTCAACTAGCCGTAATGTGAAAAAGTACGGTAGAACAAAAATTGATCAAGGAAGCGGATTCGTTATTTAGGAAATGACAAACAAATATAGCCTCATGGAATGCTTCATATTATAGATATGCACAAATGGTTTTATAGAAGAAGCTCTTGATACTTTCAAGTAAAGGAATTTGGGTGAATGTTCCAAAGGCACCCAACTATTCAAGGTAATAGCTTATGGAGATGTGGAATCGGGCTCCACAGCTTTGGCTGATTCATTTCCCCTGAGGCATGGTATCCTTACCTTTATCTCTTATAATTTTCATATAATTTGGTTATTCATTTGCAATAAAATAGAAATATTAAACTATTAGATACTCAAATAATTGGATATTTTAACCAGATGGCTAGTGCAATCGATAAAACAACACCTCGTGATTTTTCTATTGACTCACAATTTGACCCTCAACCATGTCGCGACCACAACCTTAAGCATTTTTAAACCTATGGTGTCAAAACTTGGTGCTCATTTCCATTGTTTTTGGTGAGAGATAGATGAGTTAACTAAAACAACCATTTTTGTCTACCTTGCAAAGTTAGAAAATAATTTCCAAAGACTTGCAAAACAACATGTTGAGCCCCATAAAAGATATGTCAAGCATCGTATGTGTTCCATGTTATGTAGAGAGTCATTTAAAGCATTATATCGACCTTTTTTTGACCATTTGTGCTCTCTTCGCCACTTATTTAAGAGCCATATTACTCGTTTTGAACTTCTATGAGCTGCTGAAACTAAAAAAGCTTGTTTTGTTTTAACCACACAATTTGAACCTTGAGCAATGAACTACCTATCCGCCTTCACAAACCTTTATTATTTTTACTAGAAAACTTCCTTGGAACCTTCAGTTTGGGAAAAAAAAATTCATGGTTAGTTCAGTAAAGGTGTTTCGTAGGCCTCTGGTCATTGTTTGACTAGGTCAAACTTCACTGATGATGAGATAAAACTAGGGAAAAAAGGGAATACGAAAGACATCTTAAGGATTTTAGGGAATATTTTATCTAAGGGACCAAAGTGACTTAATCTAATGGATGAGAATAAACCCTACAACTTTAAGTGATGGGGATTTAATGGGAATGGAATTAATTAGAATGGTTTAGGAAAATTGGTTAATTGGGGAAACTTAATGGTTAGGGTAAGTTGATACTTTAGCCTTAGAATGTTAAGTGAATAAATGACTTTGGAATTTGCAAGGGTTCATTAAATTAAATAATTATGAAAATGGTAACTTGGTTAATGAATTACAAGGGTTAATTATTGAAATTTAAAATGTATAGTTAGATGACCTCATGAGGGGCATTGTTGTTAAGTTGTTATGAGAAGTAAGAATTAAACTAACTTAGGAAATATTGACCCAGATGATATTTTAAATAAGGTGAATTAATGGAAACCCTAGAAGGGGATTTAAACCTGAAATGATTGGAATGAAGTAATAATAATTAATTGTTAATTTAATTATGACAACCTTACGAATATGTGGACTTTATTAATCAAGAAATGTTTAAACCTAGTGGTTGGCCATCTTGTTGTAACCCTTTTTAAACAAAAAAATTATACCGTACTTTCTCTTTAATAAATTAATAGCTTTTGGTGTGGGTTTTAACTTCTAAATTATGATCATAACACTTGGACCATGGCACCTAAAAATGAGGGTCAGGGTGCTTGGGGATCCGTAATTCCTTAAAGGCACCCTCGTTAGAGTCCAGAGATGAAAATGAGTGAATAATGACAACTAAGACTCCCTCATAGAAGACCAAAAATGTAACTAAGTGATGACTATGCGATACAAATAATTATGATGACTTAGTGAACTGAAAACAAGACTAGGGGATGGGTCATTAGTGAATAATTTTCTTACCCAAGATCCATATATAAAACAACATACTTAGCAGTATAATTATAGTAGTAAGTGCCTAATTTTATGACTACAATACCTTTTATATTTCCTATTGAATGTAACATTTCACAAGAGATTTCACGTGATAATTGGTATTTGGATTCTTTTTGCACCAACCATATGTCAGGTAACTTGGATTTATTTTCAATGTTAGATGAGGCAAGAAAGAATGATGTTACTCTTGGAAAAAATAATACAATAAACTTGTAATGGGACACAAAACAATCAACATTATAACTAAAAAGGGGGAGAAAAATAGTATGCATGATGTTTTTTATGTTGTAGGTTTGAAAAATATTCTTATGAACATTCATTAATTAGTTCATAAATGATAACAAGTTTAGATTAAACACAATGAATGTGTGATGATGAATAATGCTCCAAGTCCTCAAATTATTGCTAAAGTGTAAATGCAAAATGTTGGTGCTCAATTTGATCTCACCCTGTTTGTCCTTGAAAGTCTTCAATGCTGAGCTCTGTCATATTTTTCTATTTCCCTGAATGGATACGTGATAGCTCTTTTCTTCATTTGGTTTACCATGATCAATCCTTTCCTTTGGTCGAGGATCACATTAAGTCCAGATATTGTTTTCGTTCCTCTGTCCATGAGAAAGAATTTGTAATTTGGGTGTAAATTTAGGTTTTTTCCCTTCCTTCTATTTTTCCATAGTCATGTTTTGTTTTCCTAGTCAATTTTTATCCCAACATCTATGGAAACATGGTCCTTTCTGATTGGATATGGCTTGGCAAGGAATTTTGAAACTCTAAGGCCCACTTCAACTCAAGTCTTGTCCACGTGGGGGTGCGCTCATCTTAAAAATTCACCTCTTGGTTTGACATTTGGAGTTACCAAGGAGACACGTGGAGGTTTATGCGCAGCCTGCCTAGACTTACATATTTTTTTATGTGGCTAGTGTAGCTTTCTCAGACCATGGACACGTAGAGGGGTCAACACACATTTGAGGATCCACCTCTGAGTCCTACCTTAGCAGTAGTTATGCATCGGGGACACACGTGGAGGTTTCCTCTGGCTCCTAACTATACTAAAACTTTTCAAGAAACTTTCTAAGGCTTGGGACACATGGAGGGCCCATGCCTATTTGGGGACCTACCCCTATACTTTACTTTTGAAGAAGCACCGAAGAGAAACTTGGAAGTTTCCGCTCACTCTACCCTTTCTTGGACTTTTAATGGTCGATGAAACTTTCTCGGACCCTAGGCATGTGGTGCCTTCCATTGGTCCTTAAAATTTTCAACAACTCTGCCAAATTGAGACACGTGGTGAGCGCACACTTGTTTAGGGTCTCCGCTTTTGGGCACCATATCAAAAGTGTGTTAAAGAGACATGTGGAGGATTCTGTTGACTCCTTTTTATACTGAGACTTTTCAAAGGCCAAAAGGAAATTTTATTGGGCCTAAGGCACGTGGAGAGCTTGTGCTCATTTGAGGTCTTTCCTCTGAACTTCATCTTTGTAGTTATGCCAAGGAAACACGTGGAGGTTTTCATTAGCTCCTCTTTGCACTTGGCTGACTCAAACTCACAACATAGGTAATGTGGGATAATCCATTCGTGGAAACTAATTTCTAGGAGGCACAAATGTAGGCATCCATGCGAGGCCATTCATTTATCAAGGTATATTCTCGAGGGTGAAAAGGATTTCTTATCATATCCAACTATACAGAGCCACCAGAAAATAATTAAAACGGGGATTTCTCGCATAAAAAATAAAAGAATTATTAGAAGGATTGTCAAAAATTTTGTGCATGACATCCAAATCATTAGTCGAGGGTCTGAGAAATGTGATCAGTTCATGATTTTTCCACCTGGGAGCTATGGATGTAAATTTGTTAAACGTCACTTTCCAAGACAAATTGGTAACAAGCAAAGGATTCCTCGAATATTATTCTTTTTGGGGGAAAATTTAGGATGAGTGAGTGAGTGAATTGTATAAATGCAATGAGGATACTCTTGTAAATGGTTGGGGGTTGAATTCTTACGAGAAAAATTTGAGAAATCCCATCTTCCTGAGAGACCATCGAGAAACCTGTTAATCTCTTATGTTTTAGATTTGATCATGTCAAGTTGGTTGCAAGTGTACAACCATTGACAAGCTCTAAGACTGTTCAAAGAAACTTTCCCCTACTGATGAATCTAATCATCTTCAAATTAATCTTTGTTAATCTTGGGAAAATTTGTGTCTGCTTTATTTCAGAATGTCTACAAGTAGTTTTTCTTGTTCCTATTGCAATCTTGTGTTAAAATCACTTGAATCACATAGGATCTCATCCTTGTGATATTTTAGTGGAATTTGCAATTTCATTACAAGAAGAGCCTTCATCTTGTAATGAGATAAACAATTTAAAATCACTTTATTGTCATTTTGTTGATAAAGATTGTCTATAAGCCTTTGAGTGTATCTTAGGCATGAGGAACCATGGGTATTTGATGTTTAATTGAGTCTTTAGCTCGAGCCTTCATGTTAAATTCTTGGAGATTGTGTGAAACCATGCAAATATGGGCCTCCATTGATGCACACCTTTTGATTAGAGGAATATTTTAGCTATTATGAAGAATTTTGTCATTTAGTTTTCCAATTGTTGTGAAGGTTATCAAAGATCTAGAAAAATCATGTTTATCCTGCTTTATCTCCCACAAAAATATTCAAAACAATGAATCCTACCTAAACTACCCCTATTTTCCCTGTATGTCCAAAAATGAATAAATTCTATTGCCAAAATATGTAGAAGCAATTAGGATTCCATAATGTCTTTAGTAACCTTAACCCTGTTTAGAAAATATCACCATTCTTTAGAAGTGACAACTCATGAGAGTTAAATTGTGGTGCATTGATCATATTTTCTCAAGGTTTCCTTTCAAATTTGTGTAAAGAAGGATATCTTCATTCTCCTTCACCAACAGAGGTTACAAAACGGGTCCTCTCACCTTGTTCGAAAGGCATGGCCTAAAGTAGTGAGGATAGATCAAATCCTTTTAATGGTGTTATCCATTTCTCTAATGCCCAAGTGAAAAAGAGTTAGATGAATCCCTCCCTAGCTACAAAATGACTCATAATATGATTTGTCTATCTCTCAATGTCTTGCTAAATATGTGATGCTTCTCGATTTCTAAGGGAGAATAAATTTGGGTACCAACACTAGATTTGCACCATTTTCGGGGATGTGATTAATGTTCATTTGGGATTATTTGATCTCAGGACCTATTTATGTAGAAACTACACTCTTTGCATTGTTTCTAGGTATCTTCAATGGAATTCTTATATTTGGCCCTGGTAATGTTTCTTACATGCTCTAAGTACAAATATGTTGTTGAAACATCATCCTGTGTCCAGATTTGTAAGAATCGAGTAAAGTTACAAGTTATGTGTGCAATATTTCTAGTTTTGTTGGTTTTGCAATACGTTTACATCATCAATGTTAAATATGAGTAATGAAGGTTACATCTATGAATATTTACATGAATTTAGTGTTGAAAGTGTTGACAGATAAATTTTAGTGCATTTACACAACTAAGGTGAAAATCCTTAGTGGTGATTTCGTGTTGAATTAAATTTTGATAAATTCCGATTTGTCTTAACCATCGTCAATTTAAATTTATCACTAATATTTGCAAAGATGGAAGGAATAATATCTCTCTTCATTGAAGACCCTACTAGAAGGTTGTTTCCATAATTAGGAAAGACAAATTCTGAAGGAAGAAGAATCTAGAAAGTTGTTGGAGATCAGAAATCAAGAAAGGAGTTATCAATTATGGAAACTGATCATCCTATCATTGAAGATTGCCATACTTCCTCAAGTGCTTCTAAATCAGGTAGTATTTTTGTAGATCTGAATTCTCCATTTAGAGAGTGGCCTTCTTTTGTATTTGAAAAATAATGTCTCATTTTGTCCCCATATTCTCCAAATCCGATAGGATCTTCCAAGAAACACTGAGTTTTAGAGAACGCGTTCATTTTGAGAATTACATTAATGTGCCCCACAGACCACTCACACCCCATCATTATGTTTCTCTTATAAGATCACCTCCCCAAAACAATATGGCCCAGCCACCACCCAGATCTCTATTTATTATGAACACTTTTGGTCCTATTGATTTTGGAGTTATGGATGGATATCCAAATGTTGTGCCCCAAGATGTCGAAATAGACGCCTAAATTTGAAGGAAATAATGCTATTAATGGTGATCGCACTTAAAGTTGTTTGTCAATATGATGGAAGACTTTGAGATCTAATTTGAGGATGTGTATAAAATATTTTTATTCATACTCTAGAGGAGGATGCATGGGGATCGGGTATAAATTTTTTTCAAACAAATCCATTGATTCATGAATAGAAATGAAGAATGATTTTAGATTATAGTATGGAGATAAAACAAACCCTAGGTTTCTTTTATCAGAATTTGAGAATATTAACAATAATCCCAATGAATTTGTTCATGACTTCAATACTCGGTTCAATAAGACCCTGAATAGGCTACCTATAATCCTAAGGCCAAGTGATGTTTCTTGTCTCGATGAAATACTCGATGCTTTTGATAAGAAGATTTCTTATTATTTGAGGGACAAGAACACATCAACATTGAGGCAATCCTTCACCATCGATTTATAGATTGAAAAAATATCAAAGTAGTTGGTAAGCCTCCTAGAAGGGAAGTTATCAAGCTGATCAATCTAAAGAAGCCTCGGTCAAGTAAGTCTCGTGAATCTGGAGGAGGTTTTGAAAACTTTGGCTAGAGCTCATTCAGAGATATCCTATAAAATTTGCCATGGAAGAGAAGGGCATTGGAAAAAGTTCCCAAGGTCAACATAAAGCACAAGGTCAAGAAATATTTGAAAATAATCCTAGGGGTGATCATAGATTAGATGAAAGCGGTAAATGGCCTGTGGGATTAGGAAATAGACAACCCCTAGCCCATGAAAATAGAATTGTGTCTGATCCTTTTATTGCCAAAGTTGCTGATGTGCAAGAAGCCAATGAAACTGAGTGGTGTGATAGATGTTTCTTTCCACATGCCCCATGTGATGAAGAAAAATAAGTTGAGGAAGTTGATGATGAAACTGATGATGATGTGTGCATGATAGGGTGTTCTACAGGCTCATGGTAGGGAGTAACTTTGGTTGAATTAATAAGTGCTAGAAATGCTATAGATTTTTGGGATTGCATCCACCTAGTATTACCCCTTCCTCCCTCTCATGCTTTTGAAATAGATATGGTACAATATTTTAAATTTACTAATAATGATTTTAAATACTTAAGGGAATTAATGATTAAAAAGTATGATGGAGGAATCCCTTTTGAGGAGGATAGGCAATTTTTAATGAATGTTGTGGTTGCCCAAGAAAAATAATATAACACTAGGAGTAAAGTTGTCAAAGGGGAAGGGCCTCAAGCCAAACCAAAAACTCTAGTTCTCACTAATATCTCAAAAGAAACTCCTAAGAAAGATACATTTAGCAAAGGCCTTGTTTCCCCAAAAAAAATGGTATCCTTGCCCATGCTATTGGATCTGTGAAAAATTCTTTTTATCACGATGATTTTGTTAGTCTTCCTCCAAATGTTTCCTTGCCCAAATACATTCCTTATGACATTTCCCAAGTCTTGAGTCAGATCAATATTTTTGTTCCAATTGTTGAGCTACTTAGGATTCCTGAGAACAAGAAAAGGTCCTTTGAGTATTTTGGATTGAAAGAAGAAAACATTACCCAAGGAAGAAATGTAAACAATGTTGAGACTCCTCCTACCATTGCAGAGTTGGAAAAACCCCAAGTTTTGGAAGAACTAGGTGATCCACATGAAGTATATTTGGAAACATCCTTGGTTGAGTCCTAGTTGAATGTAGATCCATTTTCACTACTATGATTATTAGAGAAAGGTTGTTACACAACAATATATTTGATTCTAGAGCATCATGCTATGTTATGCCTCTTGAGGTCATGAATGAATTATATATCAAAGTCACATCATCTTATGGGAAGTGCATTGCCATGGATTCTTGAGAGGTACCAAAGTGGTTAGATGTGTCAAGGGTTTCATAGTGAAACTTTCACTTTCAGCACTCCGACTACCCAAGAAAGAAATTAAAACTAGATTTTGTTATTTTTATTGCCCTACCAAATGGGGAATGTTTTTATCAAGAAAATGGGCTGCTATTGTGGGTGGGAGTGTGTAAATGGATATGTATCTTTTCCACTATACCTATTGAGGGAAGCCTTATAAAGTTGTATCGGTGAAAAGAAGATGCTAAATCTCATTAAGGATCCCAATAATGCTTCCCATGAAGTGTTATACACTAAATTGATACGGATAACTTTGTTGGATTTGCTGATGGTAAAGAGCAAAAAATTGATCAATTTAAGTTTCTTAATCAAGTAGGTTCCCCTGGAACTTTGTTGTTTGGATGGGCTTGTTCGAATTTGGAAATGGTGCTGGTATTGTTCTCGATATCTCTAGGAAAGGAAGAGTTTTTTTCTCTTTTGAACTCAACTTTGAGTGCACTAACAATATTGCATAATATGAAGCATTGTTATTAGGTTTAAGAATTGCTTGGAAATATAGTATTAGAGACATCATTGTTAAAGGAGATTTAGAGCTAATTGTCAAGTTTGGTTAGAAAATTATATATAACAAAAAATCAAAGAATGAAGAAGTATAATCATCATTCTAGGATTTCATTGAAATGTTTGAACTCCTTCAACATAATACATCACGATAGGAAGTACAATACTCTAGTAGAAAAATTGATTGTATTGGGGTCCGATTTGAAAATTATATTGTATCCCCTATTGTGATTATAATATTGAGATATTAATCGGGCCATCTATTCCTAACAATGTTAAATTTTGGAAAGTGTTTAAAGATGATGCCCAAGTGCAAAGGTTTTTGAAGAACCAACGATAATTTTCTAATCAAATTATAGATTGGGATCCAATGGTTTCTACGTTGATGGAAAAGAGACTTGTTATCACCGAATCACAACACCCCCATGTTTATATAAGTGCATGTACTTGAACTCACGGTGTGATTGGATAACAATGGGTACTATCTCCAAGTTGTGGGACTTGGTACTTGAGATAGACCTCCAGAGAAAGATGGTTCTTGCTCCTAAACTATCTCGCCACAATCTACTCTAATGCGCAGTGTAAGCTAAGCTGTTTCTAATCTAGTTTTCCAAGGAACCAAGGAGAGAGAGTGCATAAATGAAATCCTACACTAACGTGGTGATAGACCATTGAAAAGGAGGGTGTGTGAGAGTATCCTTCCAATGCGTGAGATAAAGAAGCAAAATGCACAGTAGAGGGAGTGATGACAGTTCCCCACGATCTAGCAAAGCACATTCACAACAATATTTCAAACATACACAATGATAATGAATCCATAAAAGAACATAATAATAGACACAATATTCTTGTAATAAATATTAAAGAGGCAAGAAGAATGCAAGAAAACACAGCAGGGGAAGATACATCCACAAACTTATATTTTATTGCTTCATGATATGCATAGTTCAATCTATTACAAGATAAGGGCCTGGATCACCATGCAAGGAGTCCACTACAAGGGCCTACGGAAACACATTGGATTCACAAAGAAATTTTGACAAATCTTTCTATCCGAAAACCCCTTCTTTACAATGAGCCCAACACTCCAATTTATAGAAAAATGAGAAGAGAGAGAGAAGGAAAAATGAAAACCCCAAAATCTGTCCTTCCACCACTTGTAAGAGGCATTAAATGGAGTAAAATGATTGTATATTACTTGCAAAAGGATCCCCATACTGTCCTAGGTGCTGCAGCAGAGAAAGAATGATGACCATGCCTCTTAATTGCACTCCCAACCACCAAATAAAACACTGTTATGAACCCAGCCACGTTTTCTAAAAATATCGATCAATATCTTATCAAATCTGGCAATTTATTGATTTTTGCATGCGTTGTCTCGAGTCATGATTCCAATGGTACAAATTTTGTGCGATTTCATTGAGAAATGCAAAAGTTATGGCCTTTTGAGTGCGGACGATACTATTTTGGGGTGCAGTAGGCGTTTTTGTCATTTGAGGAATAAGCATTAACTGACTAGAGCCGAATATGTTTATTTTAATTAAATATATCTACCCTCATTAAAAATAAGAAATCCATTTTTTGAGAGAATCAGTGCTCGCTTTAAGTCCAATTTTGTGAAAATCGAGCTCAAGGAGTCAAAAGTTATGGCCATTTGAATTGGTCAAACGTTGACTTTCTTCTTTTCCTAATCGGCCGTTTCAATTTTAAATATTTTTGGTGTGTTGAGATGCATTCTCTGCATCTCGATTCTGAGAATCCTCTAATTTTGTGAAAATCGTCGACCGCACATGAGGACAAAAAGCTCCGAAATGGACCATCTTTAGAAAATTGACCACATTCATCACGTAGCGTTTTTGATCCCAAACCCGTAAAACAAAAAACATTGACGATTTTTTCTTCTTTGCCTACTTTTACATCCTTTGGCGTCCCGACATCCCAACTGTCCCCGCATGGACCGCATGAGGACAAAAATGTCTTAGCCAATTTTATTTGTATTTTGGCCCCAAACTTGGTACGACAAACCTCGGTATGAGCCTTCACCGGTACGATGCACCCTTTCTCCCGCAAATCCGCGACCTTATTTTTACATTTTTTCCATTTTCTAACTCGTTGGGATTTCTTCTTGGATGAGAGAGTCGGAAGAGGGGCCCCACAAAACATGATTTTGGGCCTTGAATCAATCTACTTGCTCGGGATTGAATAATTTGAATGCATGTTATCAAAAACCTTGAGGGTAATTTTGGATAACAAGACTTTATTTTCAAATACATCATTAGCTTGGAAGACTAATACTATTCCCAAAGGTTTTGTAGCACTCGAGGAAGGAAGAAAAGTAGTCATATGTCTAATTATGAAGAAATACCAAGACTACTTAGCATGGTTGTATTCTGAATTGAAAGCATACAGATAGGATCTTTTCCAGCACAAAATTCCCTTGGAAGCTTACATCCAAGCCATTTAGGTAGAAAAGAGGCCAATCAATCCACTCCTTTCCTTGAAGATGCAAGAAGAATTGAAAAAGTTGAGGGATGGAGGAATCATACATACCCATTTTACTCATCATAGGTTGCAAACTTGGTACCTTCGAGAAAGAAGAATGGAGATATAAAGTTGTGTGTGGAATTTAGAAACTTGAATAGAGCATCAAAGAAGGATAAATACCCTCTACCAAATATGGATAATATGTTACAATTGGTTACTGGTTTGGAATTGTTATCCACCTTGGATGGTTTTTTTGGATATAACTAGGTAGTTGTGAAGGAATCAGAGTGAATCAAGACTACCTTTACCACTCCTTGGGGAACATATGTATATGTCAGAATTCCTTTTGGTCTAATGAATGCTGGAGCCACTTTCCAAAGAGCAATGGATGTAGCTTTCTCTGGCTATATTAATGATTTCATTGTTGTATATCAATATGATGTGACTATTTTTCTCTAGAAAAAGGAGTGACCACCTACAACACTTATAAAAAAATGTTGTTAAGATGTAGGGAGTATGGTATTTCACTAAATCCCAAGAAGTGCCATTTTGGAGTTCAGAAAGTAAAGCTACTTGGACACATTGTGTCAAAGGAAGGGGTCATGATTGATCCTGAGAGGGTAGAAGTCATCAACAAAGTCTATTCCAAGAACTAAGAAGGGAATTCAATCCTTTTTGGGAAGATTAATTTTATTAGGAGATTTATCTCCAACTTTGCTAAACTAACTATCCCAATCACTAGCATGCTGAAGAAAGACCAAAGTATCAAATGGAAAGAAGCAATTATTCAAGATTTTGCTGGGATCAAAGAAGCATTAAAGAATTACCCTATTTTACCAGCTCCGATATTATAAGAAGGCTTTCGAGATGTTTTTTTTTGAAAAAGTACTATTGCATCTGTGTTGTTGTAGAAGGATGACGAGGGAGCTGAAAGACAAATTGACCTTTTTAGTAAGAAATTACAAGGAGCTAAGCTAAAGTATACTATCATGGAGAAGTAGGAATTTTCTTTGGAAAAAGCAACAAAGGTCTTCAGGCCATATATTTTGAGTTCCAAAGTCATTTCTTATGTTCCCCACACCATGGTGAAATATATCCTATCAGAAATGGAGGTTTCAAGAAAATATCCGATCAATAAATAAATTGCAAGAGTATGATATGGATATCCAAACAACAAAATTGGTCAGAGGTTTGGGCCTAGAAAAACTTATGGTAGAGAGCAATCTACAAACAATTGAGGTAAATGAAGTTGAAGAAGAAAGGCTGAATGTCCTTGAAAATTGATAAATTCTTAATGGTACAAGGACATCATTTTTTATCTCAAACATCTACATAATGCCCTAAACATTTGAGCAAGAAATCAAAAAGAGCACTTAAGTTAGCTTCCCAAAAATATGTCATTACTAATTTTGGGTTAGCTTGGAAGAACCCCGAGGGAGTTCTCTTATGATGTAAACTGAAGATGAAGATCCTAAAATAATTGCTGATCTCCATGGAGGATTTTGTTGGGGGAATTTTGCTGGAATAGTCGCAACTCATAAAATATTAAGGGCTGGTTATTGGTGGCTAACTCTTTTTAAAAATATAACTCTTTTGGTAAGAAAATGTGAAAGTTACCAACACTAATCTCTGGAAAGACCTGAAATGCTCCCTTCCTTTGCATCCAGTATTATTAGAAGCCCCATTTAGGAAATGGGGAATGGAATTCATTAGTGAGATTTCAGATCCTTCAAGTTTTGGCCATAAGTGGATTTTAGTAGCCACCGATTACTTTACCAAGTGGGTGGAGGAAATCCCCACCTTGAAAGAAACTCACCAAATTGTCATGGATTTCAATCTGAATCACTTCATTTGCATGTTTGAATTTTTGCTAAGATAGTTCTTGATAATGCCATGAGCTTAGAGCTAAACCTTTGTGGGCATGTGCCATCAATATGGGATCAATTTGACATATGCTTCCAATTATAATCCCCAAGGAAATGGAAAATCAGAGTCTAGCAATAAAAATTTGTTTAAAATAATTAGAAGAACTCTGGAGGTGAACAAAAGGAAGTCGAGTGAGCGGTTGAAGATTGTTATTTGGGATGATCTAATCACTATTAAACAAGCTACTGGAAAAATCCCATTTGAGTTAGTATATGGAACTCAAGATCTATTGCCGCTACATACAAAATTATCTTCATTTCAATTTCTTCAACAAATGGAATATCAAGAGGTTAGCCCCTATGATGCTCACATCAATCAGATTATTGAGTTAGATGAAGAAAGAAGGGCATCCCATCAGAGGCATGTAAAATTCAATGAGAAATTGAAGAATTTGTTTAATAAGAAGGTGACTCTAAGAGCTTTCAGTATGGGAGATCTTGTGCTATTGTGGGATAACAGACATGAGGATAAGGGAAAACATGGAAAGTTTTGATGCATTGTGGATGGGCCCTTATTCAATTGACATTCAAATTGGTGAACATACCTTCTTCTTAAAAGACCTAGATGGGGAGTTTCTTGAATTTCTTGTTAATGGAAGGCATTTGAAACATTTTCTTGATTGATTTCTTAGAATCGAGGTATGCACCATTGTATAGTGTATAGTATTTTGGTTTCTTTTTGCTTTCATGTTTTTCATTTTTAGTTCATCTTGGTTAATGGTTGTTTTTATTGCTTTCTCAATTTGTTCCTGGAAGGTTGGCTCCTGACTCCATTGCCCAATGGTTAATTTTGGAACTTGGTATGCTATTTATTCTTATGGCACTCACTGGGAGTGCCCATCCCTGACTCAAAGCCAATGTTGGTGCTTAATTTGATCTCACCCCATTTCTCCTTGAAAGTCTTCAATCTGCGGGCTCTGTTGTAATTTTCTATTTCCCTAAATGGATGTGTGACATCTCTTTTCTTCAATTAGTAGCCATGATCAGTCCTTTCCTTTGGTCGAGGATAAAATTAAGTCTAGATATTATTTTTCATTCCTCTATCCATGAGAAAGAATTTCTAATTTGGGCGTAAATTCAGGTTTTTACTTCCTTCCATTTTTCCACAGTCATGTTTTTACACATGGTCCAATATATTTCGATTGGATGATTGGATGTGGCTCGACGGGGAATTTTGATACTCTAAGGCCCACTTCAACTCAAGATTTTTTCCATGTGGAGGGCTCTGCACTCATCCGAAAATTCACCTCTTGGTTTGACCTTTGCAGTTGCTCCAAGGAGACACGTGGAGGTTTCCATTGGCCCGGTCCAGACTTACACATTTTTCTCATGTGTTCAGTGTAGATTTGTTAGACCATGGACACGTGGAGGGTAGCACTCATTTGAGGATCCACCGAGTCCTACCTTATCGGATGCACTAGGGAGACATGTGGAGGTTTCCGTTGGCTCCTCTCTATACTTAAACATTTCAAGCAACTTTCTAAGGCTTGGGGCATGTGGAGGGCCTATGTCTATTTAGGGACCTACCCTTATACTTTACTTTTGAAGAGGCACCGAAGGGAAACTTGGAAATTTCCCCTCACTCTTCCCTTGCTTGGAAATTTTCAACGTCCAGATAAAACTTTCTTGGACCCTAGGCACGTGGCACCTTCTGCTGGTCCTTAAACATTTTCAACAACTCTACTGAATGAGACACTTGGTGAGCCTATGCTTGTTTAGGGTCTCACTTTTGGGCACCATATAAAAAGTGCGCTAAAGAGACATATGGAGGCTTCTGCTATCTCCTTTTTATACTGAGACTTTTCAAAGGCCAAAAGGCAATTTTCTTGGGCCTAGGACACATGGAGAGCTTGCGCTCATTTGAGGTCCCGCATCTAAACTTCATCTTTGGAGTTGTGCCAAGGAAACATGTGGAGGTTTCCATTGGCTCCTCTTTTTACTTGGCTTCCTCGGACTCATGACATAGGTAATGTGGGACAATATGTGTGGATACTCATTTCTGAGAGGCACAAATGCAGAGACATCCATACAAGGGTACTCATTTCTCAAGGTGTATTCTCAAGGGTGAAAGGATTACCTATCAGATCCATCTATAAAGAGCCATCGGAAAATGATTAAAATGGGGATTTCTCGCATGATAGAATAAAAGAATGATTAGAAGGACTATCAAAAAGTTGTGGCATGGCATCCTAGTCATTAGTCGAGGGTCTGAGAAACGTGATCAATTCATGATTTGTCCACCTGGTAGCTACGGGTGTAAATTTGTTAAATGTCACTTTCTGAGACAAATTGGTAACAAGAAAAGGATTCCTTGAATATTCTTCTTTTTGGGGGAAAATTTGGGATGAGTGAGTGAGTGAATTATATAAATGCAATGAGGATACTCTTGCAAATGGTCGGGGGTTGAATTCTTACAAGAAAATTTTGAGAAATCCCATCTTCTTGAGAGACCATATGAGAAACCTATTAATCTCTTATGTTTTAGATTTTATCATGTCAATTTTGTTGTAAGTTTACAACCATTGACAAGCTCTGAGACTGTTCAAAGAAACTTTCCCCTTCTAATGAATCTAATCAACTTGAATTAATCTACGTTAATATTGGAGAAAATTTTGTCTCTGGTTTATTTCAAACTGTCTGCAAGTAGTTTTTCTTGTTCCTATTGCAATCTTGTGTTAAAATCCCTCTGAATCACATAGGATCCCATCCATGTGATAGTTTAGTGGTATGTGCAATTTCATTACGAGAAGAGCATTCATCTGTAATGAGATAAACAATTTAAAATCACTTTAGTATCATTTTTTGATAAAGATTTTATGTAAGCCTTTGATTATATCTTAGGCATGAGGAACTATGGGTCTTTAATTTTTAACTGAGTCTTTATATCGAGCCTTCATGTTAAATTCTTGGAGATTGTGTGAAACCGTGCAAATATAGGCCTTCATTGATGCACACCTTCTATTTGAAGGAATATTTTAGTTATTTTGAAGCATTTTGTCATTTAGTTTACCAATTGTTGTCAAGGTTCTCAAAGATCTGGAAAATTCAAGTTTATCCTAAGTAATATCCCAGCAAAAATTATTCAAAACAATGAATCCTACTTAAACTACCCCTATTTTCCATGTATGTCCACAAATGAATAAATTCTACTACAAAAATATGTAGAAGCAATTAGGATTCCATAATGTCTTTAGTAACCTTAACCCTGTTTAGAAAATATCACCATTCTTTAGAAGTGACAACTCGTGAGAGTTAAATTGTGGTGAATTGATCATATTTTCTCAAGTTTCCTTTCAAATTTGTGTAAAGAAGGATATATTCATTCTCCTTCACCAAAAGAGGTTACAAAATGGGTCCTCTCACCCTAGTTGAAAGGCACGTCCTAAAGTAGTGAGGATAGATAAAATCCTTTTAATGGTGCTATCTATTTCTCCGATGCTCGAGTGACAAAGAGTCAGATGAATCCCCTCCCACCTACAAAATGAATCATAATATGATTTATCTATCTCTCAGTGTCTTGCTAAATCTGATGATTCTAGTTTCAAGGGAGAATAAATTTGGATACCAACACAAAGCAATAGAATGTTTCCCTTGCAATTGAAAATGTGTATAAAATCAAATCCAATTTTTGAGAATTATGGAGATCCCTTGAAGGCATATTTGGTTTTGTTTGGAGCTAAGAAAATTTTGTCCAAAGCTAGAATATTTCAATCCAGAGCTACAAAATTTTAGATATGTAGTAATATTGTTTTCAAGTTACAAAGCTCGATTCGAGCAGATCGAGTCCAAAGAGTTTCATCCCAAGTCAAATCTAGAGCCACATCCGGAGATAAAAAATTGAATCATCTTTTTAAATAGTTATGAAAGATGAATCCTAGCTATGGCATATTAGGTTTGGAAATTTAAATTTTGGAGGTTTTAATTTATTACATAAGACAAATATGGTAAGAGGTTTTCCATTAATTCATAAACTAGAGATAGTTTTTGTAGGGTGTATTTTAGGGAATCAATATAGAGAAACCATTCTAGTTGGAAAATAAGTAAGACAATAGACAACACTTGAAATTATTCTTTTGAAATTTTGTGGCTAAATGAGGACACCTTTGATAGGATATTGTTCATATTTTTGACATTTATGTATGACTATACTTAGGAAGGCATGGGTTTATTTATTGAGAAAAAAATATGATATATTAGATATATTTCATAGTTTAATGCTCTAGTGAGAGATTCAAAGTGGATACTACATCAAATTTCTTAGGAGAGACAAAAGAGGTGAGTATATTTCTAATGCATTTCTAAATTTTTGAAAACATCATGGTATGCATAAGCAAGTTCTTGATCGGTAGGTATACACCACCTTAGAATTTTGTGGCAAAGTGAGATAATAGAAAAGAAATGGAAATGGAAGGAATTGTGGTGAAGTAAAAACATCTACCAAATGGGTGTTGGGAAGAAGTAGTAGCAACCATTGTTTATATTTTAAATAATTGTTCATAGAAAATTATTAGAAACATGGTTCCCTGAAAGGATTGGACTCATAGAAATCACATTGTTCCTCATTTTAAAATATTCGATTGTGTTGCATATGCACATGTTCCTAATGTGTTAAGGAATAATTTATCCAACAAAAAGTTTATTTTTATTTGATATTCAGAAAATACAAAACCATACAAGTTGTTTAATATAGTAACAAGAAAATTAATTATCAATAGAGATGTACAATTTGTTAAAAATGAGGCATTAGATGGATGTATAGAAATAATAGTGAGTATAGAAGAAACTATTCTCCAAGATGATGTGACAGGTGAAGAACAAGAACTACAAGGTACATTACCTCCTTGTAATCTTGGATAAGCACCTCAAGTTAACTAATGTCTAGCTATTGATGGAAGTGTAGCTTATGCTACAACTTGAGGTGTATATATAAGATCTCAATCAATTTCAACATCAAATAGACGACCGTTATCTCAATTTTTCCCTTGGGAAAAATTTATCAAACATGACCTTGTACAGGAAGAAATCCAAGGGATGGTTTCATCATGTAGCCCATGTTTTAAATCCAACAAATAGGTTATAGATGGGCTTTAAAATGGAGGAGTAGGGCTGATATGGAATCGGAAGGATCCAAGTGTTAGTATAGTGCACTAATTCAAAAGTAAAATTTGGAGCGGGCTTCCAAACAAGTGTGAAGCCTCCACATGTCTAGGGTTAGACTTATGGCCCCGCCAAGAAAACAAAATTAGCCAAAAACACAAGGAAACTAAGCAAGCCGTGGAAGGTGCCACGTGTCTCTTTAGCACACCTCCAAAATATTGAATCCAAAAGCGGTCCCCAAACTAGCGCCGGCTCGACACGTGGCCATGTTGAAAAGTCAAAGCGGGAAGGCGGGTCATCGGAGGCAGTTTGAAATTTTTCCTCAAGAAGGCGTAAAGTGAAGAAATGAGCCACACCTCCATCATGCCCAAAGAGCCACATGTCAAGCCTCAATCGCATACGGGCCGACAGGCATGGGAGAGAATTTTTTCCCAAATGGAAAAAGTAGACCATTGGGCCCAAAAGTGCTTTTTTTTTTTTCCAAAAGTGAAAAAAATGGCTATGGGGAAAATTTTGCATTTTTGTTTTTTGGTGCCAAAAGGCACAAAGTGAATTTAGGGCCTGTGGATCCATTCTACTCACTGGTTTTCACCATTTCAATACAGACCCAACTCAAACATTCAAATGAACATATCTTTCAACCCAATGCCTAAAATTCAAATAATTTTGCACCGTTGGAAAGGTCTTTACCTCGCCTACACCATGAAAACCTGAAACATTAATTACAAAGAGGTTTGATGGGTGAAAAATGGGGAAATTTCTTCACACCATTAAAATGCAAAATCTGATTGCTTACACCACCATATCTGATTTGATTCGATCCACCGCTCTCGCTTCTTCAACATGCCAAACATACATAAAGTAGTAGACATGAAAGATTTGGGGTGGATTTGTAGAGGCATTGATGTCCAGAAATGAGCTTCAAATTAGTTTTCCCACCTCTCTCTCCTTTTCTCTGTGTTGAATCTATAAAAGAAGGGGCATGGCTCATTGTAAAGGGTTGGACAATTATGTTTTTCACCCTCCCTTCTCCTCTAGTCTACAAGAGTTCATGGAGTCCTAACCTCCCCATTCAAGTTGTAATGCTAAGTTTTACCTCTTGGCCATTTTAATGTATTGTATCCACTTTGGAGAAATAATATATATCCTGGGGATGATTTTTTACCATCTCATTTGTTTCATTGTTGCCTTCTGATCTCTCATTATAGTTTGGTTACATGTGCATGGTGTTTGTATTGCATTTTTGTGGTCTGTGTTAAATTGCAAAATGAGTGGCTAACATTCCTTTGGTGTATCACCTTGTTATGTTAGGTTTATTTTATGTATCTTCTCAACCCTGTCTCCTTGGTAAGATAGAGTAGGTTTAGAGTACATCCTATGCTATTTATTTTTGTGCACCTGAATAGAGGAATAGGAACCGGCCTTCATCTAGACATCTCTCTCAACTTCCAAGGTCCCACACTTTGAGAGATGCTCCATGTTGTGCAATCACACTAAGAGTCTCAAACCATCTAGTTTTAGACATTTAGGGGTGCTGTGATTCTACACTAATAATTTTGGCATGCCCTGTGGGATAAGAAGTCTCCATCTTTATTGCAGAAAGATTGATGTGCACTTGTTGTAATTTTTTATCTTTTAAAAGCTCTAAAATTACACATCTGGTGAATCCAAAAGATCAGAGTCCACTAGTTTCAATAGTAAAATCTTGTCAAGTTCATGAGAAGAATACAAACAAGGTCAAGAATCAGAGAGGAGGGACTATTTGTCTATCTACACTTATCCCTAGATAGAAAGGGAAGAGGGAGAAGAGCCCAGAGGTCTCCATCTCCACCAAACAAAACCTTGTCAACACCTCCTCCTGGTAGGCCATTCATTCAATCAACAAGGGTTCTTAGACCAATCAAGATGGCACAGCCAAATCCTTATGTCAATTTCACTGTGATAGTAGCCCACTCACCCTTAATGCACAAAATCTCATCCCTAGTGGTAGCATTAAAGAGCATCCCATATTTCATTGGAGAAAACCAGACTTCTCCTAGTGACCACATTCAAGACATTGCAAATGTTTGTGCAATTCATGAGATCACTGAGATGGACATTACAGTCAAGTTACTAGCCTCTTCACTCAAGGGTAAAGCTTCACAATGGTTCAGAGTCTAACAACAGGCTCTATTCAAACTTGGGACCATCTATGCAGAGCTCTTCATGATAAATTTGGAGAGAAGGGAGATAATCTATCCTGTTGGAGCAACTAAAAACAATCAAGAGGGCCCCTAACAAGTAGTTGATAGATTTCAACCTCATATTTCAAAGGACATGGGATAGGATTCCATTGGCTGTAAGACCCACACATGAAGGTGCTTTCTTCAACTTTCTTATGAAGCTCTAAACTCGATATTGCTTTAATGATTCAATCAATGGGAGGAACCACCTTACCTGTAGCCTATAGCATTTCCATAAGAGATGAAAATTGTTTAATTTAGGTTGGAAAACTTTCTCCTAGGCCACCCATGCCTCTATACCTAGAACTAGGAGATCCAAGTACTATTCGAGACACCCCATTAGCTCCTATACCTACCCCTAGGAATAAGAATTCAGTTGAAGCCTCCACCTCATCCTCTAGCACCTCAAAAGAGCTTCAAGAAGTTATGAAATAAGCTGCAAAACCTAGGGAATGAGCTAGTGACTATCAAAAGGAAAAATGCTTAGAGTTCTAGGCCATATCAGCCTCAAAGCTCAAGTATCGGATAGACCCCATATGAGAAAAATAGGCCACCGACTTAGGCTGCAAATCAGAACCAAAACCAAGGACAACCTCAAACTACTAGGCCTTTCCGGTCATATGATCCAAACACAACTTCAACATCAAGGGCCTTGGTTCCAACACAAAATAATATGGCATAAGAATATGATTGGTATTTCCCATGTAATCAGCCCCATAACTAATCAATGTGTTTTAATGGTACACTAAACTAGGCCTTGATGGTATAGACCATTGGTGTTTCACAAGAGTCCATCAAAGAAGAAAATTAGCAGCACAGAGCTCAACAAGAGGCACCTCCAAGAGAAAGCTATGCTACTTCAATTAATGTAGCAAGCTCAAAGATTTTTGTGGTATGAATCAAGCCCCTTATCAAAGTGTAGTTACCAATACATGGTCCAAGAAAAGGAATATGGGAGAAGGAAAATCACCAAAGCTCGGGTAGTCCTCTAAATCTCCATTACTCCACAAGGTATTAGAATTAGAATGTAACTCCCAATATGTAGATCAAGTCCAAGCCACCTTCCAAACCCACTCAGGCACTGGTTGTAACAACCCATGTGCAAGAGAAAAATGTTTTAGGAAAGGGGAGAAAAAGGATATCTTATTTAACATCATCGAAAAAATGAAGAATACAAATGTGAATATTTCAATGTGGGATTCATTGGTTATTCGAGGATAGAAAGACCTATGGCAGATTGTAATGGCCAATTGGTCAAGCTCAAATCAGCCCCTAACCAACAAGAGAAGGTGTTTATCAATGTAGCTTTTGGGGAAATCATGGAAGATAACAAGGTAAGAATTTTAAGCCCTCCATTCTATGTTTCATTAATCATTAGGGAAAACTTGGTACATAATTTCATGATTGATTCTAGAGCAAGTAGCTCTTTGTAATGCAAAAGCAAATAGCTGATCAACTTGAACTCCAATACAAAGTCATCTCCAAAGTGATAGTGGAATTGGATGGGACATCGGTGAAATTTTTGGATTCATCAAATATTTAAGCCTCACACTTACACACATGCCCTAATGTGATTGTATTGCAAAATGTATCAAGATCATAGACTTTCCACCATATTTTGCATTGTGTTTGTCGAGGATTTCACTACTAAAATTAGAGGCTATTTGTCTCTTGATTAGTCACACATGCTTTTAGAACAAGGTATGGAGCTAAGGCCACAATAAGATCTGAGCCCATTATAGATTACCATATTGATTCTTATGTACCCATCCGATCGAGATTAATTATTAAGCATTTGATCAGAGAGGACCTCAAGCACTTGTGAAGTAGATACCAAGGTGGTGGGGTGTATCCAGACTTGACCCTCGACATGTGGGAAAACAAGAGGCATGGTTTTGACCCCTATAAAGAGATGGAGGAATCTAAGCTAGGAGTCTATTGTTTACATGAGGAGAATCACCCTCTTCTTGACATCATTAAGCCAAAACACAAAGATGATAATGAATTTTGGTAATTGTTTTTGATGACTGGGAAGTAGGAAAGGAGCTAGAGGAGGAGATATGCTTATTTTCTCCTAAGGTATTAAATACTACTAAGCTTTCCGTTTCCAATTTTCCTATTTAAAAACATAGTAGAGAATGAGGCTTTGGTCCATGGATTGCATTAGGAAAGGAAAAAAGGAGTATAAAGAACTTGAAAGTGTTTAGCGACAATGAACTAGTTACTAATCAGTATGAGGACAAAATTCTACCAAGAATGATCTACTAAAGACCTACAAGAACCATGTATGGGACCTCATCAAGGATTTTGAGGCATTCAACATCAATTCCATCCCAATGAAGAAGAATGAAATAGTAGACAAATTGGCAATGATTGAGGAAGCCTTTAACATTGTGGAGAGTATAAGAGTGATAAATCTCAGCCCTATATCAAGTTGGTTGTGAGGCCAAGCTGTCCTAGAAAACAAACAAGTTGGTAAGTCTTTTAAAATGATCAACAAATTATCAACTTTCTATAATAACAAATCGAGTTCTCCTCCAAGAACCAAGACAAACTAGAGCAAGGAGTATGGGGATCAAGTGGTACAGACGAGGACCAACAAACTACCAAAGGGTCTTGTCACTTTGGAATCAATCTTCAACCAAAATGACCTAATTCCAAAAGAGAAGGAAAATATTTAGGTAAAGGGTGAGGATTCAGAGCCCATTTTCATAGAAGAAGGAAAACGTTGCAAATTGGGAAGGTAAGCACTAAACAAGAAAAATATGATTTTTTTCAACTTTGTGAAGAATTCATAGATGTCTTTTCTGGACTTATAAATATTTAAGAGCTTTAAACCCAAAGTGGTACATCACACTATTGAGTTGGATCCAAGAGCTAAGCCTTTGAGATAGAAGCAAAGGCCGATAAACCATCACATAGAGCCTCCATGAGGAAAGAGTTGAACAAGCTAATTGAGGCCAATATCATCTTTCCTATTAAGCATTCGAGTTGGGTTGCAAACTTGGTGCTTGTGAGGAAGAAAAATGGAGAGATAAGACTGTGTGTGGACTTTGTGATGTGAACAGAGCATCACTCAAGGAACACTATCCACTTCTACCAATGGAACAAATCTTATGGTTGTAGCTAGTTATGAGAGGTTTTCATTATTAGATGGATACTAGGGACTATAACTAGATAATGGTGGAGAGGAAGATCAGTTCAAGAAAATCTTCACCACCAAATTGGGCACATATACTTATAAGAAGATGCCATTTGGAATATCAAACACAGGAGTAACATTTGGTGAGCTATGAACATGGCATTCAAAGGCCTAATCAACAATATTGTCCTGGTGTATAGATGATGTCACCATATTCTCAAAAAGTGCTACAAACCATCTCTTCTACCTTAGGCATGTGTTTGAAGAGATGTAGAAGGTTCGAATATCATTAAACCCAAAGAAATGTGTGTTCCTAGCTCATGAGGGGAAATTTTTGGGCCACATTGTCTCTAGAGAAGGGATAACAATTTATCTGAAATGGTGGAAGCCATCTGGACACTTCCATTGCACAACAAAAAAAATATCTCCAAAGCTTCTTGAATGGGAGGATAAAATTTGTTCATAGGTTTATACCTGATTTTTCCACTCTTGTGAAACCTTTACCAATGATGTTAAAGAAGAGTCTTACATTTAAATAGATAGTAGAAGGAAAAAAGAGAATTTTGAGGCCATTAAGGACTTCTCAAAAGACTTCATGTTATATGCTTTGAGAGAGGGTTACACCATCTCATCCATCTTGGTCCAACCCAATGAGGAAATTTTAGGACAACCAATAGCTTTCTTCAATCAGAGTTTGGAGGACTACGAGGTAAAATAATCTTTCATTCAAAAACATGTCCTTGTTGTTATTAGGAGCTTGAAGAAGTTTAGACACTTGGTCTCAAATAATAAGATCAACTACTAGTGTACCATGCCAGTGTCAAGTATTTTCTCCTTAAAAGGACTTGAATGAGAAGAGAGTAGGTTGGATCACTTAGGTAATGGAATATGACATTGAGATCAAGGTGACCAAACTAGTTCGAGGTAGGGTTTATGTGAATAGCTCGACCTCCAAACAATAGGTTGAGTCATTAAGTGGAAAAGAGATTGTCCTATTACTACATAATGATTAAGATAAACTAGCTAATGATGCACCTACTACATATTAGACCCTAGCCTTGGTGCATTACCTCTCGAAAAAACATTTTTCCCCCAAAATGGAACAAAGCAAAGAGAGGATACTTCAGACTAAAAGCCATTCCATATGTGTTTTTTGGTGGTGTCTTGTTTAAAAGGATATCAATAGTGTTCTATTGAGGTGCATCGAGAGATGATAAATTGAGAGAGTGTTACATGAGTTCCATGATGGAGAATTAGGAGGCCACTTTACTCCTCGAGTAATAGCTCTCAAGATCATGAAAGTTGGTTATTATTGGCCTACAGTGTTCAGCGATTGCTACTCATGGGTCAAGAAGTGTTAAAAGTGTGCATTCTTCACAGGAAAAGAGAAGCTAACAACCCTTCCCCTTCATCCCATTTCAGTGGATCATCCATTCATGCAGTGGGGACTAGACTTCATTGGGGTGATTAACCCAAATTCAAGCCAAGGCCATAAATGGATACTTACATCGATGGACTATTTCACCAAGTGGACTAAAGCAGTGGCACTTAAGGAAGCAAATGAATCCAACATCTTGGATTTCTATGAAGGAATAGCCACTAGGTTTGGAGTCCCTGCCACTATTATATCAGATAATGCATTGGCATTCCTTAGTACAAGGATCACTGAATGGGAAGTCAAGAATGGTGTGTACCTCAACACTTCATCAAACTATTACCCTCAAGGTAATGGCCAAGTAGAGTCCACAAATAAGAACTTGTTAAGGATTATCAGAAGGAATCTTGATGAAAATCAGAGAACTTGGTATACAAATATCAAATCAGCTCTATGGGATGATAGGATCACATCTAAAAGGTCCACATGAAGCTCCCCATACAATCTTATCTATGGAAAAGAGGCAATATTTCCCATATCATTGGAGCTTCCCACTTTGGAGCTCATAAAATAGTTGGAGCTAACCGAGTTGGAACCTATATAAATCATTTGTGAAGAGTGATGGCAAGTAGGAGAAGCAAGAGAGAATGCAATGCGAGAGCATGGAAAAGGATCAAGAACGATCAAGAAGGGATTTGACAAGAAAGTAATAATAAGGACATTTCATAAAGGGGACTTAGTTCTAAAGTGGGATGCATATCATGAAAAATTCAAGGAAGAATTCCAAATTTGATGCCATTTGGAGTGCCCCTACATGATCACAAGGTGTAAAATCAGCAATGCCTTCCAGCTGGCTAAATTGGATGGCAAAGAATTACAAATCCCAGTTAACGGGATCTATCTCAAACATTGCTACTAAATAGGAAGGTTCTACCCTTGTAAATATTAGCATAGAATTTTAATTTCTCTAAGTGCGTATGCACATTGTTTTGTTGTAGCGTAGGTTTTATTTCCCTAAGTGTTGTGGCAGGTTTTTTGCTCTAGGTTTACATCACTATATAGTTTAACGTCCCTCTAGGTGAATGTGTCAGGTCCTTCACCATTTACATCAGGGAGACCCATGGTCACCATGATAGTTTCTCATTTTTAAATAGAACAAATACAGAGAAACTAACATTGGGTTTCAAAGGGTCCATTTCCATAACAGGAGGTAGGTTCAAGTGTGCCTAGTGTAAATTTTGGATTCAGGATTCAAATTATGATCAGATCAGGCTATCAATTATGACTCCATGCCCAATGGAAGATTCAATAAGGTAGTTGATCTCTCCATCTAGCATGAAGACGTCCCCATGAAGTCACCAAATTGTTATCTCAATTTTCCCCGAAAAAATTGATCAAACATGACCCTATGTAGGAAGAAATCCAAGGGACGGTTCCGTCATGCAAGTCCACATTTCAAATCTAAAAAAAGGTTGTAGACAGGCTCTAAAATGGAGAGGAGAAAGGCGTAGAAGGAGGCCAAGTGTTAGCAATGGCTACTTCAAAAGTAAAATTTGGAGCGGGCTTCCAAACAAGCGTGAAGCCTCCACATGTCCAAGGTTAGACTTATGGCCCCACCAAGCAAAATTACATAGCCAAAAACACAAGGAAACTAAGCAAAGCTGCCATGAAAGGCATCACGTGTCTCTTTGGTGTACCCCCAATTATAGAATCCAAAAGTGGTTCCCAAACTAGTGTCGGCTGACACATGGCATGTTGAAAATTCAAAGCAAGAACACGAGTTGTCGGAGGTAGTTTGAAATTTTTTCCCTAAGAAGGCGTAAAGTGAAAAAATGATCGCACCTCCACTGATGCCCAAGGAGCCACGTGTCAAGCCTCAATTGCGTACGGGCTGGCGGGCCTTGGAGATACTTTTTGCCCAAATGGAAAAAGTAGACCATCAGGCCTAAAAGTGTTTTATTTTGTCCAAAGTGAAAAGTGGGGTTGCGTAGGTAAAATTTTTTTATTTTTATTATTTGGTGCCAAAAGGAACAAAGTGAATTTTAGGCCCATGGATCCATTCTACTCATTGGTTTTCATCATTTTTGTATGGACCCAACTCAAACATTCAAATGAACATATCTTTCGACCCAATGCCCAAAATTCAACAAATTTTGCACCGTTGGAAAGGTCTCGACCTCACCTACGCCATGGAAACCTAAAAATTTAATTTCAAAGAGGTTTAGTGGGTGAAAAATGGGAAATTCTTCACACCATTAATATGTAGGATCTCATTACTTCAACCACTAGATCTGATTTGATTCGATCTACCATTGTCCCTTCTTCAACACACCAAACAAAACAAAAAGTGGCGGACATGATAGATTTGGGGCAGATTTGTAGAGGCATTGATGTCTAAGTAGTTGAGCTTAAAATTAGTTTTCCCTCTTCTCTCTCCTTCTTCTCTCTGTGTTGAATCTATAAAAGAAATGGTTGGGGATCATTGTAAAGGGTTGGAAATTTATGTTTTGCACCCTCCCTTCTCATCTAGTTTTCAAATGAGTTCATGGAGTCCTAACCTCCCCATTCAAGTTGTAATGCTAATTTTTTTCCTTTTGGCCACTATAATTTACTATATCGACTTTAGAGCAATAATATATGTCTACAAATGATTTTACACCCTCTCATGTGTTTCATTATTACCTTTTGATCTCTTATTATAGTTTTCTTACATGTGCATGGTGTTTTAATTTCATTTTGTGGTCTATGTTAAATTGCAAAATGAGTGTCTAACATTCCTTTGGTGCATCACCTCGTTAGCTTAGGTTTATTTTATTGTATCTTCTCAACCCCTTTCTCCTTAGTAAGATAGAGTAGGTTTAGAGGAGATCCTCTACAATTTATTTGTGTGCACCTGAAAAGAGGAATAGGAACAGGCCTTCATCAAGACATCTCTCTCAAGTAGTGCAAAGTCTCACACTTTGATATATGCTCCATGTTATGCAATCACACTGAGATTATCAACCCATCTAGTTAGACACGTTTAGGGGTGTTGTGATTCTACACTAAGAGACACCACAAAGAATTCAAGAATAAATCTCCATCGAAAGTAATGGAGCTCAAATATTCCAATAATTACATAATCCATTATAGTGAAAAACAAGTATTTTTAGTGATATTTATATTATTTATACAATTAACTCTATTTTAGGTTTTTCATTATTTTCTAAAGCTACAGATCCATTGTCTTTTAAATAATATATGAATGAAAAAAATTGTGCTCAATCCATGGATGATGAGATAAACTCCATAGAAAAGAAAGAGACATGGGAGTTTCTAAATATTCCTAAAGGAAAGGACTTGATAGGAGTGAAATGGGTATATAAGACAAAGTATAATGTAGATGGAAAAGTGTTGAAGCATAAAGCAAGATTGGTTGTGAGAGGATTTACTCAGAAATATGGAATATATTACAATGAAACATTTTCTTCAGTCTCTTATGTCTCCCTCAAAAGAACCAAATAAGAAATGCAAGCATTCTCTTATCCAAGGTGGGACACCCAACCCATCTCCCTCATAAAACATGAAATAAACTCTTATGCCTCCCTACATATAATATCCTAATAGCCTTCTCCTACACCATACTTAGGCATTCTACCTAAGAACCCAACAAGCATACCAAAACATTTAACAACATACAAATATACAAATAAGGAAAACAAATAGTATAGTTCCTAGTTTTCCATGGTATAACTTGATCAATGGATCACCCTCCAAGATCCTTCAAGCTCAATCTAACTCCAAAAATCTCAAACTCAACAAGCACTCCAAGACTCTCCAACTCAAAAAATACAAGAGCACAAATGAAATGAAGTAACCCCCAAACAAACAATTAAACTTGCATATATGGAAAAAAGAGAGAGGAGGGTGAGGTGGCTCCATGTAGGATGCCACATCACTTATCCTCAACTCCACATCACAAGTAAAACCTCAACCCCAATGCACAATAAATTTATAGTTGAGAGGAATGACAAGCCTCTTACACACACAATCCAAACCCACACCCTCTAAGGAAAAATTAAAACCCATGTAAGAAAAGTGTAATAAATATCACTTTTTGTCTTACAAAACACATAATGGGGTTTATTTCTGACCCCCTAATCCAAACATAGAGTTGGTATAAGAAATTAAGAGGTGTGGAAGATTTTCCTTTCCCACAAGCCTCCAAAAATGGCCCTTAAGCCATAATCCGAAAAAGGTAAGGTAATGTACAACACTCAAAGTTACTTACACTTAATCATAATCACATAGTCCAAAAGACCAATAACTCTAATAAATGACTCCATTTGTCACATCCCCAAATAACTTAATAACATGATTTATTTACTTAATAAAAGCACATTAATCAACAATGATTAAATAAATTACATCATAAATTAAATCACATACTCCACCATAATTAAAATAAAAGGAAAGAATTGCACCCATGCCCATGGTCATAATTGGAGGTCATCCCCCATGGGTGTAACACCCACAAAAACGACGTTCTAGGAACACGTTAAAAATAACACTTATCTAGAAAATTGTGACTAATTTTTTTGTTTAAGTTGAAAGGTTGCAAGGGTGTTAACCCCTAGGGTACATTAAATTAACTTACACCACTAAACTCAACTTTATGATTGATAGGCCAGGTCTAGTTAAAAGATTAAATATTAAAATTACTTTACCTCTAAGGTCGATTAATTAAAAGTCAACTAGGAAGGTGCCATAGTTTAATTTACTTGGTTAATTGTTTTCTCTTCTTTAGTTGATGTTCAATCCTAATATGGTTAACCTCATGTTTAATTAATTTAGTTTCATTATCCTAATAGCTTAAATTCCATTTTTATTAAAATTATAAAACATGCTAAGAACTAATAAGGACTTGGCACCCCAAGGAAATTAAATGGCCCCATCCACCCATCTACACAAACCTTAAAATTTATTTAAAACATTTAAAATTATATTCCTACCAAACAAAAGTAGGGTTGATCCTCAACCCTTAGATCAAATCAAATGTGACCACTAGATCCTAGGGTTCCAAACTAACCCTAAAATTCCTTAAGCATTCTTATTAAAACCTCTTCTTACCCTATTCTCTCATTTGGTCTATTTTCTTTTGTTAAAATTGCACGTTGGAGCGAGAGGAAGCCATGGGAGAAAGAGAGGAAGAACTATGGAGGATTCTACAAGGAGATCAAGCTTAGATTAGTTTAGTTTGTAGTTTTATCATTGTTATGTCTTTCATTCAAGGATTGGGAGGGGTTTCCTTTACCAATATGGTTTTATTTCAAAACTATGTGTATTTGGGGTTCTCTATTTGGGGAAACCCTACCCCATTAATATAAATGAGAAGGAATGTTTTTAATCTACCATTTTTAGGTTTAATTGCTTTATACAACAAGATTTGAGCATTATTTGATTGTTGGTAGTTTCTTAGGTAAATTTACAAACTTAAAATTTAGTATAAACAAGTTAAAAATTACATAGGCGTGGATCCGAGAAGTTCTACGTAGTAAGTGACAAAATCTGCCACCTGAGTAGGCCATTTGTCAATCTTAGGACCTCCTACCCTACTGGGTGGCAAACCATGAACCATCACCTTATGGAGTGGTGGTTCATATACTACCCGTCTTTCTTGAATGGAGGTTACTGAGACTACACTTTACAGTTAGGCGGCGGTCTTGTTTCTTAGAAATATAACCTAAAACTCTAAGTTTTCTCAAAAAACAAAAGTTGTTAAAAAGAACTAAAATGCATTCTAAGCTTAATTTTATACATCTAAGGTTTCCAATTGTAATATTTAGTTCCATTTGTTCATTTCTTAGTTAAAATTACTCATTTAAAGCATTTTCAAATCCAATAGTAGCAATAACAACTACAAGATCTATTCCATTTTGTTCAACTAAATTTCTTTCAATTCCAAGAGTAAAAATGATCTAAATCTACTTCTAATATTTTTATTTTCTTAATACAAAATGCAACAATTCCCTATCTCAAATTTGTTGTCTCTTTCATTTTCACTACAACTCATATATCCAAAATAACTACAACAACTTTGTTATACATTCAAGTTTACTATGCATACATTTTTAACATCTTACAACTTCTATATTTCTTCTTTCTCTTTTACCATAATACAATTTCACAATGAAAGTAAACTTTCTTTTCCCATTGAGCATAGCTCATTTCTTTTAAAACAAAGAACTTCCTTTCTCACAATACAACCAAAACTTCAAATAAAGAGAATTACTTTCTTTTCTATTTCACAAAACTAACTTTACAACACAAATATTTCTTTCTCTTTTTTCAATATACAATACAACTTTCATAACCAATAATTGAATGCAAATTTCCTTCACAAGATCAATATAATGTCATCCACTTAAAGTGGGAAATCATACAAGAATATAAGCTAAAATAAAATACAATATTACAAGTTCCTCCACTCTAAGTGGGAATAACACAAAGGAAGTTTTATTACAAGAAGGATCTTCTTAGGGACTCCACAAAAAGCTCCAAGCTTCACAACACACACAAGATAGCTCCTCCAAGATTTTTTGATCACAAGAAAATGGGGGGAGAGAAAAACTCTCCACCCAACCAAGATATCCAATGAAGAGGATAATCCATCCTCTCCATTGGCCCTCGAGCCCCAACCACATTACAATGGGAGATAATTATAACACATGGAAAAAACAATATTACACAACATAAACAAATATTTCACAACCATTTCAACTACATTCAAATAAACAACAACACAAGAAAGAAGAACAATAAAACAATAAAAACAAGTCTTAAAATAAAAGCCAAAGGAGAAAGACCTATGGGGAGGCCACTTATGCCTCCCAATGGGAATGGATTCCCACCTTAAAGCCTCCAATGCATATCTCAAAATCCCCTACATACTCTTATGCCTCCCTCAAATACCCATTATACCTCCCACATACTCTTATGCCTCCCTCATAAAATAAATAAGAAAGAAATGCAAGCATTCCTTTTACAAGGTGGGGCATCCCACAAACCCTCCAACAAAAAGGTAAACTCTTATGCCTCCCTACATAAAATCTCCCATAGTCTCCTCCTACTCCAAACATAGGAAATCTACCCATACCCAACAAGCATTCCAAAGAAAACAATACTCAACACAAACACATAAACACAAAATAAAGCATAACATAAGCAAGGTAAATCTCCTACCTTTCCATAGTAGAGTTTATTCCAAGAGTAAAACTCCAAGCTCTCAAACCAAGCAATCATCCACAAGCTCCAAAATCCACAAGCACTCCCAACAATCCTCTAACTCTTCCCAAAATGTAAGAGAAAAAATAATGAAGTAACCCCAAACAAGCAAAAGAACTTCCATAAATAGAAAAGGGAGAGAGGAGGATGAGGTGGCTCCATGTAGGATGCCACATCACTCATCCTCAACTCCACCTAAGAAGTCAAACCTCAACCCCAATGCACCATAAATTGGTGGGTGAGAGGAATGACAAGTTACTTACACACACAAACTAAGCCCACACCCCCTTAACGACAAAATTAATTACTTGAAAGAAAGGACAATAAACATTTTACCTTTTTATCTTCCCAAAACACCTTATGGGGTCTAATTTTTACCCCCAACCCATAGGTAGGGTTGGTATGGAAATTTAAGAGGTGTGGGACAAGTTTAACTTGTCCCACAAGCCTTCAAAATTGGCCCTTAAGGCCAAATTCGAGTTTCCCATGAAGGGTAGAGTGTACAACACTCAAGATCTCAAGCATTCAACACACAACACAAAATCCAAGAGAAAATCAAGTCTAATAAATGAACTTATTTTGGTCACATCTTTAATTAGTTTAGGACAAGATTTATTAACTTTAATAAGACACTTAGACCCACTAAGACAAAGGGAAAACATACATAAAATCTAAATAAATAAAACAATTAAATTACATCACTAAAAGAAACACATACTAACATAATAAAAGGGAAACTAAAACCAAAGACAACACATGTCCCCTTGGTCACACTTTTCCCCTAGCCAAATAATTATTTCACACACACATAATTAACATGTTGTCATGGTGACCCTTGTTGAATTCATCTAGAATTCCAATGTGGTTGGTCTCCAATCCCCATGATTTTTGATATGAATAAATTTACATGTAAAACACAAAAATACCTCCTTTGGCCTCGTGGCCACATTAAAACATCTATGCCAAAATATGCAATATAAATTTAAGATCATCTATATATATGAATTAATATCATCTAGGCAATTACAATATCATTTACAAGTTTCTAGCAACATTTCTATCCAACATTTCATCCATGTCAAAATGATCACAACATTAATTCAATTATCAAAGCCTACGCAGTGTGGTGACGGATGTCACATGTCAGAAATATATATATAAATAACCATGTCAATAGTATATCAACATCAATATAAAATGTCTCTAATAATCCACATGCATCATATATGAATTGAATCAACAACAGATCAAAGTATATCTAATATCTAATCATCATGCTAAATCAAAAGCTACAATAATATCCATAAGTATAGTCAACAATATCATAATCAATAACAAAAAGGTGTCGAAGGGAAATGGAACTACAATGGGGACCCCCAAAATCTAAACAAAAAACAAAAATTACACAAGTTACCATGGTGATCATCATTGTATCCATCTAGTATTCTGTTGTGGTTGGTCTCCAATCTGTTGGTGCTCAAAATTGTCTCGCCCCATTTTCGCCCTTGAAAATTGATTGATTTATGGCCTCTGTCATTATCTCCTTACCCGTATTGTTCTTGGTTTGTCTTATTTCCATTTTTAATCTACTCCTGGGTAAAAGATCATGTATTGGTTCTTAATTATTCCTAGTTTCTTTGTTCCTCTGGAAAATCTCTCTATTTTGAGTATCCCATGCTCAATTCCTTCAAAACTTACGTTTTCCCATTTCCTCCATTTTCCACAATCAAGATCTATTATCCTTGTCATTTTCCCTAAATACTCAAAGATAATTTAATTGATGTGTCCTCAAGGAATGAACATATTTGAGTCTTGCAACATTTCAAAATCTCTATCCTTTAAGAAAATTTCACTTTCAGGCTCAAATGGTTATTCCTCTATGTTTTACAATTTGATAGGTGTTTCTCCCAGTCAAATTTGTATCATTCAATTGAAAAGGAAACGTAGCACCACTTGGTTGGGTGTGGATCAACTTAATACTTTAGAAATTCCATAAAAGCCTCATTTTTAAAATGTGTCCACGTGGAGGAATGGCGCTCATTTGAAGAGCTACTTTTGGGATTTTCCTTAGAGTAGTGATGGGAGAACATGTGTAGGCTTTTGCTACTTGGCCCAGACTTAGAAAAATTTTATCTAAATGGATACAGTTTGGCGGAATAGGACACGTGGCGAGATCACGCGCTCATTTAGGGTCTTCTTTGGGCACCATGAAGTTGCACCATGGAGACACGTGGAAGAACGCGCGCATGTTCGGGGACCAAACCTAGAGTTTCACTTTAAAAAGAAGCACCAAGGTGACACATGGAGGCCTCTACTTACTTTGTATTTTACTTAGACTTTTCAATAGCCAAAAGGAGACTACCTCAGAACTTGACAAGTGGCACCTTCCATTAAGCTTCAAGCCTTAAAAAAAAATTTTTTTGCCAAAGCGGGACACGTGGCAAAGCACATGCTCATTCAAGGTATCAAATTTTTGGGACCACCTCAAGGTGCATCATGGTGACACGTGGCAATTTGAAAATTCATAGGGGAGGCGGACCATCGGAGGAAATTCAAAATTTTCACCTCTTTGCTTCATAAAGTTAAAAATCCAAAATGGCCCATCCCGATGGGAAATAGTCAATGTTTTTCCCGATTAATGGTGAGAGGTGTGAACCCATGGAGGAAAATTGGAAACTTTTCCTTTGAGAAAAACAAAGTTAAAAGTAAAAGGGGAAGCATAGTTCCATTGGGACAACATTGGGAAACTTGTCAAAAGTATTTCTCAAGGGAGGAGCTTTGGGGAAACTTGGAAAATTTTCCTTTTTCCAAAAGAGAGTCAAATGGCAAAATTTCTCCACATTTCATTTGGGGCCCAGCTCGGGACACGTGTCGAAGCCCATTTTAGAAGTGGAGGTGCGGGGTAAAAATGTGAAATTTTTCCATATTTCTAAAAAGTTCAAAAAATCTCAAGGGAAGCCCTCGAGCCTATTTTTGCATCTTCCACATGGGTGACCCACATTCAAAATAAAAGATGACAGCTCACGAGCTTATAAATCCAATATTCCCGATTTTTTTGTAAAACTCTTGGGAGTGCAAGTCTTCATGATTTTGTTGCTTTTTACACGCCAAATAGAGGAGTGAGTTAATTTTGATATCTAGAGTTTGGTGGGAGAGATTTGGAGATGTCTTTCACCATTAAAATTTTCTAACTCTCAAGCATGGTCTAGTTTCCATTTTCTTCTCCTAAGAACATGCAATGGGATATATTTGATTGATATGGGGTGGAAGTGGTTGGTGAATGGAGAAAGGAGTTGAAGGTGGAAGAAATCATGTTATTTCTCATGTGTGGATTTCACTAAATGAGTTTTTGAATACATTTGGTATTAGAAAAAGTTCAAGAAGAGATTTTCCATTAAGCATTTGGAGACTTTTATAGATATGATTGTCCCTATATAGGCACAAATCACAAAAGAAGCATGGTGGGATGTTATGATTCTCATAGTGCATTTTAAAGTTTTGGTCTTTTAGGAAGATGGGATCTATTGGAAATTGATAAAGGGAATCAAAAACACTAGCATGCATTTAATGTTTTTGGTTTTTTGGAAAGATCTATTGGAAATTCTTTGAAGGAAAAAAATCATGTAAATGGTTGGGAAAGATCAAGACTAATTCTCTCCAAAGAAAAAAATCTTAACAGAAAATAGCCACATCCATTTTGAGAAGCCATCTAGATAAGCCTGAGAAGCATGTATATCTCTCTTTGTGTCAAATTTGATATCATGTGAAGGAAGGTGGTTGTAAGTGTACATCCATTGAAAGATTTGAGATTGTTCTTGAAACTTTCCCTTGCTGATAAATTTGATCAAACTTTGAGTTATTCTGTGTTAATCTTGAGTAAAGTGTATTTATTTCATCTCGAATGCATACGAGTACTTTTTCTTGTTTCTATTGCAATATTGTACAAAATAGGGTCCAATCACACAGGTCTCATTCCTTGTGATAGTTTAGTGGCATCTGCAATTTAATTTCTTGAGAAGAGCCTTCATCCGAGAATGGGATAAACATTTTAAAATCACTTTTCTTTCATTTTGTTGATAGAGATTATTTATAAGCCTTAGGTGTACCTCAAGTGCATGACTTGGTTTAAATATTGGTGCTTTATTGGGTCCTCTTACTCAAGCATTCATGAAAGAATCCCATAGGTTGTGTGAAAGAGTCCTAATTTGGGCCTCCATTGAAGCACATATTCTAGTTTAGGAAACAATTTATTTTTGTGGAATTTTGTTGATTGAATCTTTCCATTTTGCATAAGCTCTCAAGGATCTGGTGAGTCAAGTTCATCCTGTCTCCCTCCCACAAAAAATATAATTAAAACAACTAATCCTACCCATACTACCCCTATTTTTGCTCTTTATACCCACACAAGACCAAATCCTTTAACTAAAATATGCAAAAGCATTCAAGGTCTCAAATGTCTTTAGTAACCTTTTCCTTGTTGTGAAGATATCTCCATGATCTCGAAGTGACAACTCATGAGAGTTAGATTTGGTGTGTTGATCATATTTTCCCCAAGGTCTTCTCTACAAAATTTATGCAAAAGAAAGGTACTTGTATCTCCTTTCAAATAACAGAGGTTACAAAATAGGTTCTCTTACCTTGGTTGAAAGGCACAACCTAAAATAGTGAGGATAAGATCACATCATTTTTGAGGTGTTATCCATCTCTCCACAAATCCAAGTAACAAAGGGACAACTAGATTTCTCCCTGGCTACAAAACGACATACATTTATGATCTATTTCCTCTAAGATGCTTGTTGAATCTGTGTTGCTTCTTGGTTTGAAAAGGAGAACAAATTTGGGTACCAACACTAATGGGTGCCTTTCGAGGATCGAGTTATACGTTGACGGAACTTAGTTCAATTTAATCCATGTGCCTACATATTTAAGTTCATATATATTTGACCCATCAATAAACACCAACATCAATGGTACCATTTTGGGGATTCTCAATTCAAAATCAAGAACCTGGTAAAACACTTCTTGTATGCTCTAAGTGTTGTGTGTAATTCTTTCAGTTCCCACACTTAGTGCATTGGATTTCATTTGATAAATTTGGGTGAAGAAAGGTCAGAAACTTTCCATTTCCAGTTTCTTACATTGATAGACCTTTTGAGATCATATTTAGTGCATCTGCACAACTAAGGTGGAAATCCTTAGTGGCGACTCCCTGTTGATTTGATTTTGATAAGGACTAGTGTCTTAAAACTCTATCAAGGTCATATTTGTTACTAACATTTGCAAATCTGGAAGGAAAAAGATCTTTCTTAACTAGGTATCCTGCTGGGACATTATTTCTTGAGTTAGGAAAAGTAAAGTTAGAAGGAAGAAAATCCTAGAGAGTTGTGGGAGATCAGTAGACAAGAAGGGGGATCTCCATTGATGAAAGTGATCAGCCCATCATTGAAGACTTCCATTCAAGTGACTCGAATTAGGTAGCCTCTTTGTGGAATTGAATTTTCAGCTGGAGAAGGGCCTTCATTTGATTTTGAAATATTTGCTTCACATTCTACACCTTTCTTTTCTAAAGTAGATAGGGATTTCAAAGAAGCAAGTCCTTTGGGGGGTATCCATTTTGAAAATTATACTCCTCATTGAAGAACCTTTCTCCCCATCAGTTTATGACCCCTCTAAGATCACGTCCTTAAATCAATATGGCTCAAGCCTAGACCTCCATTTTTGTAAAAACCTTTAGACCTATAAATTTTGTGGGAATGGTTGGTTACCCAAATGTAGTGCCTCAAGATGTAAGGAAAAAAATGCCAAAGTTCTAAGGAAATAATGATAGTACTGGAGATCAGCATCTGAAGCTTTTTATCAATATGATGGAAGGTTTTGAGATTAAACATGAGGATGTGTATATCAAGCTATTTATTCACACTTTGGAAGAAGATGCCAGGGACTAGTACAAAGCATTATCAGATAAATCTATTGACTCTTGGGATAAGATGAGTAATGCATTCATATTACAATATGGTGATAGAATTGACCCTAGGTTTCTCTTGTGAGTTTGAAAACATAAAAAAGAACCCTAATGAGGCAGTACATGATTTCAACACAAGGTTTAACAAGACCTTGAGGAGATTTCTGTTAGGATAAGGCCTTATGATGAGTCATGTTTGATCAAATATACTGATGCATTTGATAAAAAGGTTACATATTATTTAAGAGACAAAAACCCCACAAATTTGAGGTAGGCCTTCACCATGGCTTTGTAAATAGAAAACAATATCAAGGCAATTGGAAAGCCTCCAAAAGGGAAGGTGTAAAGCTAGTTAACCCAGAAAAACCCCAAACAAGAAAGGCTGCTGATTTGGAAGAGGTTGTGAAAACTTTGGCATGGGGTTTTGGGGAGATCTCCTCCAAATTAGAACCAGGCACCCCTATGGGTGAGAAAGGAGTTGGGCGAGTTCCTATTATCGGTGAACCACAAGCACCCCCTATGTTCATACAAGTGCATATACTTGAACTCAAAGTGTGATTGGATAACATGGGTATTGTCTCCAAGTTGTGGGACTTGCTACTTGAGATAGAGGAAGAGAAAGCTTGTTCTTGCTCCTAAACTACCTACCACATTCTACTCTAATGGTGGTAAACAAACTATTTTAATCTAACTTTCCGAGGGACTAGGAGAGAGAATGCATAAAATGAAAGTCTATACTAAAGTGGTGATACACCAGAAAAGGAGGGTGTGAGAGTAGTCTTCCAATGCGTGAGATACAGAAGCAAAGTGCACACTAGAAGGGGTGATGAAAGTTCTCCATAATCTAGTAAAATGCATTCACAACAACATTTAAAACATACAAAATGATAATAGATCCCTGCAAGAACATAATAATAGACACAATATTCTTGTAATCAAGGTTGAAGGGGAAGGAAGAATGCAAGAAAACACATCAAGGGAAGATGCATCCACAAACTTATATTTTATTGCTTCCTGATATGCATAGTTCAATTGGTTACAAGATAAGGGCCTATATCACCATGCAAGGAGTCCACAACAAGGGTCTGTAGCACATTGGCTTCACAAATAAATTTTGGTAGAGCTTTTCTACAAAAACTACCCTCCTCGTAATGAGCCCAACACTCCAATTTATAGAAAAATGAGAAGAGCTCGAGAGAACGGAAAAATGGAAATCCTAAAATCTGTCCTTCAACCACCTGTAAGAGGAATTAAATGGAGTAAAATGATTTTATATTACTTGCAAAAGGCTCCCCCATACCATCCTGTGTGCTGAGAGAAAGAATCGTGACCATGCCTCTTAATTGCACTCCCAACTACCAAATAAAACACTGTTATGAACTCAGCCACGTTTTATGAAAAATACCCATCTATTTCTCATGAAATATGGAATTTATTGATTTTTGTGCATTAATCTGGAGCCACGATTTCAACGGTACCAATTTTGTGTGATTTTGTTGAGAAATACAAAAGTTATGGCCTTCGAGTGCGGGCAATTGCTTTTGGTCTAACGCCAGACGTTTTATGTCATTTGACGGGAATGTGCATTTAACTGAATGGAGCTGAATATGTTTTTTGGCATAGAGAAAATGTCGTGCTCATTCTAGAAAGTCCAATTTTGTGAAAATCAGAGCAAAGTCAAAAGTTATGGCCGTTTGAAGTTCACGGGTGAAATGTTGACTTTTCTTCTTTCTTTGAAGCTATTTCGGAAAAATTGGATCCACGTGTCCCAATGTCCCAGAAAAATTCTCGCACATCAACCGATTCGAGCCTCCTTGTCCCCCTTTGTAACCTTTTCATCTTTGCACGTCTTGCGCGTCACGCGCGTACTTTTGTCCCGGTTTCCCCGGATGAAAATCTCCGCACCGCCCACAATTGACTGACTTGCGGAAAATTGGCCGATTCATGTCCCGCATGTATTGGATGTCCCAACTATCCGGATGAAAATCTCTACACCGCCCTGTAATTTGGTGACTTGCGAAAAATTTTCCGATTCACGTCCCGCGTGTACCGGCGTCCCAATTATTCGCAGATCGCCTGGGACAAAAAAAGTCTGACTTAGCTGATTTTCTTTGTATTTCAGCCACGAACTTGGTATGATGAACCTCGGTACGACCTACACTAGTACGATCCGCACCCTTTATACCGAAATGCTTTAAAAGAATCTTGTGACCTTATTTTTACATTTTTTCCACTTTTATTAACTCGTTGGGGTTTTTTCTTGGATGGGAGAGTTAGAGAGAAGCCGAAGGGGCCCCAAAAACATGATTTCGGCCTTAAATCAATCTACTTGCTTGGGACTGAAGAATTTGATGCATGTTATCAAAATTACCTTGAGGGGTGAATTTTGGATAATAGTTCCCAAGGACAACACAAGCAAATAGGGCCATGACAGATTTACAAATCATCAAAGAATTGATCACAAAGGAAAATAAGATGTTGGATTTGGGAATAGGCAGCCCCAAGGTAGAGAAAATAGAATGGTGCTTGATCCTTTGGCTGCTAGAGTTGTTGTTGTGGAAGAAACAAAGGTCATTGATTGGTGTGACAGATGTTTCATGCTCCATGCTCTTGTGAAGAAGATCGGCAAGAAGAAAGAAGCGGTGATGATGATAATGATGTTGATGCCTACATGATGGAGATCCTCGCGAGTTCTCCAAGGGAAGTAATGTCAATCGAGGTAATAAGTGCTAGAACTACTGCCATTTTTGGGATTACATCCACCACGTACCTCTTATTCCCCCTCTCATACTTTAGAAGTAGACACTTTTACAAGCTTTTGAATTTCCCACTAATGATTTTGAATACTTGAGGGCATTAATGATTAAAAAGTATGATGGAGGAGTTACCTCGAGAAGAAGATAGGGAGCTATTAATGAATGTTGTATTTTCCCAAGAAAAGGAGCACAATATAAGAAGTAAAGCTACCAAGGGCCACAAGCCAAGTCAAAATTCCATTGCTTACCAAAGAAACCCCAAGAAAAATGCATTGGGAAATGGAAAACGAGGTCTAATTCCAGTTGATGAAAACATATCAAAACCTCTTGGCATGGTCATATCTAGGATGGAAGGAACTTGGAATTATTTCCGATTATTTTCTTTAAAATCAGGAATAAGTCTTCTGTAAAGTGTATAGTTTGTTGTTTACGTCCTGTTTTTTCTAGTTTTGCTCATTCTGGTCCTCAGTGACTTTTTTTGGCTAGTTTTTCTATTTGTTTTTTAATATGGCTCTATTTCTCTACCTGTAAAGATGAATCCGCTTCCCAATGGATATTTTTGCACTTGGTCTACTTTTTTTCTTGTGGCACTCACATGGAGTACCCATCCCCAAGTCGGAGCCTATTGGTGCTTAAAATTGTCTCGCCCCATTTGTGCCCTTGAAAATTTATTGATTTATGGCCTCTATCATTATCTCCTTCCCCATATTGAGCTTGGTTGGTCTTATTGCCATTTTTTAATCTGCTCCTGGGTCAAAGATCATGTATGGGTCCTTAATTATCTCCTCATTTCTTTGTTCCTCTGGAAAAGCTCTCTATTTTGAGTCTCTCATGCTCTGTTCCTTCAAAACTTGTGTTTTCCTGTTTCCTCCATTTTCCATAGTCAAGATCTATTTTCCTTGCTATTTTTCCATTAATACTCAAAGAGAATTGAATTAATGTGTCCCCAAGGAACGTATTTGTTGTTGCTGCAACATTCAAAAAATCTCTGTCCTTGAAGAAAATTTCTCTTTAAGGATCAAATGGTTGTTCCTCTGTGTTTTATGGTTTGAAGGGCATTTCCCCGGTCAAATTTACATCATTTAGTCGACAAGGAAATGTGGCACCTCTTTGTTGGATGTGGATCAGCGTAATACTTTAGAAATTCCATGAAAAGCCTCATTTTTAAAAATGTGTCCACGTGGAGGAACAATGCTCATTTAAAGACCTACTTTTGGGCTTTGCCTTGGAGTACCACGAAGAGGACACATGGAGGCTTCCACTGCTTGGCTTGGACTTAGACAAATTTTATGCAAATGGATACAGTTTGGCAAAATAGGACACGGTGAGCTCACACTCATTCCAGGTCTCCTCCGGGTGCCATCTTGAAGTTGCACCATGGAGACACATGGAGGAGCCACGCATGTTCAAGGACCGGCCCTTGAGTTTCATTTTAAAGAAGCATTGCGGTGACACATGGAGGCCTCCACTCACTTTTCATTTTACTTAGACTTTTCAACGGCCAAAAGAAGAGGCGCCTCGTAGCTTGAAATGTGGCACTTTCCACTGAGCTTCAAGCTTTCAAACATTTTTTTCTAGAGAAGGACACGTGGCGAGCCCATACTCATTCAAGGTATCAAATATTTGGGACCGCCTCAAGGTGCACCATTGTGACATGTGGCAATTTGAAAAGTCATAGGGGGGGGAGGCAGACCATCGGAGGTAATTCAAAATTTTCACCTCTTTGCTTCATAAAGGTTAAAATAGCCAAAATGGCCCACAAGCCAAATGGGAAATAGGCAATGTTTTACCTTGGTCAATGGCAGAGGTGCGGACCCATGGAGGAAAATTGGAAAATTTTCCTTTTGAGAAAAAAAAGTTAAAAGTAAAAGAGGAAGCGTAGTTCCGTTGGGACATGTGTTAAAATTATTTCTCAAGGGAGGCTGTCGGGGAAACTTTGAAAATTTTCCTTTTTCCAAAAGAGAGTCAAATGGCAGAATTTCTCTCCGTGTTTCTTTTGGGGCCCACTCGACACGACACATGTCGGACCCATTTTCAGAAGCGGGGCTGCGGGGCAAAAAGGTGAAGTTTCTCCAGTTTTCTAAAAATGTCAGAAAAGGTCAAAGGAAGCCCCCAAACGTGTTTTTACATCTTCCATGTGGACAACCTACATTCAAAATCAAAGATCAATGGTGTTGAGCGTCTAAATATGATTTTACCCCCATTTTTTCTATAAAACTCCTAGGAGTGTGAGTCTTCATGATTTCTTGCAATTTTTACATGCCAAACAGAGAAGTGAGTTAATTTTGATATCTAGAGTTTAGTGGGAGAAATCTGAGCGTCTTTCACCATTAAAACAATCGACTCTCGAGCCCGATCTAGTTTTCTTCTCTCCACAAGCACGGAAGGGGCCGATTTTATTCATATGGGGTGGAAGTGGTTGGTGAATGGATGGAGGCATGTTTTTCTGAGAAATGAGATGAATACGGGAAGAAATCAAAAGATTTTCCCTCGAGCCACTAGAGACTTTGTAGATCGATTCGTGAATCATGAAAGATTCATGGCAAGCACTTTGGTGCATTTAAAGTTTTGTCTTTTTGGAGGAAGGGGCTCTATTGGAAATGCTATAAAGGGTACTAATTCATCGTGTAAATTGTTTGGGATTTTTGCAGAAAGATCGGGACTGATTCTCTCTAGCATAAAAAGCTTGATAGAGCCCATCCATTTTGAGAAGTCGTCAGAGAGGCCTATATATCTCTATTTGTGTCAAATTTGATCATGTCAAGGTGTTTGCAAATGTCTGCCATTGACAAGCTTTGGGATTGTTCTTGAAACTTTCCTTGATGATAAATTTGATAAAACTTTGAGTTATTCTTTGTTAATCTTGAGTAAAGTGTATTTATTTCATCTCTAAATGCACACGAGTAGTTTTTCTTGTTTCTATTGCAATCTTGTACCAAAATAGGGTCCAATCACATAGGTCTCAGTCCTTGTGATAGTTTAGTGGCATCTGTAATTTCATTTCTCATAGAACCTTCATCACGGGAATGGGATAAACAGTTTAAAATCACTTTTCTTTCATTTTGTTGATAGAGATTATCTGTAAGCCTCTGGGTGGTACCTTGGCATGACTTGGTTTAAATATTTGTGCTTTATTGGGTCCTCTAACTCAAGCCTTCATGATAGAATCCCATAGGTTGTGTGAAAGAGTGCTAATTTGGGCCTCCATTGAAGCACATATTCTAGTTGAGGAAATAGTTTAACTTTTTGTGGCATTTTGTTGATTGAATCTCTCCATTTTTCATAATCTCTTAAGGATCTTGTGTGTCAAGCTCATCTTGTCTCCCCTCCCACCAAAAACTCTATTTACAACTAATCCTACCCATAATAGCCCTATTTTTTCTCTGTATACCAACACAAGACCAATATCCTTTTACTAAAATATGTAGAACAAATTAGGGTCTCAAATGTCTTTAGTAACCTTTGCCTTGTTGTGAAGATATCTCCATGATCTAGAAGTGACAACTCGTGAGAGTCGATCGTGTGTTGATCATATTTTCTCTAAGGTCTTCTCTACAAAATTTATGGAAAAGAAAGGTACATGTATGACCTTTCAAATAACAAAGGTTATAAAATAGGTTCTCTTACCTATGTTGAAAGGCACAACCTAAAATAGTGAGGATCGAGATCACATCCTTTTGAGGTGATATCTATCTCTCCACAAATCCAAGTAAAAACGGACAACTAGATTTCTCCCGGCTACAAAACGACATAAATTCATGATTTACTTTCCTCTAAGTGACTGTTGAATCTATGTTGCTGCTTGGTTTGAAAAGGAGAACAAATTTGGGTACCAACACAAACCCCCTTTTGATTGTTGTGATATAATTAACTACAAAATCACACAATACCTTCTTCAGCCTCGTGGACGCATTAAAACATCCTAAATAAAATATACGCACATAAATCAATAACCATCCTCATATAGCTAAATCATCATCTCAACTAAACAATGCTATCATTTGTCTAAAATTTCAACAACATCTCAATTCTATCTTTTATCAATATCAACAACATTACAAGATTAGTTCAAAAGTTAAATCCTACCCAACATGATGAGAATTTTGAATGTCAGTAATACATATATCAACAACACATCATCATCATCAAATATAACATGTTTCTCTATGTATCTAAGAATCCACACAATCATACTATGAATCACAATCCATCAAAATCAAAATATCTCTATGTATCTAAGAATCCACACAATCATACTATGAATCACAATCCATCAAAATCAAAATATCTCTATCATCTAACATCATGCTAAACCAAAATGATACAATAACATCCATGTCTATAGTCGATAGTAATTGAAATCAAAATATAATAAGTGTCGAAGAGGAGTGGGCACTACACATATTCTATATCAATAAAATCAAAAGCAAGATTATTTAGTGGAGTTGTGTAAAAAAATCAATGCAATTAATGTAAATATGAAGGATTACTAACTTTACAATATAATAGGATATGTTTAAGTGACTTATTTATAGTTATATATAGAAATGAGTTATATAAATCTAATTTTGACAAAACCCACATACATAAGACGAAAATGATGGACGGTACTATCCCAAATAATTGTATTTTCTTAGGCATCTTTTGAGATTCAATTTCAAAATTGTGAAGAAAATAAATGTTAATCATAAGTCTCTCATCGAGGTTGAGGAACATGTACATAGTTTAAGTAGATAGTTCACTATATTTTGGTGAAAAATATATGGGGCGTGATGATAATTTCAATATAAATTATTAAAAATAAATTGTAAATTTTCTATTTCGTAAGTATTCACATTATAAAAGTGGAAAAGAAGGATTATTAGCACGAATATCCCTATTTCTGCATTTCCAAATTTACAAAAAAATTAATTAAATGTAAAGTGTGGTTAAGATATTACTTCATTTCCTTCAAAATTTACACATTTCATATCTACATCCATCTCCATCAATATGATTCCATGGGTTGATGGCTTTCATTATGGTATAGTGATACCATTAGTACATATATGTGGACCTCTAATGACACCTTCGAACACCATTCCTCTAACACAATTTTAGAGACAATTAGGTCAAGTGACAGCTAAACTATATTTTTATTTTGTGTTGGATAAAGTGGTGCCTAACCTCCATTGGTTAATTCTAAGTTGGGTCAAGTGACACCGAACGCCTTTTTAATTGTACTACTTTTTCAACTTAGCAATCACCGTGAATCCTCTATTTGTATATTTTCAATCCGTCTCCACATGTTTCATCAAGAAACTCTAACATTCATAAGTTAAAAAGGTTTACGCCAATGCTTTGTTTAATTTTATGCTTCATGTTTAAAGTTTTATTTCAATTTAGAGTTAAACTAAAGAGAGCCATCCTTGGCTCTTGGAAAGATCCATAGATGTATAAGAATGAAGAACTTCATTTTGGTTTAACGATAAATTAATAAAAACAATTTGACATTAGCTGTGACAGATTGGTCTCTAAACGTTCTCTTTAAATATTGATTAACAAGTGCCGCTTCTTCGCACAGCAAACAATGTTGAAGGGAGAGCGTTAACCCGCATGCGCAAATGGCTACAAGATGTTTGATCTGTATCCCTTTCCGGAAAAACATGCAAGTTCTGTTGTGGAATATTATCAACTGACAGAGGTAAGTGCTGCCGAAGAAGCATCTGCCGCTGTAGCTGATGTAGATATTTATTGGACGCTGATAAGCTGTGATCAGTGTAGTTTGTTGGAATCAAAACGGGCTCGTGACTTAAACTTGAATGGCTTTGAGTGACGGATACAGCGAGCTGCTGCTGCTGAGATCTTGTAAATCCAGAATAGCGCTGTGTCGCGTCATAAGGTAGAAAATTATTCAACTGGTCGACATCAATTCTTTGATTATCGAACTTGGAGGATTGAGAAAAACATAATGGTACGAAATTGCTATTTTAATTATTATTATGGTGGGTGAGGAACGCTCTTTCTGGAAAATTCAGTTTGGCTCTTGATCCTCTGAACTTTATTGTTGTGTTTCACGAGGAGAAGGGGTTGACATAAAATTACTACTTCTGGATTTATTCCTTGTGAGAGGATGCAGTTTGTGGCTACACGAGGGAGGTTTAGGCAAAATAAAAGTGAAGCCTTATTAAATAATTTAATAATTATTAAGAATTTTACTATGGAAAATTTAATACTTACTAAGAATTTTATTATGTTTTCACAATAGATGCTTATGCGGCTTCTTTACATGTTTTCCTCTCTGCCTAAACCACATTACACATGTCAATGGAGTGTTATGGAAGTTTGCATGGGGAATGAATACCAGTTAATTTTAATGTTTTCTGTTTTCTAATGTTTTGCATTTTTATTAATTAATCAAATTCAAATCAATTATTAATAATGACAAAGCTAAATCCCTTGAATGGGGAGATTGTTTTATTCTTTATTTTATTGAATTCCAGAATTGAGAATATGACCTATAAAGCATATACCCAGTTTTTGAGACATTAATTAGAGAATAAAAATATTTTTGTCTCTGCAACAACATCTACAAAATCAATCACCCTCCTACTTTTGTCTCAAAAACCCTTAATGTATTTTTTAATTAAAAAAAAACTCTCTATCTTAAATTTGAGGCGGCTTGCAAAGCATTAATTAGAGAAAAAAATTATTTTGGGCAAACCTTAATGTTTTTTTTTAATTAAAAAAACTCTCTATAATTTGAGGTGGCTTGCAAAGCGGGCAAACTGAGCGAAAAATCTGAAGGCGTGGAAAATGGAAAACAAGCTTGGGCGGGAGGGAAATTTATTCGTGCTGCATGCAGATGGTGCGGATTTCAGCAGAGGAGGAGGGCGAGCAGGTATCCACCATTTTCCCCTATTTTGTTTTTAACCTGGTATTATTTTATTGAGTATTTCTGAGATTTGTGCACATAAATGGTGATGGTTTGGTTTTCGACTTGTCCCTTACAGGATTCGAGGGTATATTTTGTGGCAGCTACTAGGGAATCTTTCTTAACTGCCATTTTTAGATCTTTCTGATATTAGATCTTTGCTTAGCATTCCTATTTCAGATGGCAAGGGGTTTCTGATGTATTTTGTAAAATGTAAGATCTTCCAGATTCCTAGAAATCTTGGATCACCTCTGCAAGAAAATGGGTACCTCTGCAAGAAACGGATCAGGCCTTCCATAGGTGTACAGGATTGAAACTACCACAATCTTGTTGTCTTCTAATTCCAGATGCATTTCCAGAGGATACCTCCACCGATATACTTATTAATTAGATTTTGTTTTCTTGGCACAACTTTAATTTTTATAAGAATAATTATATTACCTTGTGCCATCGATAGTGTGCTCAGCTGGGGTGTGTCGGTGGCTATATCTTTTTCCCTCTATTTCAATACTTGCTACCTTGCTATGCTCCACTTTATCTGATCATCACCAAAATATAGCAACAATCACAAAAATCCTGATTAAAAAGAAAGAGGGTTACTTAGTGTAAGTATTAACCATAATATCATGGCCCCTATTGAGGAGGGTTGCATTTGCAGGGTGATTCTTATATTTATAGACATGGTATAGTCAAAACAAAACATTCTTTATTTGCAATGGGTTCTGTAGCAGTTGGAACAGTACTGCTAGGAAAGTTGTTGTTATTATCTCCAAACAATCATACGAGATCTAATTGATAACACTAAACTAGAGTTCCTATATTCTACTAGCTCTGCCCCAACCAATGACAAAGGTAAACTCAATCTCTTTAATCCCCAACAAGCCTATCTGGCTGGATGGTCATCCTTGGGAAATAACTTACTGTACCTAATTATTTCATATCTGGATTCACCTCTTTGCAACAGGATGCATGATCTCAACACACTTAGTTGATCCAAATATTGCTTTTTATTTACCAAAATCTTAGCAAATGCCAAAAATTTGTTTAATATGTCAGGGCTTCCAGTTTAATATGCATTTTTATCATGCATATTAAACTGAAATCTGAGAGCTCGTGCATATTATTATTGTTGTTTACTGAGCTCTGAGAAAGCTGGAGGCTGCAGTCTGAAAACATGTTGTAGGCCTGATCCCCATTATTGTTGTATATGTCCGCATTGACAAGCATGAAGCATGAGCTTGGTCGATCGATACTTGGGAGTGCTTAGATGAATCACTTTGGTTAAGTCTCGAGAATCCATTGACGTGCATATGATCTCCCACAATGTTGGTATTCATTCTTTGAGCCATGATTCGAATCTCTGTTGAATGCAGAGTGTAGGTGCCTTGCCATAAATTTGATCCAGTTTCGATGTATGAATGTGATGAGTTTCGCATCATCTCGAAAACCGAACACCTACAAATGCTCCTCCCAAGAAATCTTCCAAGACTTTGGGCAGTTTTGATCATTGTTGTTCGCATTCATAATTGCTTCAGATTTCATGACTTCGACGATCGCTCAATCTCTTCGATGCCATTCTGCAACAAAATTGTACATGAAAAAACAAATGTTAGGGCCCATTCTGCAAAATAAGCGTGTATGACAAACTTAATGTTAGGGTCCATAGTTTATGGGTATCACAATGTTTATGTCAAATCAGTCCAATAAGTTATGTATCACCATAATCATGTTGGGAGTCATGTATGGAGATACGACGACTCGCACCTGGTAATATATGAAAAGCCTAATCGAACAAGTACATCATTCTAGTAAGGAAGCCCTAATGCATGAATACAATATTTCTTTCATCATCTTAATAAAGAACCCATATGAGAAATATAAGAATGACATTCTAAACCATTTGGAGGAGATCATATCCTTGTGTCACAAAGTGCGATTACACACATTATATAACAGTGTAGCTGATTATAGACTAAAAAAATCACAAACGTTGTATTCTTTGTAGGAAATCAAATCATTGCCACACCCATTGTAATAAACCCAACACACACTTGAAAAATAAGATTCTAGACATTCTGTAGGAAATCAAGTCATTGTTACACCCATTATAACTGTCATCTATGGTTTCCTAGAGATAAAAAACATAACTTGCTAAAAAGATTGATGGCACTATCCGTACTACCACATCCTGTGATAAATCCTATACATAAGAATGAGATTGTTAACCTTTTGTAGGAAATCAACTTCTTTGTGGCGGTGCGATTACACCCATTATGAAAATCCCTTTAGCTACCTTGAGATCAAAAACATAAACTTACAAACATGTGAGCTTACAAGCCTTTTTGTAAGAAATCATATCGTTGCACAACAGAGAAATTACATCCATTATAACAGTCATCTATAGCTAGCCAGAGATCAAAATCATAAACCTATCATGTTGCTTTGCCTCATCTATAGCTAGCCACATCCCGTTGATAAGTCCTATACATAAATATAGATAAGACCCATTAAAAGGTCTGTAGTACTGCATTCTGTGATGACACCTATATTGAGAACACCTAATACTAACAATGTCACCTGCTAGTACAATCAAAACTATGAATGGGCATGATCATATACCTGCATTATGGGTTCTATTGAGAGCCTCAAAAAGGTACAAGGACCCATTATCAAGACCTCAATGAACCCATGTCCAAAGATGTGGTCGTTGTGTTTGAAGGAGCTCAAAACCAAGCAAAGCATTGCATGCATCTGCCATAGGCATTAACATCAGCCTGAGAAAAGTTAGACATGATCATATTGCTTGCATCCACACCAGACTGATTATGGTGCTGATGTTGTTCCTGCATATCCAGATGATAGGAAAACAAGGAAAAGATCAAACAACATTATTGCTAAATGCGAAATACATCAAATATGAAAATTTTTACCCTGCACAGGCATAATGAAACAAGAAAATGATGAGAGAAGGTCTAACTAAACTGTAGCAAAGACTTTGGAAAGCGAGCAAGAAGAAGAATAATGAAAGGTATTAAGGTTATAATAAGTGGAGGTGTGTATTACAAAACAAATGCAATTGATCCTTGGTAAATAGGAAAGACCTAAAGGTTGTTTGTCTGTAATGTATCAAAGTTATAAGACGATAGACTATTGACAGAGATTTAGAACTATATCGTGAGTTTCAATGCCGTTTGTTGATGCGGTTACGCAGTGGGATCTATAAATCTCTTAACCTTTTTTTAAATTGTTTTCTTAATTTTGATCTAAGGGACCAATAATAAATACACAGATCAGGGGAAGCAGGGTATCTTTCTAGTGCAGTGAAGGTAGCAACATTCTTACAGAGAGTATTACATGATGGTCTTTCAAAATGTAAAAAAGATGATTGATCTAAAGCAAATATGATAATTACAAAAAAATCCTTGCCTTCCAAATTCACCAGTTTCCACTTGTTTGAATGCCCAGTCAGGGTAGAAAAATCTGCTCGACCTTGTTGCTTTCATGTCCAAGTTCTTCCTTCCCCCGACCATCTCCAACAGCAACATACCATAACTGTATACATCTGATCTGTCACTCACCGATCCATTGTTTCGGGACCACACTTCTGGAGCCACATAACTAGGGGTTCCTCTGGCACCTGTCAGGGAGACATGGGTTTCCTCTCTATCCGTTAGTTTCGCCAGACCAAAATCTGCAACCTTTGGGGAGAAATTTGCATCGAGTATATTATGAGGCTTTATATCACAGTGCAAGATGCGGCTTATACATTCATCATGTAAATATGCGATCCCACGAGCTGTTCCTATCGCAATGGAATATAATTGTCTCCAGTCCAATTTAATATGGTAATCTCCGTATATATATTTCTCCAGCGAACCATTCACCATATACTCGTAGACCAATGCTCTTTTAGAACCCTCAAAGCAATACCCCAATAGCCTCACCAAATGCAAATGGTGGATCCTCCCCAAGGTCGCAACTTCACTCATGAACCGATTTTGACAATGTTTATATTTGTTGAAAACTTTAACAGCTACCAGGCTTTCGTTGGGAAGCTTACCTTTGTAAACTGTACCGAAACCCCCTTGGCCAAGTCTATCTACAAATTTCTGTAAGGCTAGTAAAACTTTGGTCTGTAATCGTGAGGCTAGTAAATTTCTGCATGAGTTTCATCTTAAGGATCATGCTCTCGATGGGATTTCTTACAGGAAACTGCTCCATCACTTGCAGTCAAGGAGTGAAACTTTGGTCTGTAAGCATCAGAAACCTCTCCGTGATTGAAATTCCCTTCTGAGTATATTTCCAATCCATTTTCTAGAGTAAAACACATGTTAAAGTGATAGAAATAGCTATACTTGTTAAGACTGGTGGCGTGCACAATATTTCATCACTTCACAGAAGTCTGGCAAACCATCAAACAAACTGACATTTAGTCATTATTTTTGTACAGTGGAAAAAAGGCATGTATTCATCAAATCTATGTGTTTTTCAAGTGCTAGCAAAAACTTTCATTTCCTTTATGCTCAACAAGATTGGCGATGCTTGGACAATGTATGCGCTCATATTTCAGACTTACGAAAAAAACATTTTTTCCACTGTACAAAAATAACAAAATTTGTATATTTTCACTGTTCAGGCTCTTATCTTTTGAGTTTGGGAGGTCTACTTGATGTTCCTGAAACAGTTCTCTAACCCCCAATTTTCTTATAGGTGGGAATTCAACAGGGAAGCCTTCTCTGCATGCTCTGTCCTCAACCAAATCTTTCATCGTGTCACTCCATATTTTACTGCTGGAAGATGATTTGTCTCATCTTTTCCTTTTAATGTTTTTGTCTACAAAGTTTGTACATAAATATGTGCTGCAGTATTGGGAGGGACAAGTTTGCATAGTTTTACATCTCTTCTCCAAGATTTACTACTTTACAAGTCTAGAGCTATATAGTACGATTAAAATTTCAGTTTTTATTAGTTACATTATTCTTTGTGTGTGTGAATGTATCATATTCACTTTATGGACTATTGGTTGATCATAGCTAACAACATAAATTTCACTTATATTTATAGCACATAAGATTATGCAATGTGGATTAGAGATTGCCTCAATTATGTGGAACATACTAGAGGCATGTCAATGTGATGTAACAACATCCAAGTTCACAAACAATTCTTTATCATCCAAAAACATTTAGAGCCACTTGAATACAGACTTGTAGAATGCCGCTCCACGTTTGAGCATGCCACTCAAACCTTAGTGCCTTGACTCTTTTTTATAGAAGCCACAGATGCCTACCCAATCTGCGAAGGCTTAACCTTGTTTCGTAAGCCTATACTTAGCTGTGCATCACTATTTGTGTCGTACGAAACCTTGGGACCTTGTCTCTTGTTGTGCAACACTTCTATCTTGCATGTTGAAGCCACGAAGCCTTGCATATGCCGCCCAAGCCTTTTTCAATGCCTTGATGTATTCTGGATGTTGCCTAACACTGCTGATGTGGTGAAGCCTTGTAATCTTGCGGGACCACTACCTTATGCTGTCATGGTTGGATTTATGTCTAACCTAATCTCATGTCAACATCGATACAGTTAGAGGGATGCACTTGTGGACATTGATCCATTTTTTATACCCAAGGACAAACCGAATGATCTGATAGAACTTCATCTGATGAAGGGGATTTCATGGGAAGATCAATGGCGATTTGAGGCATTTTGATATTTCTTGGTTTCTACAAGATTTTTCCTACTTTCTTTGGATTACTATTCTGACCCAAACTATCTTTAGGCTTGATTAATGTTCCTCCTTGTTAGTATAGTTTTAATGTTATAATACATTACAGCTGAGCACACTGTAACTTATTCTCGGGTTTGGAAAATTCTAAGATCAGAAATAAAAGCTATATTTGAAAAGATTAAGTGGAGTAACACAATAATAAAGTAGAATAATCTCTTGTCATTATAATATATAATCACAAGATACGTGCCTTGATAAGAGGCTTCTCTGCCCTCCTTTCATTTGAGAAAGGAATTAAAATATTTCATGACTTGTACATTTGGGTAGAGAAGCCTCTTCTCAAGGCACATATTTGGTCATTAGATATTATAATGACGGAGCTTGTAGAGTATAAATTGGATTGATATTGGATACTAGACAATGAAAAGCAATCTACTTTATCTCTAATGAAAACAAAGACCTATGATAAGTTCCAAGATTCAAGTTTGCTTCCAAGTTAACCTTGTAACTTATCATAGGTCTTATTGCAGCATGGTTTTGAATATGTGGACCTTCTCATGCTATTTTGTTTTCATTTTTAATAAATTAGATTGCTTTTCCTTGTCTAATTTCTTCGTCTTTTCCTTTTTTCCAGGTTTCATTGTCTTCTCTTGCTCTAGTTGGTGTGGAGTGGCTTTACTGCAAGAAGGTAAGATAAGATGACATTCTAGTCCTAGATATATTGGTAAATAATTAGAACGTGCAGATACTTTTATTCATTTTTTAAAAATATTTTTCTTTATTATTATGACGAGTGTTACTTTTTTTTGTAGGACACTATTACCTAATTAGCCACTATTCTTGGAAAAAATGGAAAGACAGGTACTTTCATTTTCTGCCACTTGTATTATTTCTTTAATGAATTTAATCTCAATAAAGATTAATATTATCATAGTCATGAGTTTTTTTAATAATACTCAGATCTTAAATAACACTCATAATGGACCCTATTTTAGCTTACAAAAAATGGATTATGAAACGTGGCTTATTTAACAAGCCACGTTAAACAAGCCACGTTAAATAAGCCACGTTTCAGACCCACAGTGAGCGTTTTAGGCATCTCATAGTTCAAACTAATGATGTTTTAGTTTACGGAAACATCATAACAGAATTACCCATTTCCAAACTATAAAAATAAAAGTCTCAAGTTGAGAGGTAGATGCTCATTATTTAAAGTATATGATTTATGCAGGAAAATAGTATATCTTCATCTGAATGTTCAGATGAACATATACCAAGACCTACTCCAGGGACAAATGAATATTTTAATGAAATGATATATTGTACTTGTGAAAAGTGCAAAAATAGAAAATTAAAGAAGCGTCGACTCGTTGGTATCCATAGGTTGAAGTATGGAGTTTATATAGAAGAGGTATACTATAATGAAATTTCAAAAATGCTTGTTATTAAAAAATATAAACTTTTCATATCGCATTATTATTAACTATTTTAAATGATATTGTAATGTTTAGCCAATCCAAGTTCATAATAATGTTGAGGAAAGGGCATATGACAATGATGATAGTGGCACTCACAATGAAGAAGAAGACACATATATGGGTGATACCACTTCTCAATTAAATGAAGATGGGGTGAACGAATTTTTACAAGACTTCTACACATATGCTGAAGAAGTTGATGATTCGCCCCTAACTCAACTTGCTAGGACGCCTCTTTACCCAAATGCAAATTTGTCTGTATTGGCAACACTTATGTTATTTTTGAACTTGAAAGTTATGCATGGAATGACGAATACATGCTTCACTGATATCTTGAGGTATATTTTAAACTCCTCTAAACTATATCTCTCCATGTCATTCAAGTTTTGAATATTGTGTATAGTGAATAATATAAAGATCTTTTGTTGTTTTATGCAGACTTTTGGCAGATAAGATACTTCCAAAGGAAAATAAGATGCCTCGTTCACAAAAGGAAGTATCTTCAGCAATGAAAGACATTGGGATGGAGTACAAAACATATGATGCATGTCCAAATGACCATATCTTATACTATGGTGAAAATGAAAATTTACAGCAATGCCCAATATGTTTCACCAATAGATATCGTGAAGATCAAGTGTCCAAGAAAGTTCCTTATAAGGTTCTACGCCACATTCCAATAACACCGAGGTTTGAGAGGATGTTCAAATGTAAAGATTTGGCAAAATTTATGGACTATCATGCACTAAGAAGGAGCCAAGATGGTGTCATGCGTATGGTGGCTGATAGCAAAGATTGGAAGGAGCTTGAAGAAAAATGGCCTGATTTAAGAAATGAGCCAAGGAATGCAAGACTTTCATTGGCAATGGATGGTGTCAATCCTTTCGGAGATCTTAGAACAACATACTCTGTTTGGCCGGTTTTCCTTGTTAACAATAATCTTCCCCCTTGGATGGCAATGAAAAAGAGCATGCAATGCTAACTCTAATAATACCAGGTATATGAACTTCTTAGTGTTATGTTCTCTTGAAGATGATGTACATTTACATGAATATATTTAAATTTTAATTCACATTTTATTCATAGGAAAACACCAGGTGAAAGATATGGACACATACATGGAGCCTCTCATTGATGAGCTATGTGAATTATGGAAGGGTGTCAACATGTATGATGTATCAAGACCTAGCAATGATAGGATCTTCCTTTTTCATGCAATACTTATGTGGACAATTCACGACGCTCCGGGGCTCTCTGTGTGTTGTGGTAATCTATTTATCATATTCATTTGTAATCATTCTATTTATGTTGCTGCCCATTAATTAAATATGGTTTCCATACTGATTTTTCAGGCCTACAAACTAAAGGGAAACATGGTTGTCCATCATGTGGGCCAAACATTGTATCTAGGCAATCAAAGGATCTTAAAAAAACCATGTATGATGAATAGACACTTCTTACCTCAAAACCATCGTTATCGCATGCATGAGAAAAATAAGTTCAATGGAAAGGAAGAGGAAAGGAGGCGGCCAAAAAGGATGAACCCTTTGAGGTGGAAATCAGCATATGACAAAAAGGAAGGGAGAGCTTATCCATTGGGAATGAAAAGACTATCTAAGTTTTATAAGTTAGATTATTACGAGCATCTCCCAATAGCTCATCTATTTGATACAATGCATATTGGAAAAAATGTGGCAGAGTGCTTATGGAAACATCTAAAGGGAACCAACAATGAAGACCAAATAAAATTAAGGAAGGACCTCAAAACCATCAATATGATGCCAAACATGTGGTTACATGAAAATAACACATATGATCTGCGCCATGGGTTCTTACAGCAGAGGAGAAACAATATATGTTTGATACTATGCGTGCCATAAGATTTCCAACTGGTTTTGGTGCGACATTAAAAACCGTATTCACAAGAGATGGTTCAGAGTTTTCTGGAATGAAAACACATGATTGGCATAATTGGATAAAGGTAATTCATGATATCTTATATTTCTTGGTAGTATAATTGAAATTTTCAATATATTAGTAATGTAGAAGATAATATATATTTTAAATGCTATTTTTCAATGTTGGTGTAGTATGTGCTTCCTACAAGCAATACAAAGCACTTTCAACCATGACATCGCACAAACAATTTACAAATTGTCCAAATATTTGAGGTATTATAAACCATCATTTGTTATTCAATAATTAATTTTTTCCTTCTATAAATATCATTTTCAATGTCTTTATAATTGTTTTAACATATATTTTGCAAATATTATAACTGGTGATATGTTAATGCTTGTTACTAAAATTTATAGGTGGGTATCATCTAAAGAGATACATCCAGATGAGCTGAACTATTGGAAGAGGAATGTTGCTCTTTTGATGTGTGACATTCAAATGTGTTTCCCTCCAAGTTTCTTCAATTCTCAAGAGCACTACCTTATACACCTAGTAGAAGAGATTGAACAATGTGGGCCCATCCATCTCAGGACAATGTGGCTTGTAGAGAGATATATGAAGGTCCTAAAACATTTTGTGAGGCAAAGAGCTCGACCTGAAGGTTCTATGGTTGAAGGGTACATGGTTTTTCAAACCATGGTTCATTTATCTGAGTACTTGCCTCAATTGCATCTGGAGGCTCCAAGATTATGGGGTGATCAACAACCTCAATCCATTGGAGATAGAAAACTAGAGGGTCAAGGAACTTCAAAGAGGATAAAAGGTAATCTTAAATGTTAGTAGTAGTTTTTAAATCCTAAGTATTGTATGATGCATCCTTTAAAGAATGGTTAGATCAATGATTAGTTAAATACTTTTTGTTGTAGATGCTAAGGAGTGGGAGTCATTGCATTTGTATGTTGCATACAACTCTAAATTTATGTTACAATGGATGGAGAAGTATGCTGAACAAAAGAAAATAGAAGATGAGAAGGCATGGGCTGATATATATAATAGACATGGTCAAAACTCTAATAGAGGACTTCCTGCATGCCATAAAAGAAAATGGCCAGATAGATGCTCATGGCATTGGTTAAAGACAAATGTTGAACACGAGGCAACCAAGGGAATGAAAGCAGTGACAAAAAAACAAGTAGATTTCGTTAAAGGATCTATAAATGGGGAGGTAATATACAAATAAAGTATTATGATGAAAATTGTTTAATCTAAAGATTTTTTATCGTTGAAACTATTTAGTTAACTTTTTGTGTCCTTGAATCTAATTGGATAATATGTACATATGCATTTAGGTAACATATTACAAAGCAATGTGGATTAGCGGTCATCATTTTGAATCAGGAAGATCGATGAGAAGCGGAAAACTTATGATAGTGGAATTTCAGCACCATTTGAAGTGGAGTGTCATTCACATGCATATGACACAAACACAATCACGAGTACACTTCGGTATTATGGAGTGTTGGAGGATATAATAGAGCTTGATTTCACATCTTTTAAAAAGTTATTTTTCATGTTGAATGGTATAGGCTCATTGAAGTGGGCCTTGAAAAACTATTTTGTTGCATGAGAATGGATTCAATATGATAAATACATCGAGGTTTGAATCTACTTCTGAACCTTATGTGTTTCCAAACCAATGCAGTCAAATATTTCTTGTTCCAAATTTAGAACACCTGGCTGGTCCTTTGTGATAGATTATGATCCAAGAGGACGAAGAGTCACCTTTTCCGAAGATGTAGAAGGCCATGATGTAATTGAAGAGGTAGAAGATCCACTTGAAGACATAGATGACCAAGTGGAGGATGATGATAACATGACTATTGATGATGAATATGAACAAGATGAAGTTCCAGAAGGACAAGAACAACATTTTGGTGATCAAATACATGAACATGATGAGTTTATTGATCATCATTTACCTATGGCTGAAGGGGATGAAGATCATGAGAACCATGGTATTAATTTATTTGTGGATCTGGGGCCCATTAATTATGGTGTATTCATGCCTCCAGATGAGGAAATTGTAATGTCAGATGAAGATGATTTTATTTAATCATAATGTAAACCTTAAATTCATTGTAAGGACATAACACAATTTGATATATTTTATGAGTGGATTGCTAATGTTTTTTTCTCTATGTCAATGCATACATTGCACATGTTTCCTTGTTTCATTAAATGTTTCCTTATTGAAGATTATATGAAGATGCACACCTTTTGGTCCTTTTGAATATATATATTTTTGATACATGAAATGAAATGGAAATTTAGTATTGCATATGTTATTATTCATTTGTTAGTGAAGTTGTTCAATGTTACATACAACTTTGAAGTTTTTTTTACTATTAATAATTTTGTTTTATGATATTTTGAAGGATCGTGGCAGGCCCTCTACATATGCACTAGAAAATCCTAACATGAGAGTGCCGCCGAGAAGTAAATCCCATACCATACTTTCTACATCCAACATTGAAACATTTAGTATTCCAATTCCGTCAAGCATGCCAACACATAATATAGCACCAGAGTTAAGGAGTAACCCTTCATGTGTGGGTTCTCTCCGAATTCACCCTCCAACACCACAACATGCTTCCTTGACAAGTATCATAGAATCACAAGCCAAAATTTTAACGCTCCTACCAGATACTCCTGAATTTTATGAAGTTAGACAGGAAGTAATTAAGCAAATTCATGCATTGGAGTCTACATTGCTGGAAAGTACAGGTCTTGCTGCACCTGAACAGGTATGCTTATGATAATTAATTATGTATAAAATATTCCTAACAGTCCTAATTATCATTCATGTGCTATAAAACAGTCATAACAACAATTTTTCATATTGCATGGTTTACAATAGTCCTAACAAACATTCATGCTCTATACATACAGGAAGAAAATGGCATGCCCCCTGATGTACCTATGGGGAAGCTACTGTGACCCCTATGACTGCAACAATCTCCACAGTGAACACAAAAGGAAAGAAAGAGGTTACAATCTTGTTAACCTCGGATGGAAATGTCTTAAAAGATGAAATGGGGTCGAAATTTTTCCAATTTCTATTTCATCGCGTAGAATGCCTATTTGGAAATACCATACAAGTGGATTGGAGAAAGCAAGCCAATTCTAAGAAAGATGAACTCTTTGAAGATGTCATAAAAGAGTTTGGAAATCCCGGTTTTAACAAGGATTTCATAATGGATTATGCACGGAAATTCATTCATTCTAAAAGAGACAAAATAAGGTCAAAGCTAACAAATGACTTGAGATATCCCGACCAGCTTGGATCACTAACCAAACAACATGGGATGAGCTTATCAAAGATGCCAAATTCAAGAGAAAGTCCTTCAAAAATCCAAACTACATGCCATCTGCACGAGAAGGAGGTAAAAGATGCCTTTGAGATACAACAAAGGCTACCCAAGCTAGGTTGTCAAGTATTGGGTCCCATAAATTGGGGTCGGGTGGGTATAATAGTATTCGTGGGAGCTTGGTAAGTGAATAATTTCATTTAATTTTTTTATATTTTTTTGGTGACTTGAATGTATTGGATGACAAATGATACTTGATAAATTAAAATGTCTTTGTACACTTAGGTTCACCAATTTCGAAAGGAAGCTTTAGATGAAGATCTGAAATATGCTTTAATGCATGGTTCCCAAGGGCTCGACAACATATGATAGATCGAGGGGAGAAATTGGTCATTGAGCATGAATCTGAGGTAAGTTTATTATAGTATTTGATGACATAATAAAACATTTAAGTATCAATGTTGTGATAATTTAATTAACTAAAGTATGTTGTTTAATAGGATGTGCAACAATCAAACTCCTTAAAGGGTGCAACTGACAGTGAACATGAAGATGCCACAGAAGGATGTGATGATTTTGTTGTTGGACAAAATGAATCGATTGACCTTCTTGCAACTCATCTGGAAAACAACCCAGAAATCCAACAGACAAGAGTTCAGGATGATTATCATGTTGCACCATCTATTATAGTTCCTCGTCAAAAGAGGACAAAAAAGAATAGACATTTTTCCTATCCGGCTAAATAGATTTAAATTGACTGTTATTTTATGAATTATTGGCTATTTCATTACCAGTGAACTTATTGATTTGTTTTATGAACTTATTGAGAGTTTGATCGGTCTATAAAACTGCTCAAATGCGTGTCAAACACAGATATTTATGTGATAGCCAGATTTATAGTATGTATCTATACATTTTAAGATGGCTTTTTTTGCCTCATAAGAACTTCTATAACCTTCTTTTTGATGAGATGGCTATAATATACTCAATAAGGTTGATTGATCTTTAATTCTATTATGATCATTATCTTTTGGTTTGCAGCCCCCAGGTATAAATCTTTTTGTTTATCATGTACGAGCAATTCATCCTTGCATCTAAATTTTGAAGAGTTGCAAACTAACATGAAGGGACTAGCTCTGGACTGGGATAAAGGGTAGCTGCTCTGAGCTACAGGACTGTAGATAATCCATTAATTTATTGAAATCAACACAGTTGATAATAACCCAAAGCAGAACTGGGAATAAGACTTGATATGATGTGTGAATTTGTAATGACGAGAGGTAAGAGTTATTAGGATTTTATTTATTTTGATTGGAGACTATATTCAGTCTCACAAATCATGATATCTTCTTGCACCAGCTCCTGGAATCCATCCTTTTTAGAAATGGTTTTCCGACTTCAATTTGTCCTGCATCTTTGCTCATTTGTTTTGATACATCAAAACAATCCTATTTTTTTTTCAGACCTAAATGGGCTTGTTTATTACAATGTTATCAATATTTTACTTTAATTAGTTTGTGACATGTGGGGCTAATCATAACAACTTGAATTGTTATATTCAAAAAATTGTAGACAAATGTATTGATCTCGTTTCAATAAGTCAGTAAGGTATCTGTTGAATCTTCCATTTCTAATCGTTTGCTTGCATTGACAGGTATGTAACTGCAAGTGCTTGTTCATATGGTCTACTTTTGCTTTGTGGAGGAAGAGATGCAAGCAGTGTGGTAAGAATTATAATTTTTGACCTTTTATTACTGGAGAATCTATATGCTTAGTGTAGTATGGTAGTATGGAACAGAGGCAGATTGTGTGAGGCAGATCCTATTTATTTTCTTCTGCTTATATCCATTCTTTATGAAAAACTCTATTAAGTGTTGCTGATCTTGAGCTCTATACTTCAAGCTTATGAGTAATTCGATTATTATGTTGCTGATCTTGTCTCAAAACACCCCCTTGCTGATTATGAGTAATTTGATTATGTTTTACTTCAAGTTGTTTGATGGATGCTTCTTGTGTAGGCATATTATGGTCCAGGTGTCACCCCCCTACCACCTCCTTATTTTGCATCCGGCCCAACTCCACATCCATACATATGGGGAGGTCAGGTAATAAATATTTTCAGTGTTTTTTTGAATCTTTAGGAAGCATGTTGTTGAAGCATTCAACTAATATTATGGAGTGGTAAATGTGCTGGTCTTAGCCATTATTGTCACCTTATGTGACAGCCCCTCCCTATGCTGTTGTGTATCCACCTAGAGGAATTTATGGACATCCCTCTGTGCCTGCTGTAAGTTCTATTGCCTTGGATCTTGTCATGCATGTCTTTTCTTTCATTGTGTTTTTCTTTCCTAGTAGGTTGATAGTGAAGGAAAGGACCATTCCTATGTTACCTCTTGTTGAACGAGAATTTTTGGCTATATTTTTGTGGACATATACTCTATTTTACCGTCGTAACTTTTTTGAATATTGTTGTCTTGATTACAACTATAGGGTGCACATACATTTAATCAATATGGCATTCCATCCATTGGAAATCCTACAGATGTTGTAATGGTAATTACAGAACATATTCTAGTTACCTCTATCATGAGAAGGTGGAAACTGTCAAACAAGTCCAACAGGAGTGCAGCTATTACATGTGGAGACAGAGATTTCCTGTGAAGGCTGAGAACAGGGTGGAAGGAAGAGAAGAGGTGGACAATTGGGTGATGACACTCACTTTCCCGCGTGAAGAAAGAGTTACCACAACAAGGAACAAAGTCAGTGCTGGTATCTACGCATTTCTTCCAATGGAAATGGTGACTGGATTGCCCTTCATTATACAGGCAGAATTTTTACTGGTGTCCTCAAGGGAAAGTATCAGGTGGGATGACAAGTGGAACAAAGGGATTCTCGACTGTATTCCCTCTGATTTTTGTTCAGCGTTTCTTTATCTTGTGAAAAGCGTGGAATCCGCTCCTCCGTCTTCCAGGTCGTATTACTTTGACAAATACTTGCCAATCTATCCTCCTTCGTATGCTCAGTTGGCAGGCGTTTGGGATGGTATTCAGGAATGACTCAGTACACAAGAAATCATTGTTTGTGAGCTCCAAAATGCATACTGCACACCTTTACAAGCTCAATGAATAGTCTCCGCCTTCAGAGACATACTGCAAAAAGCAATAGAAGAAGGTATGGAAAATCCCAATATTGTTTGGTCCACCGGAGTATTTATAATACATTCAAGCATGGACAATTTAGTTTCTTTGGAATTCTTGGGTGTGTAGTATGTAACTTACGACTGGTACTCCATTTGTATTGTGAAGACGTCTGGTTGGGTGCATGGCTTTTCTGAAGATTTATATGTTCAACTTCTTTGCTTTGTTGCTGAATACTGGAGGGAAAGAGGAATTCGTGCCAACCTCCAGTATTTTCCACTGTTTAAGTATAATAATGAAGATTATTTATGCAATGTCGCTTGGACAAGTTTATGCGACATATCTGCTTCTTGTGAGAAGAGAGTGTATTTTTCCAACAAAGTAGAAGACATTGAATGGTTTATAAGATGGAATAAGGAGCTGAGAAGCATGGCACCTTACAAATTCATACGAAAAAATACTTTAATGGCCATGAAAATTTGGGTGCTCATCAGTGGGCAGGTCTACAACGATGGCTGAACGCCCATGCTAAAATTACAGAACTTTCCATTTCAATGTTCATCAAGGGGCTTATTGAAGAAGTTCACGTCTCCAGAAATAAGGAATTTGTTGTACATGCTGCTCAATTTCTGCATTTTTCTTCGGCAAACAATTTTATTCATTCTAAACAAATGCAAGGTTTATGTTCAACATTGCCGGTGCTTAATGATTCAGGAACCATTTTCCGTAAGGGTCAAACGAAACTTGTCCCAGCAGCCATAGGGAAGTGGGCTAAGCTAATGGGTAACAATAGATGGGCTGCACAAGAGGCTGTTATACTGTCAGATGATTACCTACAACTTCCGTCTTGTGTTGTTGGATTGACTGGCTGAGGACCTAATTCTCTAAAACACTTTTTCACCAATGGTCTTAGAGCAGTAGATATTCCAGACCTAAAACCACCAAATGCTGCAGTATCTGGATTTCCTTTCTCTACTGGACAAGATGAAGCCATTATCCTCTTACAGTGTATTCAGCACTTAGTAGTCACCTCTGGTGGGTCGCTGCCTAAAGAATTCAAAAGAATCGTAATGGAAGGAAAATGGTTAAAAACCCACATGGGATATCAATCACCTACTGTGTCTTTCTTGTTAGATGATGAGTGGAAATACGCTGGTCTGCAATCGAATGATCTTTCTTTCATTGATTCTACATTTTACAGGAATTCTATGAGTAGATTCAAGATTGCCCTGGAAGACATAGGGGTGGTGGTTAAGTTTGGATATGCATGTGAAAGAGTTGCCGACCATCTTGGAATGAGAGTGACAGTGTGTGATAAGTTAAGAAGCATGCTGACAAATCTTTAATGGTTCTTCCTGATGGGATATGATAAATAGGATACCTGAAATCCAGATCAATAAGGTTATTAGTTACAGAAGTAAATTCAGAATAAGCGGAAGAAGGAAATTTTGATTAAACACCTCTGGGGTAGCTGTGTATGAATTTCAAAAACCCAACCTTTTGAGTCCTTCTAGGGAGCAGACATTTACAAAGATCTCCCCTAAAGAAAGGTTGGGAATGAAGGTTCAAAACATAGGGATTTTCAAACTCCTACACGAAACTCCAAAAGTATTTCATTATAATTAAAAATGTCATACAAGTCTGAAAGATAAAAATGAGATTATCTTAACGTATGCAAATGACCAAAATATGTCCATGGAATACAAAAGTGTAGATAGACAACACATCAATAAGAGGAGTACCATAAGCCTCCCTGATTAGGAGCGGAAAATCGGTTTTACCAAAAGAGGTTTATCTATGTAATTGAACAGAAAGAACACAAAATTCAGTATGACCTTGGATTGATTCTAAAAACTTACCAGGCAACTGCCATCCAGCTTGCTGGAGAAAGATCTACACTTCTCAAGGACATTAGCTGTGGATAACCTCGTGCAAAATCATTGATCTGAAGGCAAATGTCAACTAATAAATTAGAATTTATCTCTGCAATCAAGGGTCTGCAAGAACAAACTGTCAAATACAGAGAATTCCAAACAGTAGGGGTCAACTTCAGGACTCTGTCATTCATTTAGTTTGATAAGAATTGAGGGCGACCCTTACACCAGGCTTTTTGTGTCTTATTCTCCCTAGAAACCACATGAATGAATTTGCCTCTGTTAGGCGACGAGAAAGGATAGAACACGGTTGTTTCCAGACTAATTAACTATAATAAGAATATTAAGGTTTACCTTGTCAATCAGAGGCACTCTTGCATAAGGTTTTGATTTCTCGAAGTACTCAAAATAAAGGCTGCCAAGCCTGTCTCTGTCACGTAAATGCCATGAATTTTCACGATCAAACCCTGAATCTTCATAAACAGCATCCTAGGTCCCTTCAGATCTGTCGCTGGTATTGCTTAAAGAGCTGGATAATTTATCATTATCACTGCAATCACTCCAGGAATCAGTGCTGAGATACTTGAGTTCAGAGTCGCTTCCGTCACTTTCTTCTCTAGGAATCCTGTCGTAGCACAACAATATGTTTTCATTTATAAACCTAGATGCCAGGAAAACAACCATCTTTCACATTATGAATCAGAAAAGTCGCATTGAAATTCCCCTGTTTTCTTACAGTCGTCAAATTCAGACATACAGATTTCTTATTCTCTTCAGTATTCTCTTTGTGCTTTCTTTAACAATGGGCAACACCTACTGCTCTACATTTTGATCCTCAGAAAATGAGATTGTAATAGATCTTACGACTGTTACAGAAATGGTGGAAGATGTCAATAGCCTCGACAACTTAATCTCTATCATTCAGGAATGCCTTGAAGCCATGGCCAACAAAAATGACAAGGTAAAGCACAACTTTTGTCTCTCTTACTCTCTATCTTGTAGTTATGTTACAACTTTAGAATATAATATTCATACATTTTGCAGGGCCAACACAATACAGCCGCACAAGAAGCTGGTAGTTCGTCTTGGTTTTCTTCTTACACAAACTTTGGCAAGAATTTAGTGGAAGAGGTGTTGAAGCGTGCAGAGAGAAATCGTTGCACGGTATTGAAGTTCATCACTTTGTATTATAAATGAATCCTACTTGTTCTTTTTGCTGATTAATATTTCTCTGTTTTTGTAACAGGCGTGCTTTAAGTCTAGTTTTAATCGTGAAACCCAAAAAGTTGTTATTGATTTTTTCAAAGAAGCGTCTCAGATTCACTCCCTCGCAGCAGGGTTGTGTGTTGTCAGATATTTGTTGGACCAAATAGATCAAATTTCCAAAAATAGGGCTGAATGTGTACAACTCCTGAGATACTTGTGTGCGATAGACAGGCACGTGAAATAATTAGATGACCAACAGCAGCTCAGTCAAGCTGTGCATTTCATTTTCGAAGGATGCCTTCTATGTCTCAGACTAATGAAATCTCAGAGACTATCCAGGTAATACTTGGCTAATTTTCCACTGTATAAACTATCAAAAGACTATATTTTTAAAGCAAAATGTCATTTAAAAATAATTTATAATTGTTTGTTACTGTGTAGGCTTTTTTGTGCTTCGGTGGATGCTGGGGATTTACAAAACCTTGAATCCCAAATAAAACATACCTATCAAGATCTCACTTTGGGAGCTGTGATTGGTGTTTTAGATAATATGCCTCAATTTTCTCCTCCAACGCAAGGAGAAGATCCCTCCGCAGGTTCATTGGCTTTAACTTATATCTGATATTCTTTCACAAATATCTAACACAGGTTTTAAATAATGTATATTTTGATAATTACATAATATGATCATATTAAAATAGAACCGAGAGAAGTATATTTTGAGATTGGAAATTACCATAGATAATGGGATTTTGGGTAGGATAACATTTAGTTATAATTATAATTTTATCTCATTTCACATCATGTCGATTCTGAAGCAAAACATTTTATTTTGCAGTTGGCATAGAAGAAGCCAAGTATAAAGTAATTAGGCTTCTGAAAGTGAATCCGATGGATGAATCAAAGAGATGTACACTGGCATTTTCAATGACAAGCTAGAAGTTCTCGAAGAAGTGTATGAAGATGCTCTACTACCTTTTTTTTCTAATCATCTTGGGGTGCGTCGGCATCCCATAATTGAAGACTATTGCAACAAGGAGGTCATGCAAGTAAGCCTTGAACATTCTAGTGAGACAAGCAATACAATGCATGTCGGGCTCATCAGGAAACAACTCGATGTCTCCCTGTATAATGAGCTTGTGTAGCATTCCCTTTTGTATATATTGTATATATTGTATATCAAGGGTTAACGGAATTTAGACACCCTTTTGTATTTTAGCATTGTATTTCAAGGGTTAACGGAATTCAGACACCCTTTTGTATCTTATCTTATTTGATATTAATAAAATATTTGTGGACCCATTTATTGGGCACAATATTTAAATCAAATTGTTGTTAATTTATAAAATTAATTACCAGACCACTCCGACATCATAGATGATATGTAACTTCGTTGATTGCACTATATGATATTTGGTTATTGTGTAGTTTTAAAATTCATATTTTTCATTCTTTAAATTCGTATCGTCTCTAGAGAGACAATAAAAATTGAAATTAGTATTGTCTCCAGAGAGACAAAATGTTAGTATTCGGTATTGTCTCTAAGGAGACAATAATGATATTGTCTCTAGAGAGACGAAAATTATATTGTCTCTCAAGAGACAAAATATGTATCAATCATTATTGTCTCTTGAGAGACAATATTAGAGACACCCGCTTTGAGACAATTAGACGATATACACCCGCTTTGAGACAATAATAGAGATAATATTCAAAGTGATAGTATCGATATACAACTTTTTTATTGTCTCTATTTGAGACAATTTAGTCAAATTTTGTCTCTATTAATGTCTCAAATGACCCCCTTGTAGTAGTGTGGCAAAGAGCATTTTTTAATATTCAGTGATAGTATTGCCAAGGTTTCTAGGATTACACACTACTATAACTTCCACCACGAGCCTAACCCCTCCCCACAATTATACTAATTATCCAATTATGGTCGAATTTCATCATTTCAATTTCTTTTTTTCCAATATTTTCATAATAATCTATTATTTTGTGGCTTTCATACATTTAGTATTTTCTTTCCCTATACAAAGGATCTATAAATTAAGCATCCACATGAGTAGATTCAAGTAGAGATGTTTTGCTTCTAAGGGAAGGGAAAAAGTGGATGTTTTATGCAAGAAGAGAAAAACGTCTAAGGGAGAAATGAACCGAGTATTATAATTGATACATTGACCATCGGTCATACTGCCATGGTTAGAAAATCAGGGGTCGAATGTGTAGATGATAATAGAGGAAGTCACAAAATGAAGATATTTAAACCATAGTGAAGAAATAATTCAATAGAGAAGCCAACCATGAACTATCTAGTAAATGAAATTGTACCTCATCTATGTCAATTACACGGTTTTCACATAGGACATCAATGTGGTAAAATGAATCTTTGTGTTCATTAAAGCATTTCCCCACATTTAACATGTAGTCAATTTTGTATGACACAAAGATACGTGATTCCCTTGAGTTGTTTTTAGCATAGAGGAGAAAGCGTATGTCATGGGAAACTATATATTACATGTCAGTTGCCTCATGAGATGACTAATCCACATGATTTTATTCTCTTTATAAGGGTGCCACTCATTTCTATCTTCTATTAAAACACAATAATATAATTGTCATGTGTCTCACCTCTACCACTTCCCCATGTAAAAACTCCCTTGTTACAACCATCACATAAACATGATATACAACATCCCCTTCTTCATCTCCCTTCTTGTTCCACCACTATCTCTCCTCCATTCCTCTCTTTTCAATGTATCCATTGCACTACTCGAATGAGATTACTAGTTTAAATTTAAATTGAAGTGTTAGTAATACGTAAGTTGACCATGAAAAAAATGACTAATAAACCCATATAATACAAGCCTTATAAAATGAAGTGAATAATATTGACATTTGATAGTGACCGATCTAATTATTTTCATTGACGGTAAAAGTGGGTTGAGGGGACCCTACCCCGACACAACAAAATTAATGGAGACATAGATATATCAATGAGGATAAAAAGGACTAGCCTCTTCAAGCGGCACATAAGGTGAATAATAAACAACCAAACTTTTAAGATAGATATGATTTTCAGGGAAGTTTGGTATATTCGGTTCCATTTTCAGCATATGAAGCCATGGTTCCCTCTATTCAATCCTGTGACCGAAACTTTCCATGTCAAAATTGTTTTGGTCCAACTTTCTTATTTGACCCTCGAGCTATTTAATAATTTGTAATTAGTTATGTGTTTAATTATTAAAATTACAATATTTTTATATATACAACTTACCATATTATTATTTTTGTATTTTTTCTATGGATTGTTATTTTTCCATATTTTGTATCCACCATTCAATACTCTTCGTACTAAAGTTGCTACTATGTTTATAGGTTTCCAAGAGTTCCCAAGTGAATGGAAATATCACCATGAAATCTAAATTGACATAAATTTAAGTTAAAATTAGGAGAGGGTACAAAACAGAATATATAAAGAAAATTCTGATTTAAATGAATGATTTATATTAAAAACAAATATCGTACTTAACACTAGCCGGAATTTTTGAGGGATGAGATAAAGTAAAATTATTTAAAAATAAAGGATCGCCTATTACTTTCAGGAGAACAAGACATGAAAATGGAAATGATATTTGAACAAATTTATACAATTTTAGAAGATCCCAAGGCACGCCACTTGTAATTTACTGATGTTATTGGCTTTTCTTTGAATTTTATAATATTTTGTGAATTTTGAATTTGAAATCTATACATAGTCAACTAAGGAATAACTTCTATTTAAATATGTGTGTGATAAACAGCATATGAGTTATAACAGGAGAAATGTATTCAGACTAGCAATCGTACGTGAAATGTATGATGGAAACGCCGAAGGGGATATATTGAAGAATTCAAAATGGAGTGAGATAATTAATGGGAGAGGAAGAGGGGAGAAAAGAAGGGGTATGAGGGTAGAGAATTGCAAGGGCATGGAAGTTGGAATGGGGAGGTAATTCGAAAATCCACCCTCAAACATCCACATGAAATTGCTTGGAATCATTCAAAGTTAAAAAGGCGGGTTGTGTAAGATGTTGATGCAACTCTGTGTGGAGATATTTCATAACGTAAGGAGTGGTCGAACAATAATGGTGAAGTAAAAAAGTGTTTACAATTTCATCTCTTACATTTATTGGGTAGTTAACATAGATGTAAATGCAAGGGGAATTCTAAGCACATGTTTCATGAGACACAATAGAGACAGAAGATATGGAGTTGACCTAACATCGAAAGGTAGCAAATACACACATGTATACTGGATTAGGGTTTCTCTCTTGCTATGAGGACAACAAAAAGGTTATTCCTTAGCAACAATCGTGATGGTTTCATCTGTCGACAACCATTACCGCCAATGATACACCAAGTAAAGCAAAAACATTCCTGCAAACCAGAATACAACATATGTTGCTCATTATTTGTAGCACGAGAATAAATGGTGCCCATCTCCTTTATGAAAATTGAAAGGGTAGGGGTCAAGGAATGTAGCATGGAGGAGAGAAGGAAAGTAAGAAATTAGCATGGAGGAGGAAAATTAACTACGTGCAAGCCCTACACCTATTCGATGGCTCAGAATAATCCTCCCCAAAAATTATCTTGTATACAAATTTTTTTATCCTTTCTTTCTAGTTGTAAGCTTAAGGAATTGTACGATAATCAGTGGTTTAAAAAAACCATCATAATTGAGGCCATCAAGCCATCAAACATATCGGTGAAAAGGTAGATTTGATCTGTCAATTAAGTTTGCTAATTTCTTTTATTTGATGGCACAAATGATTTTGATTGGACAATGTTTAATTTGATAGGTAAGACGTAGACATAAAAGGGATATTTGAAATTAAAGGTGGATGTAAAATACTTGCATGTCTCACACTTATTCCACATAGCAAATTGTTCCTACCCAAATAATATTTGTCGTTTGTGTTCTAAGTATTTGTCTCAAACTCGTGCACAATATTCACGTGAGTGAAATGCGAGATAAAAGGGGCCAAAATTAAAATTTGGTGAGTATTCAATAGGGGCCAGGTTTGAAACCCAACCACACTTGTTGCTTCTTGTAACACTTTGCAAGCACGCTTTGTAGTTTCAAGGTCGAGTAATTACTGAAAAAATAGGAGATGTAGGAACACTCATCAATAATTGAGCCCCTTCAAGGAATGGAAGTATGAACTACACAAATATTTTATCCATCGATTGATATTTTCTATTTTTTATTTCACTTTTTATGGTGTAAAGTTTTTTGAGTGGACAAAATTAAAACACTTGTTGATATGGAATTTAATATACTAAATGTGATAGATCAATTTACTTCTATTAGAAATATTTGAGAAGTGAAAAATATGGGAAGATATTTCCACATGTATATAGGGCCTATTAAAATCTATTTTGTACCAAGGAGAAAATAAGGAGGTAATTTTTGAGCGGGGATATGATTAAATAATTATTGAGTAACATGTGTCCACGAAAAAAAATAAATAGAAAAATACATTGTAGGATGAACAATCTTAATCACTTGTGATGGTGAAAGAATGTGTTATAGGGGTGTTGATAAAAATGACAATGGGGGCATTGTTCTCGAGGGGTCACTCAGTCAAAGCACAATGTTGTTTCCAATTATTTCATGTCTTCTTCTATCAACATGTCTTTCTTCTGTCAATGTCGTCAAGAAGGCCGACAACATGATATCATGTAAGGTGATTAGGACTTTCATTTCTCCATCAATTAAAAATGTGCACATAGATGGAAGAGATTAATTCAAGATTGTTGATATGGACGAAGGTGTGGAAATAGACGATCATATAAACCACAAATACACTCTATAAATTAGCTCCATATTTCTACGTGTGCAAACACTTTTAACATAATACTTTCACAAATAAATGATCACCAACAACCAATCTCAGATTATTTTGAAATCTCTTACACGTTCAATGTGTATTCATCATAGTTCCATTATTAATGTTTAGCGAAAGAATGAAACAAAATCCTCCAAGAAAACCCCCATTTAGCCTCTGAATAATTAATTAAACTCAAATCTAAAATAGTACGTTCCAAAAGCAAACCATTTCACCTTTCCGAACCTTCACTCACCAGATTGGTCTACTATTACCAGAATATTTTTGTTGCATAGCTCTCCCTATAAATTCTTTTGAATGGCAGGGTTAAAACCGAGCTGGACTTTGCTATAGGAAAAATAAATAAATTGTAGTCTATCCCACAAAATTATGTATTTCTGTAGAAATTTGAAATTCAATTAAGAGTGTATTATGGCAAAGAGAGGAGGAGAGGATGTGGGAATTGACCTGGGGACTACATACATCCACATAGGTGTGTGACAACATGAAAGCGTAGAGATTATTGTGAAGGACTAGGACCACCGAATGACACCATCTTACGTGGCCTTCACTTCAAGTCGACACTGAGTGCCAGCCCATTGTCGACACCACCAAAAGCCAGGTGGCCATGAATTCTAGCAACACGTTCTCCGATGCCAATCGACTCATCATTTCTGTTCCTTCCGTGCAGAGCAACATGAAGCTCTGGCCTTTGAAGGTCGTTAACAGCCAACAATGAAAGTTCAATTCAAGGACTATTTGTGGCGGAGGAGATATCGTCCAAACTGGTAGTGTGCTTAGCAAATTTCAAGATAATCAAAATGGAAACCTTCTAAGGCACATCAACATATATTGTTACCTGAAACCTTTCTAGAACAAGAATAACTCCAGCCAGCTCTGGCAACAAAGACATTGATAGTGTCCTTGGTGTTATGTTCAATCATGAAAAATAGTTAGGGACCATGAAACAAAGTTCTCTCCTTTAAATTTACTGAATATACTGCTTCAAATTCCTTGTAATGAGCTAAAACAGAGATTATTTTGTTTCTGCATTTTTTGCGGATGGGGTTGGCCAATTAAATGTTTCACATAAGTAGATATTTCTCTTTCAATAAACATGTTATTCAGTTTACAGTGATGGAGAGGATCTTAAATTTAATTAGTTGGCTCACGGCTAGCCACTAGGTTTATGCACATCAGACTATTCATCCTCATCAAGTCCAATGTCAATTATATCTATGGAAGATCTAGTATCTTTGTCACTTTCATCCTTTGTTTTCTTTGAAAATGAAAATCCCTGATAGGTTACTTGACCACTGTGATCAAATGTAGTTTTCTCAAGTGAAATTCATTTGGCACCAGTTCCTTAATTTATTTCTCTTTTCTCACCCAAGAGAAAAAAATTCATTTAAATGCATTAAACATTAATAGGCACAAATTATTATTAAGATAAGTGCCACGCTGATTCTTTTATGTGAGAATAAAAATGTGAAAAGTAGAATAAGAATTCAGATTATAGATTTGACAGAAACAACAACACCTTTGCAAATTCATTAATAATTTCAATAACCAATACTTGCAAAAAAACACAAAATTTGTTTTCTTATCGTACAATACCTAGCATGTGTAAATAACAAGTTGTTGTAGGTAAGTTGGAACTGAGTTGAAAAATGCATGCATTTACCAATAATAAATACAATGTTGTGTGTGGAAATTTTGTGACTTGATCAGAATTAAATTAATGAACTACTTAATAGTTAATAGCGAAGAGTTGAAATACACTTTAAACCACCAGAAAAAATGAGAGGCCAGCCAACATGTCTCCTATAAACTATTTTTCCTACTAAAGATGGTTAATAGAGAAATTCTTAAGAATTGGGAAGCTTTTATAAGAATAACCAAAGTTGGCAAATATTTCCAGGACATAGAATATGAAAAGCATAATATTTTAGGGTAATATTTGAAAAAGGGCGAACAAATTACTCGAATACTTGTGAATTTGGTTGATAAGAAATTAGATACATGTTATATACGAAAGACTGGCTAATGTGTTTGGAGGAATTTTACAAATTAGAAAATGCTTTTTTTTAACAGACCCAAAAAATAGTCAAATTTCAAGGAAGATACCATAAACTTGGCCACGACTCTCAATTGTGCAGCTAAGAAAAAGACCGCTAGATAAAATTTCTAGGTTTTGACTTTGTGCTTGTGAGGCTTGGAGCTCAAATGCTGCCTCATACTTATTATGTTGGCAATCTACCGCGCAGAAATTCTCCAGAAGTAAATATACACTCATCACCTGAGGCTAGTAATTGTCCTCCTCGCCATAGACTGTCGCCTCGTCCTTGCCATAGACTGCATATAAACATGGTTCGTGAGGGTAGATATAGTAAAAAAAAATCGTTTGAATTCGTTGGTTTGCGTTAAAGGTGTTTAGGGTTTCTGTAAACAGCCTTCACAGTGGCTGAAGTGGAAAAAGGAACCTTCTGCGACCTGCCTGGACTTCAAAACGAATTTGAACATGAGCCTCGAATGTATAGAATTTTCCCGAATCGTTAATGGTTATTACACAAGGCACCAGAATTATTTAGCAATTTTTTATTATTTCATGCACTGACCGAACAGAAAAGGTGGACAATCTGACACGACTGAACTTGCCTACCATGCACAGGCCATACCGCCGGTTTCACGCACTGCAGGTTCAGAATCAGGTCGTTGGAATGCAATTTGGGCAAGAAAAACCCTGTTTTCACAGCTGCAGAAGACTGGAGAACAAATAGCATGCATCCAGCCACCTGTCTCCACCATGCAGCGAGAAAAACAGAAAATAAAATATCCTAAACATTCTATTAACATGCCTGAAATATTGTTGTCCGATGGATTTCAACGCATCCGGGAGGAGGAATGTGAGCGGTTTGATCTCTGACTATTGTCAGAACCAACAGGTCGAAGCTCACTACAAGAATGCCTTCGGCGTAACTAGATATGAAGGCATATATGTAACATAATTTAAATAGGGAAATTCTATCTTTTACTGACAAATAGCCTTTTGAAACGTGTTTGGGTTTATAACTTTCTGCTCTGTTTCATGCGTCACTGGAACAAAAATATTATATTCGTGTATGATAAGACAACGGTTAGAAAATAATCTAAAATGATCATCCAATCCATAGAAAAACAGAGAGACCATGTTAAATGCAGACACGAAAGTAACAAGGGTTTGTTCACCTTGAGTAGATGCACCAGAAAAAGGCTGAGCAGCCATTTCCTCCAAATGCAGCTTGGTTTCCATGGAATGAACAATGCCTCCAATAATTGCCAGAATTCGCTTTGCCCGGAGCACTGGAAAGTGGATGAACAGATGAAGATATTTAGTTCAAAGCAATTTAGTTCAGCCCTCTTTCACACGCCCATACGCATGCACTAAATCAAGGGTTTTATAACGCCAGGTATTTCCGAGAGTCAGCTTGAGCCCTCGAGTCGCGGAAATCTTTATTTATTTATCTTTTGTTTTCCTCCCAATCACACAGGTCGTACCACTAGGACGACTTTAGAGACTTTGACGACCATGGCAAGACTCCTTCAATAATTGAGTTTGAAAGTATTTTTTCCACTACCGCTTAGAAAAATTCCAGAGAAGCGACACGGATAATTGTCTATATGTAATTATTTTGTAAAACAAGATTACAGAAACATTGCTTCATGTCTAAACACAGTTGTATTAAAAACGTCTTGCGCTTTTTCTTCACCTAAAATTTCAATGCAATCCAACTTTCTGTGGGCACTGAAGTCTCTCTAATGTTGTCAGTATCGAATCCAATGAAACAGTAGTAGCCAAAGCAATTGCTGCGATCAGTTGTATCCTTTTCCATGTCTTACTTCCTCCTCCCTTTTTGTTAGAGGCTGAAAAAATATTGTTTCTATGAATTAGTTTTTAATGAAATATTTCTTCAGTGACGTGTAATTGGGTGTTATTTTAGTTTTCCTACAGTCAATTGTAATAATTAAATTTTTAGTTTTTTCAAAGATAACATATAAGATTATTTAGCCTAAACATTACAATTTTTTTAAGTTGAAGTGGTCAACCAACTAAAAATAAATACCCCAAAAAGTTGTAAATAACTTATTGCTTAGTTCACAATTCAACTTTATAAATACATAAGAATTCAATACACTTGAGGTACCAAAAAAATCTAACAAATCACAATTTCTAAAACAAACAAAAATTTAACTAAGCAACATTAATTATCAATAAACAAAACAATGGCATAGATGAAACAATATTAACAAATAAAAATATAGCACACATTATTTTTGGGTATAATGCACTATTACGAGCATCATATATGCATATGTGAATGTTGTTGAGTGTTTGGTATGTTTATGGGTTGGTTGGGTAGATTGCCTAAGTGTGGTGTAGGAGAAGACTATGGGGATCTTTCTTGTGGGGAGGCATAAGAGAATGTGGGGAGGCATAAGAGTTATTTTGTGGAGGGAGTTTGGGATGGGTTTCCACCTTGGAAAAGAAATAGCTTGCATTTCTTACTTGTTATGGGGGAGCCATAAGAGGAGGGAGGCATAAGAGAATGGGAGGTATAAGAGGTACTTGGGGAGGCATAAGAGTATGTAGGGGTTTTGAGATGAATATATTGGGGTTTTAAGGTGGACACCCATTTCCCATTGGGAGGTATAAGCAGCTTTCCCCATAGATCTTACTCCTTTGGCTTTTGTATGATGAAGCCTTGTGTATTTTGTTTGTCTTTCTTGTGACTGTCACTACATTATTTGGATTGTATATGATTGTAAAATCTAGCATTGTGTTGTGGAAGCTTGTTTGTTGCCATGAGTTGAATCCATTTCCTATTGTAATGTGGTTGGGGCTCGGGGGCCAATGAGGAGGACGACTTCTCCTCTTCATTGGAATTATTGGTTGGGTGGAGAGCGTTGCCTCTCCCCATTTTCTTTATTGTGACCAAATGAAATCTGGCGGATCTCTCTTGTTGTTGTTTCTTGGAGCTGTGTATGAAGACAATTTCGCATTCCTCTTTGGGTTCCTTATTGTAAAAATTTCCCACTTTAAGTGGATGACATTGTAATATTATTTGTGGTGAAAAGATGCTCTATTTTTGGATGTGAAAGTTACATTTAAATGAGAAATATTTATTTTGTAAGTTGTCTTTTGGTGAACAGAAAAGAAGTTGTAAAGGAAATTATTTCAGTTTAATAGAAGTTGATTTACTTTATATAAAATGGAGTTGCTCCTATTTGGAAATATGTTGATTGAAATACTTTTGCAAACTCTCTGTTTGAAGGCTGGAAAAGTCTATGTTAGGAAATATTACATTTCTCTGTATTATTTGAAAGGCACATTTTGAAAATAGAACTACATTCTTGCTCTTCACGCATTGATTAAAGGAAAGTTAAACATTGTAAAATTGGAATGGAATGAACTTAAATATTTAAAGTATGGAAAATGAAATAGATTAATTTCCAGTTTAAAATACGTAGATTTCTTTTAGATCACTGTAAACCTGCAATAAACATCAGAAAAATGTTCAGAACAATCTACAACAATGAAAGACAAGTAGAAACATTAAAATGAACTAAGGATGATCAAAACGCATCCCAAAACTGATTATATTGCTCAAGAAATTTACTTAGAACTTTATTAATTGGGTAAGAGGTAGAAAAATGCCTTTGCAGAAAAAGGAGAATTAAATCCAATTTGAAATCCCAACCATGATCAATTAATCCTTGCAAATCCATCCAATTTCTATCAAGTGTGATTCTCCATGTCGGTTTGGCATGTTGGAGAAGGAAGAATGGCGGATCGAATTAAATATGGCAGTTGAAAAGTTCAGTTCACATTTTAAATGGCAGGAAATATGTTTCTTAAATTTCACCCATCTAAGTTTGTTGAAAATAAGAATTTTTTGCTTCCTATGCAAGGAGGAGTTCGAGCCCTTTCCATAAAGTCCTTATTTTCTCAAATCTGAGCTTCCAGTCGAAAGTTATGGCCATCTGAAGTTTTGTATCAATTCTATTTTTTAAAAATCAAAAATCTAAGTTCAAAAGTTACTTTTGCTAAGTTTACTCCATGGCCATGCAACCTCGTCATTTCACTTCTGGAAAACCACTTCCGCAAGTTCGTGGGCCCGCATCTTCTAACTTAACTTTTTGAAAAATTGGCAAAAATTCTAAGTTTGCCGGTTGGCTTGCCTTCCACGAGTCACTGCTTTGATCGACACATGGCGTCGTTAGGTGTCGGCGGAGGCGTAGGTTGTTTTTAACCTTTGCACTTTTCAACACAAAAGCCAATATTTCTAAGTTTTCCTCGATAGTCCGCTTTTTTTGCTTGTATCTTTTAGGCTAGACACATGGCATCTCTAGGCATCCACAGAGGCATAGATGTTTTAAAACCTTTTCCCCTTTCAAGAAAAAGAGTTAAAATTAAAATTACCTCCGGTGACCCACCTTCCCACATTGACTTAAAAGCTTGGACACGTTTCCTTTGTAGCTCTTAGGCATATTTTCTTCCCTCGGTGCGAAGCCTCGCCTCGGAGCTCCCGGGCGCACAAATGAAAATTGTGATTTTTAGCTAAAAGTGCAAAGTTTCAAATGTCTCCCTAGGTCTGCCCAAATCGAAACCTTCCCAGTGAAATTTCTTCCCTAGGCCCGGTTTGGGAAAAAAATCCTCCCAAGGCCCATCGCCCGTAACTTGAGAAATATGAGGAGTTAGGAGGACTTCTTTATATCATTGGAAAGGGGAAGAAATTTCCTATCTAATGGAAATGTTTTCAGAAAGTGTTAAGTGCATGAAATATAAATTAAATTACCTTTTTTAAAAAAATTATTTCAAAGTCTTGGGGTGACTTTTAAGAGGTCACTTTATGGGGTAAAGGAATGTTTTTCTAACCCCATGTAAATAAGAACCTTGGTTAGTGTTTAGACCTTGTGAAATTAATTACCTTGGGAATTTAATTTTTTGGCCCCTTTGACCCTCTAAAATTAATTAAGGAATATTTAACTATAGTGTTAATTTAATTATTTATTAAATTAACACCTAAGAGAAATTTAACTATATTTGGATTAATTACACTCATTAATTTTGTAATGTGGATCTAATATTTGTTATAACGGGAAAATTTCATTTATTAAATTATAATTGAATTTGAATCTTTGTTGTGACAATTGTTGCTTTGAATCTTGGTAGTGGTCACACTTTAAAAAAAAAATATTCCATAACTTTTCTATATAAACCTTGGTTGTTCTTAGGTCTCGAGTGGAAGTTTTAGTGGGCATTACACTTGGCATCAGAGTTGTGGGTTCAACGCTTGGACCCTTGGGAACACTAGAAAACTTGAGACATGAACATTAAACCTAGTGCAATATTAAACCTAGCACACTTTTAAATCTAGAAAACAACCTTGTTTGAAAATTACATATTTTAGTAAACATGGAAAAAACTCAATAAAAACCTAGAATAACGAACTAAATCTCACCTTAGTTTATGCAAGAGGCGTGGACAAGACGACGGGTCCTTTCACATAGATCTAGACTTGCCACCTCTAGATCATATTAGCAGATCATCCTATGTAACACCCACTAAAACAACCCACTTGAGACCCAAGAAACAACCTAGGGTTAGTTAGGAAAAATTATGGAATAATTATTTTTGTTTAAAAGAGTCTACAACCGGGTTACAAGACAACAATTTTCGAGTAACAAGCTCTAACACAATTCCAGTCCATTTAGAAAAAATTTTCTTCTATTACTAATTATTAGAGGTCATAAGGTCTAAAATTTATGGTTAGAAGGTTCAATTAGGTTCAAAGGGTAATTTCTCACCATACCCACTCTCTATCAGGCTTAAAGTTTCAACCCGATTTCTTAAAACTTAGCACATTCAATTTTTTCCTAAATTACTCCCATTAGATAGGAAATTTCCTCACCTTTCCAATGATATAAAGAACTCCTCATATTTTTCAAGTTATGGGTCGGGCGGGCCTTGGGGTGAAAAGTTTTACCAACGGTGGGCCTACGGAGGCTCAAGGGAGAAAATTTACCCAAAAGGTGGGTTGGCGGGCCGAGATACAGATAGACCTTTTGAAATTTTCCCGTGCGGGGAAAAAAAAACAAATTTTTCTGCGCTTTTGTGGAGTGCAAGTCCATAAGGGACATGTGGGACTCCCTAAGGCAAGTGGGGAGAAAATTAGTAATGAGGGTAAAGGAAAGGTGGGGTGGTGGGAGACATTTTGTAAATTCTCTCGCATGGGTGAAAAGTTGGCTTTCCGAAGCTAAGTACGACACTCCTAAACGTGGGCATCCTCTAAAGGACACATGGCATCTCCTAAGAAACCATGGGGAAGGTGGGGCATTGGGGAGAAAATTATTTTAATGAATCAATAACTGAAGGGCTAAGAGGGTACATAGACCTTCATAGTGCATTACCTAACTTGTTGGCACCACTGTGATGCCACGTGGCATTAGGATGATTGGTGAGGTATATCTTGCAGTCGGTGGGATGAAAACTTTGAACTCGCTTTTCTAGATTTTGGAATATTTCCTTTAAATGGAAACTTAGAAAATTTTCTAATAATTTACCAAGATGTAAAAGATAAAAAGTAACTTGTTCCTCTGCCGATGACAAAATAATACATTTTCTTCTCACGACTTCACATTTCCACTTTCAAAACATAGAAATTTAATGGGACTTCGTGAGTACATGATCAATATAGAACTCGTGACGATTTAAAAATACAATATACAAAATAGAATCTCTTTGACATTCTTTGCAAAATAGAATACAAAGTATAACTCCACGTGGCATCACTTGATTGGTTGCGGGATGGTGGGAAAAATTTGGAAAATTTTCCAAAATTTTCAATAGGAAGCACTAAGTACAAGAGAGGATCCGCCCCCCCTAACCATTTATCACCTCATGGTACCATGTGGCATCCTCTACTAGCGGCTTGCAATGGGCCACATCAATTTAAAAGGGCTATGTGGAAAATTTGGAAAATTTTCCCAAAATTTTTCCTAAGCTCTAAGGGAAAAATTCGGGCCACAGGCCCGCCAAGGAAAATTTTCCCAAAATTTGACACCAAGGAAGAAAAACTTCAAAGGGCCATAACTTTTGATACAGAAAGCTCGGTTTGGGGAAAGCGAGGACTTTCTCGGAAAGATATCTATGTCCTATTTTCAATGGAATCAATAATTTTTTATTTTGATAAATTTTAATGGGTCAATTTTAAGAAAACGGCCTCTGGAGTCTTTCATAGTGCGCGGCTGGTAAATTTTAACTTGTGAGATTTGTCCAATTTGATCTTCCTCCTCTCTCAACATGCAATGATAAATAGACATGAAGAATCATTATTAGGATGAATTAGAATAATATTGTGAGGTAGATCTTTTTGATTGAATTCCAATTCAATTTTTTTCAATTGTGATAGCAAAATGACTATGAAAACATTGAACTCGGTTTGCTAGATTCCTGGAATATTTCCTTTAATTGTGTGGAGTTAGGGATACAAAACGGTTCCCGTATAAGGGGACAAGGAGACCAGATTTCTGCACACATGGATAATCTCGGAGCATGTCCCTAGGCTTAGAGATGAGCATATAGAGAAGCCTAGGGGTTACCATACTATAGTCACGGTTTAATGATCTAGGGAAACCATATCAAAGGAGATCCACGATGCTACAGGAACATATCACTATTTTGGGGATACGGTGGATTTTAGGTAGAGGCCTGGTTTGTGAGCTTTAGCGGTGCTCCAAGATCTGCCCTTGTACTTTGCAACATGAAAGCTCATGTTGCGATCCATTCGAGAGGGATGGAACAGTGTCTAATGGAGGACCAAGGAGAAGAAGCTCCACGTTAATTATGAGATGGTTATATGGGAGCTCTTTTAGGAGTGGTTACGAAGAAGGTACTTATCTTGGTGGTTCATTAAATAGGGTAAGTGCGAAGTTGGTGGAAAATTCGAGTGGACATAAAACCCTGAAATAAAGGAACCGCGATCGCGGTTCCTGAATTCTAGGTTCGGTAATTACCGAACCTAAAACCACGATCGTGGTTTAGAATCAAGCGTGGTTATAAACCACGATCGTGGAACTCGAGACAAAATTTAACATGATTCCACGACTCCTTATTTTCCTCATTTTTCATTTCGAACAAATTTGTGACTTTTCCTAAACATTTTCACTTGCGCTTTCAATACCATCTCAAAATTGCTCATCGAACTTCTAGATAATGATAGATTCAACCATGCTACGCAAGATAAGGAGGTAAGTCCCGATTGTAATCATTTTTTTGAATTGTAGGTTATTTTTTTTGCATTTTAGGTTTTTTTTTGCATTTTCATGGGTTTTTTGAAATGTTTGTTTATGTATACAATTTTCTTATTTTATCAGTTGGTCGGAAAGCTCAAAATAATGCAAACCATCAAAACATTCCTCAAAACCCACCGAACATTCCTCAAAACCCTCCGAACATTCCTCAAAACCCTCCTCCAAACATAGATATGTCTTATGTGGCTCCTTTTATCCCATGAGCCAAAGAAATGTAAGATAATATCATTAGAAGAATCCAAGAAAATAAAATTGTCATTGAGAACCTAATTCAAACTATAAGACAAAATCATGCTACAAATCCATCCCACATGACTTTAGCCAATACATTGCAAACATTGATTGGTGAAGTCGAGTCTGCAACCAACCAAGTACATAGATGAAATACCTTTATAAGTGACTGTAGGTGGTGGTATGCGGATAAACTATCCCATGCGGTCATCAAAGACAAAAAATTGGAAAAGACCTCATTTGTCCATTATTTACCGACCCTAGAACCAATGCACCCCCTGTGATTACTTGCAAACGGTTCCCAATCCATTGGTGCCATGATGACGAGAATCAAAAATAATTTTGGGACTGATGGTGGATGGTTTTTGATTATCCACCATGCAACAACAATGAGGTTCCTCTTTATTTTCTGAAGAAATTATATTGTGAGTTTGTGCTCAATGAAGTCCCAAATTATTTTGACTTTTCAAGTTTTTGGTCGAGGAGGTGGCTCTGCATAGAAAGCGGACATGGTGCACGTAAAGGTTAGCCTAGGATTCCCCATGGCCCAAAACCCCCACGCCTTTGATTATCCCTCCTACAGTGAAGGAGGTTGTGGAGATTGATACATTGCATGCATTGAGGGAGCTCACTGACACTCTCACCCAAAGACATAGCACCTAGATTGCATCGGTGATGTCTGTGGAGGCACCAGTTCTAGTGCACCACACCACTGTGGATCATGTGGTGCCGTATGCACTACAGGTGAGACATCATTTGCTGGTTCATAGGATTTATTTTCTATAGATGCGATGTTGGGGAATGTTTTTGGAACTAGAGCCACTGATATTGGTCTTTCATAGGTAAATTTCAAATAAATTTAAATAATATATATATACAATAGTTTAATTCACATGTTTGAGATATTAATATATATATATATATATATATATATATATATATTTGATTGTACGTCATGTACATACATGTAAAAAACTAATTTTTTATTTTATTTTAAATAGCAAGAGCCGGTGAAGGAAACATCCGGCATCGACATGCTAGCTACTACGGCTGGGCATGTTTCAAACGTAAGTTTCAAGTTGTACAAACTTACATTTTTAATAAATCATTTAATTGCACTAGATTATTATTATAATTTGTTTCACGTGTATGTTGTACATGTATTAATATTTTTCTCTTTTATACATAGGAGCTGACGGGTCATCATCCGCTCGGGAACTCGGAGCACTTTGGCATGCCTCACATGAGTTTTACGTAGGTTAGTAAATCTCTTTACACTTTGTTTCTAATTACTAGAAGTTCACGCACGGATTGCATGCTTTGGACCTCTGTCATGTAGATTTTAATATTGATTTGTACATGTTTTTGTATAGCTTATGATCTGCTAGAGAGACTCTCTTCGTCTATGAAGATGTGGAGAGATATCTGCCATAAGCATTGTAGATCTACTTTCGAGGTACACAATTTTTAAATTTGTTAAATTTTGGAGGTTCATTATTTCTTATTAAACTTAAATCTACAATATCAAATTTTGTAGGTATATATGTGAAATATTTAATTTGAAAATTAATTATTTGTATATAGCTTACCCCTCGTGAGTCTATTCTTGTCCTACTGACTGCGTCAACAACAAATGATAGGGATCATAGTAAGATTTCACATGCATTTTAACTAAATTGTACTTGAGTTTCTAAATTTTGAATGTATTTTAAAAATTTGGGTATTAAAAACTTGTTTTTTATGAATGTACTGAGTTAGGTTGTAGGCATGCTTAGAGACACCTAGGACCACACGGATGAAATACGTAGTGGCATCTCCCTCCACTACATCCCCAGGTCGTGGATGTGCTACTTCTAGCAGGGCGAAGAGAGGGAAGATGTTTCATGAGTAGATTTATAGTCCACCTGGATGTACATATGTGGTCATGAGTAGATTCACAGTCCATTGTATATATATAGCCTTTTGCGACTGCATGTGGTCCCATATGTACATTATGACATGTGCTTAGTTTGAGATGTACACATACATTATGAACTTATGTACATATATATTTTCAGAGACGTGCATCTGGAGCACACTTTGTTTGATTCTTATATATATATATATCCATGTGTGTTGGTTAAATCATATTTATGACTTTTTCAGTTCTTTAACAAGCAGTGTAACGTGGTTAATCATCATCTTTGAATGGGTATATACCAATTTTTCTATATGTTCTTTGTCTTGTTTGTTTACTAATGACTCAACTTGAGGATTTCACTATGAGACTTATGTTTGTTTTTCTTGCACTTGGATCAAAGAAATAAATTGGCATGTGAAATTTTTTATTCCAATCTATCGGTTCAGGATATAGTAGGGTAAATTTTCAATTAGATGGAGTATCTAATTATATGACAAGGTAAAAAGAACTCAATTAGGAAATATGTTACTTGAGTAAAGATCCTCGTATAGGACCTCCATTGGGAATATGCATCACGTTGTCAAAATGAGATGAGCCATACTCATTTTTTGAATAGGTTGTGTCTATCTCATAAGGTGGATCATTATGGGGCCTGATTCCAAGGCCATGTTAAGTTCAATTTAAAATAAGGAATGGGAATAGGTTCTGGAACCTTCTTTGTGCGTTGATTTTACCCTAAGGACAGGGGAATTTTTTAGATCATGATATATGTTGGCCATATTTATATTGGAACCACTATAGTACCTATTGATCCTCACTCTTCATTATAATACAAGTGATGTGATTATAATATTTTTGTACCCAAATCAGTTTCGAATGGAAATGGTATAAAGATGCTTAGATACGTAAAAACCAAATGATTAATTATATCTAGATTGTGTTTTCATAATTTATAATCTTGGATTTTTGCATTGTTTTGTCTTGGAACAATTCACATATCATAGATCATTCACTTGTGCAATATTCAAACCAATAGATCTATAGGGATTATCTGATAACTTATGGAAAATGTTTTCAAGAGGTAGAGCATGCATTATTTTAAAGAATATGGTGAGTATACTCTAAAATTGGTAATATGCTCCAAGAATTGTTCTTGTGATGATTATACTTGAATAATCTAGTGATGCAGGTAGCTAGTTTGGTCTATGACTTGAGGTTTCTTGAATCAGTATATACATATAATTTGCTTATGCGTCTGTAAAGAATATTTCACAGGTGAAATGTGTACATTCCAAAATACAAGTATCTGTCTAGTGTCCATTGTGCTACATGACTTGAAATTTTCAAATTTTCTCTAATTTTGTAACCTACATGCCTGTAGGTGTTACTTAAAGTGCTTGAAAAAAATTCTCAATGCCTAATCTTGATAGGAGTACATATATGATAGATTCTTGAAGGTACTCTAGGTGATTTTGTGTGCTAGAAAGGCATTTTTTCGACAAGATGAAGCTAGATTTGGAGGAAGATTGATGATTTTATGATAATTAGTTTATAATGATATGAAAAGGAGATTCTATAGAGATATACGATGATGTGTATGATATAAAACACTCAGGGGGACATTGTTTATTTAAAGGCTTTTGAGGTCTGTGATGAGTGTATTCTCCAAGAACAAGTAAGGTATGAGTCATGAATGCATTATTTCTTCCCAATACATGAAGGCTACAAACATGTGACTAAATCAAGTTTTGGTGCCTAACAAGTAGAGTTGGCCCAAAGATGAAGGTAAGAAGGATCATTTTTCTATAGAGATGACTGTTTTAGGTATGTAGGTCTAGTATAGTGGATTCTTGAAGGTGAAAAAAAAGCTTTTGTGAGGAATGAATTTTTTTGCATACCTACAAGGTGAATGATGGTGCTCTTACTCAAAGAAAAGTTATGATGATGATAAATATCAATGATTTTCAACATGTTCAGATCATGCATATGTTATTCCCAGGGGAGCTTAGTGTCTCTATGCTTGAAAAGAGGCTAAAATCAGTTTTTGAGTGAAATTTCAAGATTTTGAGCTTATTTAAGACATTTGGTTGATGTTTCTAATGAAGAGGTGATCCTATCAGGAGGAGAAAGATGAAGAACATGTTGTTAAATGTATGCCTTTTTGTTAATGTAAAAAATGGGGATAAGTTGCTTTCGGGCTACTTCATTCGGGCATAGTCCCTTAAGAGCCTTGAGAACAAAATATCATTCAACTTTGATGGGTGGCTACTGGACTCCGTGGCACCTAGAGAGGCCTCATCTAATCCAACACCTCAGTGTAGGGACCCTCTACAATAGCCTCTCTCATTTTTTTCCTTCTCATTTCGGTGCTCTCGCTGTCCTACTATTTGCAAACGTGTGAAATAGTGTAGTTGGAGCCAGTGTAAGGTTGTCAAACGCTATATTTTGTAAATGGTGGGTCATGGCACCAAACCAAGCGTGTGCGGAACATCTAGGTGGCTAGGTGAACACTAGAGGAGGTGGATTTTTGGTGTGTGAATGGTCATTGCTTCCGAGCTACTTCGTTCGGCGTAGTCCCTTAAGAGCCCTAAGACCAAAATATCATTCAACTTCGACAGGTGACTACTCGGACTCGTGGCACCTTAAGAGGCCTTGTCTCGATCTAACACCTCGTGTAGGGACCTCTATAATATCCTCTCTCTGTTTTTTCCTTCTCATTTAGGTGCTCTCGTTGTCCTACTGTTTGTAAACGCATGAAATAGTGCAGTTGGAGCCAGTGTAAGGTTGTCAAATGCTATATTTTGCAAACGGTGGGTCATGGCACCAAACCGACTATGCTAGCACATCTAGGTGGCCAAGTGAATGCTAGAGGAGGTGGTGTTTTGGTGTTTGAAAGGGTCGTTGCTTCTGGGCTACTTCGTTCGGGCATAGTCCCTCAAGAGCCCTAATACCAAAATATCATTCAACTTCGACGGGTGACTACTCAAACTCCGTGGCACCTAGAGAGGCCTCGTCTAATCTGGAACCTTGGTGTAGGGACCCTCTACAATAGCCTCTCTCAGTTTTTTCCTTCTCATTTCGGTGCTCTCGCTGTCCTACTATTTGCAAACGTGTGAAATAGTGCAGTTAGAGCCAGTGTAAGGTTTTCAAACACTATATTTTGCAAACGGTGGGTCATGGCATCAAACTGACTACGCTAGAATGTCCAGGTGGCTAGTTTAACACTATAGGAGGTGGTGTTTTGGTGTGCGAAATGGTCGTTTCTTCGGGCTACTTCGTTCGGGCGTAGTCCCTTAAGAGCCCTGAGACCAAAATATCATTCAACTTCGACGGGTGACTACTCGAACTCCATGGAACCTAGAGAGGCCTCATCTAATCTAGCACCTTAGCATAGAGACCCTCTAAATAGTCTCTCTGGTTTTTTTTCCTTCTCAAAGGTGCTCTCGTTGTCCTACTATTTGTAAACGCGTGAAATAGTGCGGTTGGAGCTAGTGTAAGGTCACAAACGCTATATTTTACAAACGGTGGGTCTTCACGCACAAAACCGACTACGCAAAGCACATCTGGGTGGCTAGGTGAATGCTAGAGGAGGTGGTGTTTTGGTGCATGAAAGGATCGTTGCTTTCGGGCTACTTCATTTGGGCGTAGTCCCTTAAGAGCCCTGAGACCAAAATATTGTTCAACTTCGACGGGTGACTACTAGGACTCCATGGCACTAGAGAGTCCTCGTCTATTCAAGAACCTCGAAGTATGGACCCTCTAAAATAGCCTCTCTTAGTTTTTACTTCTCATTTTAGTGCTCTCGTTGTCCTATTGTTTGCAAACACGTGAAATAGTGTAGTTGGAGCCAGTGTAAGGTTATCAAACGCTATATTTTGTAAATAGTGGGTCATGGCACCAAACCGACTACACCAACATGTCCGGGTGGCCAGGTGAACGCTAGAGGAGGTGGTGTTTTGGTGCGCATGAAAGGGTCGTTGCTTCCGGGCTACTTTGTTTGGGCGTAGTCCCTTAAGAGCCCTGAGACCAAAATATCATTCAACTTCGACGGCTAACTAATCGACTCCATGGCACCTAAAGAGGCCTCATTAAATAATCTGGCACCTCGACATGTATGGACGCTCTATAATTTCCTCTTTCAGCTTTTTCCTTCTCATTTTGGTGCTCTCGTTGTCCTACTATTTGCAAACACGTGAAATAGTGCAGTTGGAGCCAGTGTAAGGTTGTCAAACACTATATTTTGCAAATGGTGGGTCATGGCACCAAACCAACTATGCCTTTGTCACATCTTGGGTGGCTAGGTGAATGCTAGAGGAGTTGGTTTTTGGTGTGCAAAAGGGTCGTTGCTTCCGGGCTAGTTCGCAGGGCGTAATCCCTTAAGAGCCCCGAGACCAAAATATCGTTCAAATTTGACGGTGACTACTCAAACTCTATTGCACCTAGAGAGGCCTCTATAATCCAGAACATTGGCATATAGACCCTCTACAATAGCCTCTCTTGGTTTTTTCCTTCTCATTTCGATGCTCTCGTTGTCCTATTGTTTGTAAACGTGTGAAATAGTGCAGTTGGAGCCAGTGTAAGGTTGTCAAACACTATATTTTGCAAACGGTGGGTCGTGGCACCAAACCGACTGCACCGGCACATCCGGGTGGCTAGGTGAACGCTAGAGGAGGTGGTGTTTCGGTGTGTGAAAGGGTCGTTGCTTCCGGGCTACTTCATTCGGTGTAGTCCCTTAAGAGCCCTGAGACCAAAATATCGTTCAACTTCGATGGGTGACTACTCGGACTCCATGGCACCTAGAGGAGTCATTTTCAAAATTTACAACATTTTCAAAATTTACAACTTTTTCAAAATTTACAACATTTTCAAAATTTACAATATTTTCAAAATATACTTGACTTTTTCAAAATTTACAAAAATTTACAACTTTTTCAAAAATGAAAGCTTCTCTTAGCTTCGATAATTTAAAATTCTCTACTAATGTTGTTTCGACCACATGAAGGTGGAAGCTTTTCTAGCACAACTAATTTAAACATAAAATTGTTAGTCAAAGAAATTTAAGTTTCAAATCAAAACCATATACTATCTATATACATGTACACAAAATACACAAATTTAAAATAAAATATATTCAAACTTAAATCTAGATCTTTAAACTAAAAAAATTATATATATATATATATAAATTGAAAAGAAATTAAATATATACCAGACATGAGCATTGTAAATTCATTCCAATGAACCATCAGGATCGGATCTACTCTGAATAGCAGACAAGATTGCTTCATGATCTGACTCTCGAACCTTCCAAAGAATCTTGTTATTAGGCCTTCCTCGATATCTATACAATTGAATATTTGTCGCTAGAACTAGATGTGAATATAAGAGTATTTTCCTGTGTGTCTCAAAGTCTTCAAACACCCAAACAAAGGATTTTTAATGGATACCGTTGAAGCCATGTTCCAAAGTAATTACCACCGACCACCGTAGGATACTCAATCTCTTCGCCATCTATAATAGGAGAAGTCAAATTCTTTCTTTCCTCAACGCAACGACATAAGAAATAGTATGTTCCTTCTTCATTGTCTTCTGTCGTAATTACTACTGCAAACACATCCTACAAAAAATAACCAAGGTTGAAAAACTCAAATTTAAATTACATATTAAAATTTCAATGGACATAACTCAATACAAAAATTAAATAAATAACCATAAATACCTTGTCACACCAAAAAAAAAAATTTCGTCAAAGTCCTTGGATGTTGTAACTTCATCTGTAGAAACAAGTTGTAATGCTTGTGGAGGTTGATAACTAGGAAGTGGAGTTAGAGGCCTACAAATCCATCCTTCCACCCATTCTTGTGAATCACACTTAGCAGTGACAAATTCAATACAAGATGCATAAAAACATGTCAAATTTCTTGTCCATACAGCCCACAAAGTAGCGTCTGAGCTACAAAATGAGTGCATATCACTAGACCCAGTGAGTGTCATACAATCCTCGTAGTTAGCAATATGTTTTTCCTCTATCAACCAAAAATATTTGAACTGTGGAATTTTCTTGAGAACCTCGGGCCATGTTTTCAGTACACCATTCCTATATGCTCTTTTCATATTTTAATTTAGCACCATCTTTGTACTTCAACTCTTCTCTTGTAAGAGCTCTTTTCACACATGCCCCTGCACCGTCATGCTCTCCTTTTCCATGTCCAGCCTCAGTGAAACTCCAAATATGTTGCACACCCATCTTGATGTGCATTCTTCTCATCTAATAAAACATTTGTGCATTCTTAAACTGAGACGTGAAATTATCTGACCATATATAATGTTGTTTGAAGTGGATGTCCCTATCAGACAAGTTTCCATAAAATAACTAGAAACACCCTTGCACAAATTCAATAGAATGAGTAAGATCATAACTGATATAAAAGTGGTACTCTCTTAAAAAAATTCAATCATTCTCTGTACTGTCAAGAGAATGTAGAAATGTTATATGCACAAAAATGGCAACTTGTACTGAGTTGTAATATTGCGATTGAACCTCCATTTGTGGTTGTAATGTGTAATTCTCTACAAAATCGACCACTGAAACAATAGTACCAATAGGAAATGTGTCTTTTCATAGCTTGAATTGTTCATCCAACCATCGAGCTCTATGTGTATGCCTCGACATACTCATAAACAATTTCATCCTTAAATTTTCTCATAAATTGAAAAATGGGTATTTGATTTTGTAACTAGCTCACACCATTTTGAATCTTTTCCATCTTTTAAATGGTATGCAACTAATTTATATTTATAAAATTCAACTAAATTATGTCCTATTGTACCTTTAATTTACTCATGGATGCAACTTTCAATTTAGGTAATCCACCTCATGTACTACAACTTCCATCTAAACAATCGACTATAAAAAAATTGTCCAACTTCTTTTCACAAAATATAGTAGGAATGAAATCCTGGAAGATATTGGTGGAACTTGAACACCACATTTAGATAACATAGTTTCAGAATGAAAATTAGAATGAATACGTAAAATTTTTACATAATGCATCGCAAATTCAACATGTTGCCTACAACAACAAGTGGTGCGAGCATGGTTGATTTTCACATAGAATGGTTTCAACATTTCAAAAAAATGTTGACTAATTTTAATTTCTAGATTCTCTTGTTCAAACATACAAAAAAATTGAGTTTGATTCATATCTAAGAAATTCTTTGGATGTGGTTCACGATTAGTAGAACCAACTCTCCGTTTTATAACATCTCTTATATTAGGTGAAACTCTAGTGTTATCATGCCAAAATTTAATAACAACTTCTCTTATAGCATCAGAATTATTTTTGTCCTTACGCGGTGCTCTAGCAGAAAATGCCTAGAAATCGACATTATTGAGTGATTAAAGGATATTACGTCTTTCAATTGCTTTCATTAGAGTTTTTTATTAACTTGCAACATTCGACTTGTTTGCGTAATCAAACGTTGTTTTTTTATTGATTCACTTACAACACTAGTAGCAAGTACATGACGCACAATATTACTATCCCTAGTGTGTATCTTGACACTAACAGTGTGATATGCATCATGAAGGTTTTACACAATTGTAGAGGTTTGACCACGTATGTTAGATGTTGTCAATCCTAAGGTGTTTAATGTAGGTCTAGTTTTAATCAATTTCATCAAACTAACCAACAACTGACATCTTTGGGAATCATTTAAAATTTCAAAATGATTATCCCAAATTTCAGTGGCTTTTCTTCTGATTTGTCATTCAAAAAGTTTGTCAGACATTGGTTTTAAAATGTTTTCATCAATTTCAATAAAAAAATTAGGTTTCTTACGTAAAATCTTAGGAGTGTTTTTGTCAAATTTTGCTTGTCTATAGTTTCAACATGAATTTCCTTATTCACATTTTCATTGTCTCCTTCAATTTCAACATTTGCTACATCATGAGTATTTAATTCTTCTTCAACATTGACAGTAAAAACTTCTTCATCACGAGTATTTAATTCAACTTCAACATTGATAGTAGAAACATTACCTAGTTCTTCATTGCTTACAATAGTTGGGATTGAAGATGAACCTCTTCTAGATTCACGAAGTTTCCGTGTTCACTCAGCATTTTGAATTTTGTTGGCCTCTAATTCGTTTGGTGTTTTTTTACTTAATGACTTCCTTTTTTGACTTCGTTTTTTGTCTCCCATGATGTTTTACTTCCGGTGATAAGAAAAACGTGCAGAAAAAGATAGAATTTTGCAGTAATTCATATGGTAAGGTCAGAGAGTAAAAATCACATGGTAATTCAGACATTGGGATGTGTGTAAATATGATTTCTGAACCGTGAGTGCACTTTATGAACCGTGAGCGCGCTTTATAAAGTGCGCTCGCGGTTTATAAAGTGCGCTCGTGGTATTGTTAAAAAAAACCGTGATCGCGGATCTATCTACCGAACCTAAGCCTCGAGAAAATCTTTGTTTTTCCCCAACCAAAGCTATGGAAGGTCATTATGAAGTGTAAAAGGTCAAAAAACCTCAAATCTGCTCTTCCAAAGACTTGAACCATGCTAAAAATTGAAAAATTTCACAAAAATAGTGCCATCGCGTAGGGGAGACTCTTAGCTTTGTAGAAATATTGTTTTTAAAGTGAATAGAATAAGATAAATATCATTTTATAATTTCTTACTAACAATAGGTCTTTAAGACATTTTTTCTTGTGAATGTTCATGTCTACGTTTAAGACTGTAAATTTTGTTTCGCTTATAAAAATATGATAAAACTTATACCATCCTAAGTGTGGACAAATTCTATACACGTTAGAAAAAAAAAAAATTTGATTTCGATATTTTTGATATAGTTATGGCGGGCAAATGGAAAGCGCTCCATTTTCTAAATATTTTCAGACCACTTTCATGAGAAAAATCATAAAAAAAAAAATATTGCTAAAAAAATACAAAATAAAATCCATCCCAAGATAGACAACTGTATCTAACATTTCACCAAAGGAAAAAAAAAAAAACAAGATTTGGTCATCCAAAATGTGGGCAAACGGACTACAATCTTATAAGTTTTTTCAGAAAAAAAAACTAAGTCATATAATTTTAAGTGTTTAATATAGCTAAACTTGTCCATTTTTTACAAAAATTAGTATTTTAGAAACTAGATTCTGAATTCTATGATTCATATTTATATAATTTTTCTAATTTAGAGTGTGTGTATAGCTAATAATCCCTAAAAGTTGAGATTTTCTATTTTTTGCAATATGATGTCCACGGATGACCCTATATTTGTCCATCAACATCCTGCACTTACCCAGCAGAGGATAAATGAGTTTCATGACCTCCATCAGGCATCTATGACTATAGATGAGTATGAGAATCAATTTATAGATCTACTCCAATATGTCAAATATATGTAGGATGAGCGGAGTGCGGATCCATAGGTTCATCCGGGGCCTAAATGTAGATTTGGGTGGTGCGGTGCATATCCATTATCCGTAGACATTAGCTGAGGTAGTCGAGAAGGCCTATATAGTAAAGGAGACTTAAAAAAAAGACACACGAGCCATAGAAAGATTACAAGTTGCATCTAGTAGATGCAAGACAACAAGTTGAGGGGGTTAGCTCCTCCTCTTCATGGTGGAAAGAGTTTAGCATAGTCATCTTTTAGACCATAGCAGATAGCAGCTCTAGACCCGCCCACCGCTATACGAGCCTCCACAGAGATTCAATTCATAGAGGGAGTGGAGTATGGGGCCTCCTCCTAGGGGTCCCATTAGGACACAAGGTAAACTAAGAGCTAAATCGGCAGGAGCTTGTCAGTAGAGACCTCAATAGTCCATTTGGGTCATCAAGATCCACAACACATACCTCTAGAGTACCGAATGGAGATGTTACTCATGGGAGAGGACCAGGCAATTGTTATGGTTGTGGTGTTGCTAGACATTTATTGAGAGAGTACCCATAGAAACCTAGTAACAAGGGTAAGACATAGATCTCGAGCCTATGGTTGATGACATGGGGCGTAATCATCGATCTATGTAGGGGTAGAGAAATGCTAGGTTGAGCACCATAGTACCATGATTGAGACGACACGTAGCATTGGTGGTGTTCCTACCTCCATTCTATTTGATTCTGATTCTTTTGATTCTTTTATTGCCCCATATTTAGTAGAGTGATGTAATTTGGTGGCAGTTAGGCAGGGTCTTGGTTGGGATGTCAAGATGGATTCTGGAGCCAATATCTCTATAGACTCCTTATTTAAGGAGTGTGTAGTGGATTCGGGACCTTTCACCACTACCTCGGATCTTCGTATCCTTTCATTGGGTTCGTATGGAGTCATCTTGGGAATGGAATGGTTGTCTACACACAGAGCCAGGGTGGATTATTACCATAAGATTATATCATGTACAAATGATCTAGGAGTTGAGTTAATGATAACGGGGTTAGGAGACCCATTTCCATTTGCACCATCTCTGCCATGTAACTTAAGCGGTGTGTGTGATGGGGTTGTCATATGTATGCTGTCATAGTTAGTGACCAATCGGAGGATGAGTCTAGTGGACCATCACTTGATGACCATCCCATCTTGAGAGAGTTTTTCTGATGTATTTCGGAGAGATACTAGGGGTTACCACCGTTACATGAGATATATTTTCACATAGATCCGGTTCCCAAGAGAAGACCCTATCTCACGAGCACCTTATCATATGACCACCCCCGAGCTCTACAAGCTCAACTTATAGCTATAGGGCCTTTTGGAGTAATGCATAATCTATCCTAGTGTATCCCCTTGGGGTACACCGGTGATATTTGTTAAAAAGAAGGACAAATGTCTATGGTTGTGTATTGATTACCACCAGCTAAACAAAGTAATGATCAAGAATCATTACCCCCTTCCATGCATTGATGATTTGTTTGATCGAGAATAAGGGGGACACATTTTTATTTAAGATATGCCTTATGTTAGGTTATCATCAGTTGAGGATTACGAAGGAAGATATTCATAAGACCACCTTCCATACGAGATATGGCCACTATGAGTTCACCGTGGTGCCTTTTGGTTTATGAATGTCCCCCGCAGGTGTTTATGAGCTTGATGAATGTGGTGCTCAGGAATTTCTTGGATCACTTTGTACTCATATTCCTTAATGACATTTTGATTTACTCATGTACGTGTGAGGAGCACGAGGGGCACCTTTTCCAGGTTCTTCAATGTCTTCGTGAGTAGAAGATTTATGAGAACCTAGAGAAGTATGTGTTATTTTAGACAAAGGTGCAATATTTGGGCCACATAATTTCTAGGGAAGGTATCACAATCGATCCTTCCAAGATTTGAGCTATTATGGATTGGCCAACACCCACTAGTGTGACAGAGGTGTGCAACTTCATGGGTTTAGCAGGTTATTATAGGAGATTTGTTTAGGACTTTTCTCGAGTTGTGCACCCCATCACTTCCCTTCAGCGGAAAAGGAAGATGTTTGTTTGATTAGACAGATGTGAGAAGGCCTTAAGGAATCGAAGGTATGCCTCACAATAGCGCTTGTTCTTGTAGTACCAGATCTGCAAGGTGAGTTTTTGTATGCACGGATGCTTCTTTGGTAGGAGTTGGAGGTGTGTTGATGCAAGAGGGAAGAGTTGTTGCTTTTGAGTCTCAAAAAATCAAAGATTATGAACTTAATTATTAGACTCATGATCTTGAGCTTATGGAAGTTGTTCACGCCTTTGTTCAATTGAGACACTTCCTTCTTGGTTGGAGATTCACACTCAGGACTGATCACTTGAGTCTTCGCCACCTCTTCACATAATCCAATCTCGGCGCAATGGTGGTGTTGGATGGAGTTTCTTTGTGAGTAAATATGGAGATACAACATGTGAAAGGGAAGGATAATGTGGTTTCAAACACTCTTAGAAGGTGGAGATATGTAGTTATGGCCACTTCAGTGGGCACAAATTTATGAAGTAGGATTCTACAACTTCCTCATGACAGCTTCTACATTGAAACTAGAGTAGAGATTAAGACTTAGAGACCCCTTGAGGGGAAGTTTGATGGGTTTTCATAGGAGGAAGATGGCCTTCTCAAGCACACAAACTAGATTTATGTTCTTAGAGATGGAGGCTTGAGGCATGAAATCTTGATAGAGACACATTGTGCACCCTATTTAGCCCATCCCAAAGTTGAATAAGATGCACACCACTTTGAGACAGTTATATCATTAGAGGGGAATTCATATAGACGTGGCTTAGTTTGTGTCATGCTTTTTGAAGTGTCAAAAAGTGAAGGTTAGGCATCAACATCCAGTTGGCCTTATCTTTCTACATACTATACTACGAGAATGGAAATGGGACACCATTTCCATGGACTTCATTGTTGGGCTATAGATGTGGAGATACCACCACGATGCCATCATGGTCATAGTGGGTAAATTGACAAAATTGGCTCAATTTTCTCTAGTGAAGACCACCTATACAACTAGTGCAGTGGTATGGGTATATCTAGATGAGATTGTTAGATTGCATAGGATTCTGTGGAATATTATTTGTGACCATGATACTTTGTATACTTCCCACTTTTAGAATACCATGCAACATTTCCTCAGGATGAAGATAAATTTCAACACTATGTATCACCATGAGACGAGATGGATGGATAGGACGAGAGTAGGTGTATTTGATCTTAGAGGACATGCTTAGGATGTATGTTATGGATCACTAGTCGAGATGGGAGGATTATTTGTACTTGGTGGATTTTTCTACAATAATATTTTTCGAGTTCGATAGGCATGGCCCCTTTCCATGAACTATATGACAGAGAGTTCATGACACCTCTTAGTTGGGACAGGTTCGAGGACAAGGTTTCTCTTGGGTAAGATTTATTGTAGGACATGGAGTAGTAGGTGGTTATGATCGATAGATACCGTAGGAGGCACATAACAGTAAAAGAAATATCCAGATCAACATAGGACCGATCGTAGTTTTGATGTGGGCATCAAGGTTTTCCTTTATGTCAGGCCACATAAGATCCCTATCCATTATAGAAAAGGTTCTAAGTTAGCTCCTAGATTCGTACACCCCTTTAGAGATCTTAGAGTGTATCGGTCCTTTGGCCTACCATCTAGCATTTCCACCTAGCTTGTCTTGCATCCATGATGTGTTTCATGTTTCTATACTTAGGAGATATATTTCAGATCCTTCTCATGTGCTTGATTAAACCTCATTGCAAGTGCTAGATCAGGGGTAGGTGATGGTGGAGCCCATCTGTACTATAGATTGCATGACCTTGGACCTTTGAGGTAGAAATATTGACTAGGTTTGAGTGCAGTGGGACATATATGATGAGACAACGACTACATGGGAGGATGCTACTTTGCTACTAGTGAAGTTTCCACACTGCTCCAAAGAACTTCTAGGAGGAAGTTGAGTATAGGGGGAGGGGGATGTAGTGCCCACTTCCATTTGACACTTTTTGTTATTGATTATGATACTTTCAACTATACTTATGGATGTTATTGTAGCTTTTGATATGGCATGATGTTAGATGTTAGAGATCATGGACTATTGTTGATTTCAATTCATATATGATGCATGTGGATTATTGGAGACATTTTATATTGATGTTGATATGCTGATTGACATGGTTGTGTGTGTGTGTGTGTGTGTGTGTGTGTGTGTGTGTGTGTGTGTGTGTGTGTGTGTGTGTGTGTGTGTGTGTGTGTGTGTGTTGTGTGTGTGTGTTTCGGACATGTGATATTTCATCATTTTGAGTAGACCTAGAAAATTGAACTAATATTATGATCATATTGTTATTGATGAAATTGTAAATGATATCATTACTTTCCTAGATGATGTTTTGATTCATATATAGATGATTTTGGAATTATATTGTATATTCATTTTGTATGTTTTGAGGCAGCCACAAGGCCGATGGAGGTGTTATGTGCTTTAGGTAAACATATCACAACAAACATCGGGGGATTGGAGACCAACCACATTGGAATTCTAGATGAATTCAACAAGGGTCACCATGGCAACGTGTATTTGTTATTTTTGCATGTTTGAATTGATGTTAGGGGTTCCCATGGGGGGATCACCTTCAAATGTGACCAAGGGGTTATGTGTATTCTTTTATTTAGTTTCTTTTGTTTAATTTTAGTATGTGATTTTTAGTGATGTATTTCCCCTTTATTATTTATTTTATTTGTGTCTAGATTAGTGAGTAATCATGTTGTTAAATAAATTAAAATGGGTCAAAAGAATACATTTATTAGAGTTAATGGCTCTTGGATTATGTGTTGTAAGTAATGTGTAAGTAACTTGGAGTGTGAAACACTCCACCTTCCTTTTAAAATTTGGATTTGTCCTTAGGGGCTGATTTTGAAGGCTTGTGGGACAAGTTAAACTTGTCCCACACCTCTTAAATTTCTATACCAACCCTACCAATGGAATTAGGGAGTCAAAATTAGGCCTTACTATGTATTTTGGGAAGACAAGTTATAAGTTTTTATTGCACCTTCTTGCATGAAATTAATTTTGGTCCTTAAGGGATGTGGGCTTGGATTGTGTGTGTAAGTAAAATGTCATTTTATTCACCCACTTATTAATTGTGCCTTGGAGTTTGAAGTTGACTTGTGAGGTGGAGTTGAGGATGAGTGATGTGGCATCCTACATGGAGCCACCTCATCCTCCTCTCTCCCTTTTCTATTTATTGGAATTCTTTGGCTTGTTTGGGGGTTACTTCATGTTGGTTTGGTGCTCTTGCAATTGGAGAGAGTTAGAGGATTTTGGATGCTTGTGGATTTTTGGTGCTTTGGGACTGTTTGGATTTGAAGAAGCTTATTGTTGAACTTTTGGATCAAGCTCTATCATGGAGAGGTAGGAGCTTGACTCTTTTAAAATGTATTATTTTTATTTTATGCATATGTGAATGTTGTTGAGTGTTTGATATGTTTATGGGTTTGTTGGGTAGATTGCCTAAGTGTTGTGTAGGAGAAGACTATGAGATATTTTTTTGGGGAGGCGTAAGAGAATGTGGGGAAGAATAGGATTTATTTTTTGGAGGAGTTTGGGATGGGTTTCCACCTTGGAAAAGAGATAGAATATAATTCTTACTTGTTATGGGGGAGCCATAAGAGGAGGGAGGCATAAGAGAATGGGGGCCTCGAAGTTTAAAATTTTAAACTTCCGAGGTTTTCTGATTCAAATTTTTGGCGGAAAAGCAAGGAAAAACTATCAAAACTACGTAGAAACCTAAAACCCCAAAAAGAAAAAGGTCAAAAACCTGAAGTATGAAAAGGCTCGGGGTTTTGGGGTCAAATCCCCTTTCATGGTCAAATACACTGTACATTAGGGATGGTAGATTTCAATTTTTTGACTTCGGAGGTTTGGAGGTCTCAACAAAATCGAGCGAGTTAATAGTGTCATATAGAGGAGGGTTGGAAGATGAAACCTGAATTTTGAAATTTGGATTTCAGATTTTAGAGGTTTAATGCACCCAGATGGATAAGAAAACCCCAAAATCCGAAACCTGAAATCATGAAACCCGAAACCTTGAAATCCCAAAACCTCAAAACACTTAAAATGAAAAAGGTCCAAAAATCAAACTCTCAAATTCAGACTTCAGAGTTTTGGAATTTTAAAACTTTTTTGCTCGACGATGAAAAATGTCATGTGACATGGTTAAAAGTCCAAACTGCGAAGTATGAATTTCAAACTTTGGAGGTTCAGCATTTCAGAACTCTCAAGCCAAGTTGAGTGATGAACACTAACTTGAAATCCAAAATAAAATATCCAAAAGTACCGAATCCTTAAAGTACAAAATTTCAGATTTTGGAGGTTGTGATGTAGTTTTGGAGTATGAAAAGAGGAAGATAAACACATACATTTATTGCATTATAACACCCTCATCTTTAGATGGCCATAACTTTTGACTTGAAGCTTGGATTTGCACAAAATCAAACTTTTTGGAAAGATCTTAGTTTTAGTGAGAGTAAGTATTTAAAAATGAAGAAATACCATCTGCCATTTTAGAGGGGGTTTCCAAATTTATCATCTACCAAAATAATGATTTATGCATTTATTTTCTTCTCCAACTAGGCAAATTACATGAATGCATGGGTTTGTAGTGGCACCCATAATTGTTGTAGGTGGTTTTAATGTATTTTTGGGTGGTCGAAGAAGGATTTCAAATTGCTCTCTCTCTCTCTCTCTCTTCTCTCATTCGTCCTATATATTGTAAGGAGGGGATGATTTCAAAAGGTTGGAAAAACTTGTATATGCCACTTCCTTCTTGTCTTGTCTATAAGTGAATTTGTTGAGTTGAAACCTACCATTCAAGCTGTAATGCAAATTAGTACCTCTTGGCCATGTTAATGCATTGTATCAAATCTATGGAGCAATAATATAAGTTTGTGGATGAAGCTCAACCCTCTATTTTGTTCATTGCATTCTCTTGATCTCTCATTGTAATTTTGGTTAGTTGTACATGTTAAATTGTGTTGCATATTTAATGGTTTCTATTTAATGGTGAATGAATTCATAATAATTAGTTGACTTGAGATGTGTATTTGTCCCCTTCAAACTAATTGGTTTTCATCTCCATGCAAGGAAAGTTATTCAAAATTCCTTTTGGTGCATCACCTCATGTAGATTATATTTAATTTATTGTAATCTATTCAACCATATCTCCTAGGAAAGTTAGAGTAGATATTAGGATAGATACTCTAAAATTTAAGTGTGTTTATCAAAATAGAGGAAAGGAACCGACCTTCATCCGAGAGATATTTCTTTATTGTAAAGTCTCGTATCTAGGAAAATATTCTTGTTATGCAATCAAACTTATAATTTCAATCTATCGCATTGCAAACAATCGGGGTGTTGTGATTACACATCAACACACCCTTCATCCGTTCACTATTATTTTCACCGATACCATTACACACAATGTATCAAGAGTGAAATGATCCTCCTACATCTCCAAAATCTATTGAACATGTAATAACTTGATAATTAACCAATCAATCACGTGATGATACAATCTCTTCCAAAAATTGTACATCCTAGTCCCGAGACCACTAATATTATTAATATGTCTTTTCTAATTTGGTCCTAGGACAATGTTGGGTCAATACATAAAATTTTATCATCTCTCATCTTGGTCACTCTTTAACCCTATATATGTGGTTGTCATCATAGTAACTAGATAAAAAAATATTAATTCTCACCTATAATACCATCCAAACACTCAAATAAACCTCTAATGATCAAATCACCTAGAATATTTTAGATCAATGTCCACATAGATGCATATACAAAAGTACTCTAATAGGAAATATGTGGGATTATCACAAAACATGCATTCACACCAAACATGTCAACACCAATATTTTTATATCACTCATCAAAGCTTAAATATTATATAATACTTATATGTAGAACTTCCATCACCGTGATATCTTCATTAGACACATCCATCCCTTCATCTGTTTCCCCACTTATGGGTGTAGGAATATAAACCCTAACTACTCCTCCATGTGCCACATCATATACCGTATCAACATACAAAATGAAAAATAATAATTTTTATTGGGTCTCCACCTAGTACATTTTATTCATTATGGTGTTGTGTACATCATCCCTGTCATTCAACTCAACCACTAGATCAATCTCATCTCCTAGTGGGTGTAATAGCATCACACCATTTTACTATGGATGATCCCCTTGTCTATAAGCCATATGATTATACCTTCTATATGGATACTGCTAGAGGAACCTCCTACACAATCCTAAACTTTCAATTGACTCCTTCATATAGAAATAACTCCCATATTGGTAGAATTGATCCTTTATCCACATAATACATCATATATTACACATTTTAGGAGCATCCTCTTTCGACCCTCTGTAATCCATGTATAGTCTCAAACTATTATCCCCTTGCACCAATTTCTCTAAAATACACCTTTATATCATAGTTTCAAATAATAGATAAATTCCGCATCCACCACTCCATTTCATAGCTCTAGTATAATAAAGGTGTTTACTATCAAATGTTAATTGAAGGTTTTTACGATGGCTCTGTGAAGGATTCGTGAACCCTAATTTAAACCCTAATCTTAAATCCTCTCTACATCGTGATTGATACACTTGTAGGGGTTAAAATACAAACCAAAGTATCCCTAATGCTCAAAATGGAGGAGGACATGTTTGAAACTCACGAAAGGAAAAATTATGTACTTCTCTACCATGCCATTGCAGAATATGATGGATCAAGCTCATACTATGGATCTGTTTCCTAAGATATAGTGGCCGCTAGTTATAAGGATTTGTTGCATGATCTTAAGGCTAGGGTGGGAATAGGTGGGCCTTTATCCCCTACTTTGTCTTCTATAGGTGGTGATGGAGCCCTAGATGATAGTGTTGGGGTCGAGTGTAATACTTCATTCGATGTTTACCCTAGTTTTTGCTTCATTGACCCTTTTCGCTAAGCGTTGAACATTTGTGTGTGTGTGAGCACACGTTGATTGTTAGTTACTTTTAACCCTATTATAGAGAAGAATTAAAAACCTTCCTCCCCATATTTCCTTCTCGATTCATTGTCGACACCTTTAGTTTTTGACCTTATAGAGTCTTATACGATTATCCTATTAAAGGAAAATCATGTTCTCATTTTTCCGAGCTTGGTATGGTTGTTATTAATATGACTAATAATTATTTTAAGTTGTAATAATAATAATAACGATGATAATAGTAATGTTATTTAATTTTTGATTGACGATTATTTTATTTTAGTGTCAATTTTTATCAATATTATTTTATTATTGATCATTCCGTAACATGAGCCTCGTTTTGTGCAAAGGAAGAAATTACCTTGTTGTTATGCCATGGATGGTCATTTTCTTGAGTTTCATCGACAAATTCAACTACTTATCTTTCACCATTGGTCGATTAGGCCCGCATACATGCTTGATTTTATCGTTTAAATTAAAGGAGAATTTGATATTCTAAACACCGACCTGTCATTCTTTATGACACATTATCCTTCTTGTTTGGTGTGGGGACTATTGGATTGCTTCCCTCTTTATTTTCTTACATGTGGTGATGTGTATATACCTTAGAAGTGTGGACACCGCCTCCCTTTTTATCATCTTTATGGCCATTTAATTGGCATGTTTGGCATGGGATAGAAGGAAGCATTTTTTTTTGTTTGGGGCCTTGTGTCAGGCATGCTAATGAATTTTTTTCCTTGTTCTTGGCACTGGAGTTGGCCAAATTGTTGTGGGTCTTCGTAAAATGGGCTCTTACAATTGCAACATTGGATGAAGGATCTGTTTGTACCCAAAATGATTCTACCCCAAAAGCTTAGCAACATTAAAGGTCTTGAAGGAAGCTTAGAGGCAAGTAGAGCATGTAATATGTTGTTTTGTAGTTGGAGATGAAATGCAACTTGCTCTTTTCACTCAGATGTGGAGAAATGGGTAGCACCCACAAGAGGATTTGACCTATCATCACTACTTTATGGTTGTGCCTTTTAACTAGGGTGAGAGGACCCTTTTGTAGCCTGTTGTTTATGGAGGAGATGGAGATGTCCCTCCTTGTGAAGTGTTAAGAAGACCTTGAAGAAAGTATGATCAATGCAACAAAACCTAACTCTCATAAATTGTCACTCTAGATAATGGAGATATCTTCTACGAAAGGTTTAGGCCACTAAACACAATGAAAACTGATTGTTTCGGCCTATTTTGGTAGTAAAATTATGCATTTATATACACACATGACAAATAGGGGTGGTATGGGTATGATTAATTGTTTTTGAATGAATTTTGGTGAGAGGTGAAGTAGGATAAAGTTGATTATACTAAATCTCTGAGAACTTTTACAAAAATTGAAAGATCGATCAGCATAATGCTTTTAGAGTAGCTAGGGTGTTACTTTAACTAGAATATGTGCTCTAATGGAGGCCCAGATCAACACTTTTCACATAGAATTCAAGGATCCAAAATGAAGGCTCAAATTGGAAAATTCAACCGAACATTATCAATCTCTTTTTCATCACACCCAAGATACCCTCAAAGGCTAAAAACAATATTATCATCATGTTAGAGTGACAAGTGATTTTAAATTTGTTTATTTCACTATCAAATGAAAGCTCTTTTGATAAATGAAATAACAAATGCCACCAAACTATCACAAGGATAAGATCTTGTGTGATTCACACATATTTCAATGTAAGAATGCAACAGGAACAAGAAAAACTACTTGTAGACATTCAGGAATGAAGCAAACACAAATTTTGCCCAAGAATAACATAGATTAACTCAAGTTTGGTTAAATTTATCGGGAAATTTTCTCAAACAATCTTAGATTTTTCAATGGTTGTACACTTGCAACCACCTTGACATGATCAAATGTAACACAAAAGAGATAAATGGGCTTCTTCAAATAGTTTCTCAAAAAATGGGCTCTATCAAGATTTTCTCTTAGGAAATCAGTTTCTGACTCCTAACACTTCTACATTCACAAACTCCCAACCCTTTTCATAGAAAAATCATGCCTATTTATATCATTTTACAACAGGGCCTTTTCCCCTCAAAATCAGTGCTCAAGGGGAAGATCTCTTGAACATATTCCTTCATTAAACTCCTTCCTCTGGTAGATCACTTTTCCCTTTACTCACCAACCACTTCCACCCCTATTCTATCCAATCTAGTTCTTTACATGCCCAGAAATAAAAACCTGGCCGAATCCGATAGTCATATTACATATTAATGGTGAGAGACGTTTACAGACCTTACCCACCAAACTAAGATGCTAGATTAATGTTCCTCTTCATTTGGATTATAGGAGACTCCAAGAAATGATAAAAAAATCACAAGAATATGCATCCCGAGGAGCTTTGGAGTGAAAATGGTGGAAAAATCAAATACAGATGCACAACTATCGTTGATTTCTACTTTGAATTTGGACCATCCACATGGGAGATCTAATTTTAGAGTGGGCCTACGGGTTTCCTTTTTCCTTTACAACTTTTGGAAAAATGTAAAATTTTCACATTTTTCTTTGCACCTCCACCCTTGAGAAATGAGCTTGACACATGTCCTAAGGTGGGCCCTAAAGGAACCACGGCCAAATTCAACTATTTCACCTCTTTTTTGGAAAAGGGAAAATTTTCCAAATTTTCCCGCAACTCCACCCTTCCACTCTTAGTCCCGATGTGGGTCCCAAGTGTACCACACTTCCCTTTTACTTTTACTCCCTTCTCCTAAAAGGAAAATTTTCCATATTTCCCCAAAGCCCACTCCTCCACTTTGTTGACCGGGTAAATTTTTGACTATTCACTGTCGGGTCTGCTGGCCATTTTGATGTTTTAATCCCTTTGGTAATAAGAGGAAAAAAATCAAAGTTGCCTCTGATGGTCAGTAATGGTGCATCAAGAGATGGTCTCAAAAAGTTGAGATCTTGAATGAGTGCGGGCTCGCCATGTGTCCCAAGCCTCTCAAAACATTTTTGAAAAAATACTAAGTATAGGAAGCCCCGATAGAAGCCTTTACATGTGTTCATGGTGCAATTTCAGCATAGAGACCCAAAGTGGAAATCCTAAACGTGCGTGGTCTCACCATGTGTCCCAATTCTACCAAACCGTACTCAACCGCAAGAAAAAAATGTCTAAGTCTATGAAAAGCATTGGATGCCTTCACGTGTCCTCTCGGCGCAATTCCAAGGCCAAAAAAAAGGTGAGTCTTAAAATGAGCATTGTTCCTCCACATGGACAAGTTTTGGGTTGAAAATTTCTACAAATTTTAGAAGTGCCCCACCGAGCCGCATCAAATCAAAAATGAACATGTGGACAACCTTGGGGTGAAAATAAGAAATTTTTCTGCCACTTAAATTTTCTTTAATCAGATCCTGACGGGGCAGCTGGGCGAGTTTAAACTTTTTTCCAAAGTATCCAAAAAGAAAAAGTTGAAAAAAAAAAACCCATCGTGCCCCATCCAATTAGAAGAGGCCACGTAAGCACCAAAAGAACCAATCAGATTGAGCGGGAGGATGGGACCAAATTTTGCCTTTTACCAAAAAAATTAAAAAGTGATAAGTTAAAGCATTTTCCTGCCATCCTGACCAACCAAAAGAAGCCACATGACCACCGAATGCTAAGGAATAACTTTGATAGGAAAAGGACACCCGCCAGATCATGTCAAAAACATAGAAATTCACCATTCATGCCTAGAACCCAATTTTTTTGCTAAGGATGAAATTTTTTGAAACAAAACCAAGTGAATCATGGTTCCGAGCATCTTTTGACCATGGGTTTGGATTTTCAAAGGCATACAAATGTAAATTGATCATTTTCGAGATTCCATGGTCGAGGAAAACTAGGAAAACTGGTAAAGCCCTCAGATTTTAAAGAAATTAGGGAAGAAATAGGGAAAACTCAAAGAATTATTCAACAAGGATGTGACAATGGATTGTAAAAACAATTTGAGGCATTCAAATGGACGTAGAAACTTTTATAATACCCACATTGAGAGACAAAATGTTTGAGAGACATAGATCGAGGAAAATAATAGGGGCGAAACAAATATGAGCACCAACATCGGCTCGACTGGGGATGGGCACTCCTTGCGAGTGCCATAAGAAAAAAGGTAGACCAAGTTCCAAAATATCCATTACACAAAGGATTCAACTTGCAGAGCACAAAATCATCACTGTCCCCAAAAACAAAGCACCGAGGGCTAGAATAAACAAGAACACGAAAGACAGAAAATAAAACAACAAACTATACATTATACAAATGATGTTCACCTTAGTTACAGGTAATCAATCCAAGAAATGATTCAGATGCCTATCATTAATAGGAAATTTGAGAAATTCTCCATCTAAATCCTTTAAGAAGAAGGTATGCTCAAATATGATTATCTATGTGGAGTAAGGGCCCATCCACGTTGTATCAAATTTACCATGCTTGCCCTTATCTTCATGCCTCGCTATCCCATAAAGACAAGATCTCCAACATTGAAAACTCTTGGGATGACCTTCTTATCGAACAAATTCTTCCGCTTCTCTCTAAATTTTACATGCCTTTGTTGGGATGCCCTCCTTTCTTCATCAAGTTCAACAATATGGTTAATGCAAGCATCATATGGACTTCTTGATCTTCCAATTGTTGAATGAACTAATATGAGGATAATTACATATGCAAGAGAAGCGGGGCCTAAGTTTCATACACCAACTAAAATGGGCTCTTTCCAATGGATCTTTTAATAGTAATGTGGTCTACCAGACAACAAACATTAACCTGCTCACCCCATTTTCTTTTATTTAGCTCCAATGTTCTTCCGATAATATTTAGTAATTTTTTTATTACTCGACTCACTTGTCCATTTCTTCATGATTGTAATTAGATGCATATGCCAAGTTGATCCCATATTATTTACATTTTTCCACCAAAGGTTTATCTCTAAATATCATGGCATTTTCAGCAACAATCTTGGATGGTACCCCAAACTCTGTATATGATATAGTTCAACAGAAAATCCATGAGAATTTGGTGTGTTGCCCATTTGGTGAAGTAATCGGTGGCTACAAGAATCCACTTATGGCTAGCACTTGAATCATATGAAATCTCACCAATGAAACCCATCCCCCATTGCTTGAATGGGGCTTCAATTGATACAGTGCAAAGGAAGGAAGCTTAAATATTTTAGTATTCTAGAGAAGCGCTATCAACTCTCACATATTCTAACCAAAAGAGTTGTATCCCGAAGATAGTTGCCACCAAAACAAGCCCTCGGGATCTTGTGTGATGTGACTCTTCCTAGAAAATTACCCCCATAAAATCCTCCATGAAGATCAACAATTATCTTAGGGGCTTCATCTTCATGCACCTTAAGATAATGCACCTTAAGAGAACTAACCCTCAATCAAGTAATGAAATATTTCTAGGAAGCCAAATTAAGGGCTCTTTTCTCGGTTCTTACTTAAATACTTAGGCTAGTTTAGATGTCTAAGATAAAAAAATTACGTCTTTGTACCACTCGAGAACTCATCAAATTTTCAAAACATCTACCATCCCTTCTTCTACCTCATTTACCTCAATAGTTTGCAAGTTTCTCTCAGCCATAAGCTTAGCCATGCCCAAACCTCTCATCAGCTTTGTGGTTTGGATATCCATGTCATATTCTTGTAACTTTTTCACCCATCTACATCTTTTTCTTGAGAATTCCATCTCGATAAGATTTCTTTCACCATGGTGTGGGGAACTCAAGCAACAATCTTAGAAATCAAAATGTAAGGCCTGAAAACCTTTGTTTCATTTACAAGGTAAATGCTTGATTCTCCATAATAGTGTATTTCAACTCGGCCTCTTACAATTCCTTACTAAAAAGGCAACTCGGCCTCTCGGCCCCTTTATCATCCTTTTGCAAAAAAGAGACAGATGCAATAGTGTTCTCTGAAGAAAAATAAAACAGTTAAAAAGGATTCTTATAATCTGGAGCATCTAAAACAAGTGCATGCTTTAGTGTCTCTTTAATCCCATTGAAATCTTGAATGGCATCCTCCTCCCACTTGATGACCTGGTCCTTCGTTAACATGGAAGTTATTAGAATGGTCAACTCAACAAAGTTTGATTAAATCTTTGATGAAGTTTATCTTCCCAAAGAAATACTGAATTACTTTCTTGGTTCTTGGGATTGAAACCTTGCTTTGATGGCCTCTACCCTTTCTGGATCAATCATCACCCCTCTGTGACACAATGTGACCAAGTAATTTTTCCTTCTCGCACTCCATAATGGCACTTTTTGGATTGAGTTAAATGCCATATTCTCTACATCTTATTAGCATCTTTTCCAAGTGCAAAGAAATGATCATTTCTCTTTTTGGAGAACACAATTACATCATCTTGGTAGACAACAATAAAATCATTGATGTAACTAGCAAAAGAAACATCCATTGCTCTTTGAAAATTTTCTCCAAAGATTCATCAGACCAAAGGGCATCCTAACATATACATAAGTCCCCAAGGAGTGGTAAAGGTTTTTAATTATTTATGATTCCCTTAACATAACTTGGTTATAACCAAATAAACCATCCAAGGTATAAAGTAGCTCAAAACCAGTCACCAACTATAACATGTTTTCCATGTTTGGAAAAGGATAATTATCCTTCATTGATGCTCTATTCAGATTCCTCAAATCCACACACAACCTAACGTCACCATTCTTCTTTTTGACTGGTACTAGGTTTGTAATCCAAGAAGAATACCTTGTGGGTTGAATAACCCCTCCATCCCTCGTTTCTTCAGTTCATCTTGCATCTTAAGAGAGAGGAGCAGATTGATTGGCCCTCTGTTTCTACCCGAATTGTTTTGCATTGGATTCCAAGGGAATCTCATGTTCAAACAGATCCTCTCTAAATGCCTTCAGCTCAGAATAAGTTCAAGCCATGCAGTCTTGATACTTTTTTAGAAATTGGATGTAGGACTTCTTCTCCTCCTTGTTGAGATTGCTACCTAACCAAATCTTCCTTGGTTTCTCCTTTGTGCCAAGGTCATGCTCCTCAATATCCCTTGAGGGTGTCATGCATCTGTTAACAATGCAATCAACATTATCAAAATTGGACTCAAGAGCAACTAGCCCTTTGGGAATGGTATTAGTCTTTAGTTGGATGATGCCTTTTCCAAACAAGGTTTCTTTACCCTCTACTACACACACCATTGGCTCCCAATCAATATTTTGATCAGAAAACTCCCCTTTGTTCTATAGAAATCTTCTGACCTAAGCATCATCTTCAAAAACATGCCAATGCTTAATATTGTCAAGTACATATTGCCTTGTTAGCACCTCAACATCATATTCATAATATGGGGACACTACACAATTATCAAACCAAGATCCTAACACTGCAAGTTTGTATGCTAAATCATTTAACTTCATATCATGATACACAATGTTAAATGAAACAAACATTTCGATGAAATCCCAAACTACATGCTTTTATTGTTTCATTCACTTATTTTTGTGGCATATAGTTTTCGACTTGCTATACAATTAATTTTGAATCTCCTTGACAATTATGTCTTTAACACCATATTTCCAAGCAATCCTCGAGACCTAAAAATACTACCTCATACTCTGCAATGTTATTAGTGCACTCGAAATTGAGTTTGAAAGAAAAGACAAACTCTTCCTATCCTGGGAGATCATAACCACATCAAAGCACACAATTTCTAAACTTGGAGCAAGGTCCATTAAACAATAAATTCCAAGGAGAGCTTGTCTATTCAAGACACTTGCATTCTTCAATCTTGTGCTCCTTTCCATCAACAAATCCTACAAAGTTATTAGCATCAACACTTGTGTACAATACTTTATAAGATGCATTGTTGGGATCCTCAATAAGGTGCAACATCTTCTTTTCCCCATAAAACTTGACAAGGATTCCCTTAATTGGGATGGTGGAATAGGACATATCGATTTCAACACTCCCACCAACACTTGTAGCCTATTTTCTAGATAATAACATACCCCACTTGGCTGGGAAATCAACAATAACTACATCAAGCTTCAAATTCCTTCCTGGATAGGTAGCAAGTTGTACCACCAAACCCTTCACACATCCCACCACTAGCACCTCTCTGGAATCCATGGCAAGTACACTTCCCATATGCTACTGTTACTTTGATATTCAGCTCATTCATGACTTCCAGAGGCATAACATTGCATGATGCCCCTGAGTCAAACATACAGTTGTGTAACAATCTATCCTTAATGATTAGAGTGGTGAAGAATGGATCCACATTCAGCTGAGAATATACCAAGGATGTTCCCAAATAAACCTTAGGTGGTTCATCTAGCTCTTCTGATGTTGGTGGTGCTTCTAGTTCTTTAATGACTGGTGGGGTCTCCACAATGTTTATGTTTCTACCTAGGGTAGTCTTCTCCTCTTTCAATCCAAAATACTCCAATGCCCTCTTCTTGTGCTCAGGGATCCTAAGAAACTCAACAATTGGGAATTGAGATCTTGATCTGACTCAAGACTTGGGAAATATCATAAGGTATAGACTTTGGCAAGGCAACATTGGAAGGAAGGTTAAGAGGATCATTATACGACACACGGGGTTTTGACAGTTGGGCATGAGGAGGGGTATGATTTTTTTTGAGATAGCAAGGCGCTTGGAGAATTCATATTTCTTAGGAGCTTCTTTAGGAACATTTGAAAGAAGAGGATTTTTGGCTTGGCTTGAGGCCCTATCCCTTTGATAACCCTACTTCTTATGTTGTGTTCCTTTTCTTGAGCCACAACAACATTCATCAACAACTATCTGTCCTCCTCAAATGGGATGCCTCCATCATACTTCTTTATTATTAAATATCTTAGATATTCAAATTCATTATCAGGAAATTCAAAAGATTGTACAATATCTACTTCTAAAGTATGAGAGGGAGGAAGAATAGGTACCCAGGTGGATAAAATAAAAAAATTAAGATAGTTTTGGCACTTATTACCTCAATTGAAGTTTCCCCTTGTGAGCTTGTGAAACAACCCATCATGCAAACATCATCATTATTATCATATCCAACTTCTTCTTCTTGTTGTTGATCTTCCTCACATGGATCATGGGGCATGAAACATCTATCACACCAATCAATGACATCTATCTCCTCCACGACAACAACTTTGGAAACTAAAGGATCAGGTACCATTCTATTTTCCCCGGCCTAGGACTTCCTATTTCCAAATCCAAAAAGTCCCTTTCCTCTATCATTAGATCTTTGGTGATTTTAAACCTATCTTCACCATGTTGCTTGTGTTGACCTTATGAAATCTTCCCAATTCCCTTTTCTACCATGGATAATTTGTATGATATCTCCTTGACAATTCTGCCAAAGTTTTCACTACTTCCTCCAAATCAACAATTGCCTTACTTGTTTGAGGCTTTTCTCGGTTAATTAGTTTTACACCCTCCTTTTTGGAGGATTTCCAATTGCCTTGATGTTATTCTCTAGTTTTAGATCCATGGTGAATGCCTATGTCAAACTAGTAGGGTTTTTATCCCTCAAGTATTAAGCATCCTTTTTATTAAATGCATCTGAATATTTGATCAAACATGATTCATCACATGGCCTTATCCTAATAGGAAATCTCCTCAAGGTCTTATTAAACTTTGTGTTGAAATCATGTACTAACTCATTAGGATTCTTCTTGATGTTTTCAAATTATGATAAAGAAATATAGTGTCACTTGTCACCATATTGTAATCTAAATGCATTATTCATCTCGGTTCAAGAATCAATGGAATTATCTGGAAATGCTTTATATCAGTCCTTTACATCCTCTTCAGAGTATGGATAAACAGTTTGATATATACATCTTCATGTTAAATCTCAAATACTTCCATCATATTGATAAAAAGCTTTAGATGTTGATCACCGGTTATAGCATTGTTTCCTTGAAACTTTGGCGCTTTTTTCTTACTTCTTGGGAAACTATATTTAGATAACTAGCCATCCATACAAAATTTATAGGTCCAAAGATATTTACAACAAAAGGAGGTCCTGGGTGGGTCAAGGCCATGTTTTTTTAGGAGGTGACCTTGGAGGGTGACAAATTGATAAGGGGCATAGGGTCTTTGAGACACAGGGGTATAACTTTCAAAATGGATATCCCCTAAAGGCCTTATTTCCGGAAATCCCTATCAACTTTAGAAAAGACATGAGTAGAATGAGAAGTAAACTTTTCAAAATCAAATGAAGGCCCCTCTCCAAATGGATAATTCAATTCCACAAAAAGGCTACCCGATTGAAGCACTTGAATTGTAGTCTTCAATAATAGGTCACATCAATCTCATCAATGGAAATCCCCTTTCTTGTAAGTGATTTCCAAAAATCTCAAGGATTTTATTCCTTCGAATTTTCTTTTCCTAGCTCAGAAACAATGTCCTAGCAAGATCCCTAGCAAAGAAATACCTTCTTCCTTCCAGCTTTGCAAAGGTTAGTAACAAATCTCACTTGACAAAGGTTATGACACTAGTATTCATTAAGAATTAGATCAACAGGGATTCGCCACTAAGGATTTCCACCTTAGTTGTGTAGGTGCACTAAATATGATCTGTCATATGTATTTCAACACTAGAAACTAGAAATGGAAATACTCTGACTTTTCTTTACCCAAATTTATCAATGAAAACTAGTGCAATAGGTGTGGAAACTGAAATAATTGCACATAGCACTTGGAGTATATAAGAATTGGTTTACCATGGTCTGAATATAAAATGTAACCAATATCTCCCAGTAACAATGCTAGTAAGGTGTTGGTATCCAAATTGATTATCCCCCAGAAGCTGAGCAACATCACAGGTATAACAGGAATCTTAAAGGCAAGCAGAGCATGTAATATGTCATTTTATAGCTGGGGATGAAATAAACTTGCTGCTTTGTCACTCAAATGTGGAGAAATAGGTAGCACCCACAAGAGGATTTGACCTATCCTCACTACTTTATGGTTGTGCCTTTCAACCAGGGTGAGAGGACCCTTTTGTAGCCTGTTGTTTATGGAGGAGATAGAGACGTCCCTCCTTGTGAAGTGTTAATAAGACCTTGAAGAAAATATGATCAATGCAACAAAACCTAACTCTCATGAGTTGTCACTCTAGTTAATGCAAATATCTTCTAGGGAAGGTTAAGGATGCTAAAGACAATGAAAACCTAATTTTTTCTACATGTTTTGGTACTAAAATTATGCATTTGTATACGCACATGACAAAAAGGGGTGGTATGGGTATGATTAATTGTTTTTGAATGAATTTCGGTGAGATGTGAAGTAGGATAAACTTGATTACACTAAATATTTGAGAACTTTTACAAAAATGGAAAGATCAATCAATGAGAATGCTTTCGAGTAGCTAGGGTGTTCCTTCAACAGAATATGTGCTCCAATGGAAGCCTAGATCAACACTTTTCACATAGACTTCAAGGATCCAAAACGAAGGCTCAAATTGGAAAATTAAACTAAACATTATCAATCTCTATTTCATCATGACTAAGATACCCTCAAAGGCTAACAAATAATCTTATAGTCATGCTAGGAGTCACAGTGATTTTAAATTGTTTATTTCAATATCAAATGAAAACTCTTCTAATAAATGAAATTGTAAATGCCACCAAACTATCACAAGGATAAGATCTTATGTGATTCACACATATTTCAATGTAAGAATGCAACAAGAACAAGAAAAACTACTTGCAGACATTAAGGAATGAAGATAACACAAATTTTTCCCAAGAATAACATAGATTAACTCAAGTTTGGTCAAATTTATCAGCAGGGAAAGTTTCTTGAACAATCTCAAAGCTTGTCAATGGCTGTACACTAGAACCAACCTTGAACATTATCAAATGTAACACAAAAGAGATAAATAGGATTCTTCAGATAGTTTCTCAAAAATATGGGCTCTATTAAGCTTTTCTCTTAAGAAATCGGTTTCCAACTCCAAACACTTCTATGTTCACAAACTCCCAACCCTTTTCAAGGAAAAATTATGACTATTTATATAATTTTACAACAAGGCCTTTTCCCCCAAACTAGAGACATTGAGTGTACCAGTGTTTGCCATGATCTTGATCGCGATTCCTAGAATCAGATCTATAAAAACTTTCAGTGTGCTCACGGGGTAGGTCTCCTCGAACATCTTCCCACATTCAACTCTTTCCTCTGGTAGATCACTTTTCCTTTACTCACCAACCACTTTTGCCTCTATTATGTCCAATATGGTTCTTTATGTCTTGGGAAGAAGAAATGGAATATCATATTGAGCCCAAAAGGTCAGTCTCATATTAATGGTTAAAGACATCCCTAGATTTTTCTCACCAAACCCAGATTATCAAAAAGTCATTCGTGTGTGAAGGAAAGAAAAATCAGGCCGAATATGACAGTCAGATTGCATATAAATGGTGAGAGACATTTATAGACCTTCCCCACCAAACAAAGATGCCAGATTAATGTTCCTCTTCATTTGGCTTATAAGAGACTCCAAGAAATGATAGAAAACCACAAGAATACGTATCCCGGGAGCTCTAGAGTGAAAATGGCAAAAATATCAGATACAGATGCACAACTACCATTGATTTCTACTTTGAATTTGGATTGTCCACGTGGGAGATCTAATTTTTGAGTGGGCCTATGGGTTCCTTTTTTCCTTTTACAAATTTTGGAAAAATGTCAAATTTTTCTCCACACCTCCACCCTTGAGAAATGAGCTTGAAATGTGTCCTAAGGTGGGCCCTAAAGGAATCACGGCCAATTTTGCCATTTCGGTTCTTTTTTGGAAAAGGTAAAATTTTCCAAATTTTCCCCACAACTCGCCCTTCCGCTCTTAGTCCATGATGGGACCCAAAGTGGACCCATGCTTCCTTTTTACTTTTAACTCCTTTCTCCTCAAAATGAATTTTTTGAAATTTCCCTAAGCCCACTCCTTCGCCGTTGACCAGGGAAAATTTTTAACTATTCGTTGTTTAAGGTAGTGTCAGGCCATTTTATGTTTTAATCCCTTTGGTAACAAGAGGAAAAAAATACAAATTGCCTCCGATGGTCCACATCCCTACCCCTTTGAATTTTTAAAACTACTATGTGTCACAATGGTGCATCTTTAGATGGTCCCCAAAAGTTGAGATCTTGAATGAGCGCGGGCTTGCCACGTGTCCCAGGCCTCTCAAACATTTTTGAAAAAGACTAAGCATGAAAATCCCGTGGACGCCTCCTAATGTCTTCATGGACCAATTTAAACATATAGACCCAAAGTGGAAATATGAATGAGTGTCGGCTCACAACGTGTCCTTGTTCTACCAAACTGTACAAATCGCATAAAAGTTTTCTAAGTCAGCCAAAGCAAAGAGAGGCCTCCACGTGTCCTCTCGGCATAACTCCAAGGCCAAACAAAAGGTGAGTCATAAAATGAGCACCGTTCCTCCACGTGGAAAGTTTTGGGTTAAAACTTTCCAAAAAGTTTAGGAGTGCCCTACCAAGTCACATCAAATCAAAAACAAACACGTGGACACCCTCGGGGTGAAAATAAGAATTTTTCCCCATCACTTAAATTTTCTTTACTCAGATCTGGTGGCACGCGCAGGTGAGTTCAAATTTTTTATGAAAGTTTCCAAAAAGAAAAAGATGGAAAAAGAAACCTGCCACACCCCATTTAATTAAAAGAGGGCACGTAAGCACTAAGAGAACCAATCGAATTTGAAGGAGCCACGGGACCAAATTTGCATTTTTACAAAAAAGCAAAAAGTGATAAGTTAAAGCATTTTCCCGTCATCCCTTGACCAACCAAAAGAAACCACGTGACCGCGAATGCTAAGGAATAACTTTGATAGGAAAAGGACTCCTGCCAAACCATCAAAAATACATAAATTCACCATTCATGCCCAGAACCCCTTTTTTTGCTAAGGATAATTTTTAAAAAAACAAAACCAAGTGAATCATGTTTTGAGCATATTTCAACCATGGTTTTTGATATTCAAAGGAATGCAAATGTAAATTGATCATTTTCGAGCTTCCATGGTCAAGGAAAAATAGGAAAAATAGCAAATCCCAGTGGATATTGAAGAAATTAGGGTAGAAAAAGGGAAAACTGAAAGAATTCTTTAAGGAGGGACATGAAAATGGATTCTACAAAAAATTTGAGGAATTCAAAAGGAAGTAGAAACTTTTAGAACACCCAGATCGAGAGATAAAATGTTTAGAACACACAAATCTAAGGAAAATAATAGAAAATGGGCGAAACAAATCTAAGCACCAACATGATCCTCTCTTGCATGCGTTGGAGGATGTCCATACCTGTTTGAAGCTACCATTTTGGCCTAGATATGTGGGTGTGCTTGGAAAAGGTGAGCTATTCGACTAGACACCTGGTGATGGTGTGGGGGTGAAGCAGGGTTGAATTTCAAGATTCCTTTTTTTTGTGTGCTTATCCTTCGTGAAGGCATTTCCTTGAAGACCACATCTCTTGCAGGTGTTTATTCAACAATTTTCTTGCCATGTGTATTCCTCCATGCTTTGTATATGGGTTCCTAAGTTTCCTGCGACCCCATCCTTCTTGATCCATCTCCTCTATTCTTTGATGGATGTTCTTTCCTGTTCCAAAGCTTCCATCTTGCCTTTGGCCACATGTATTTCTGTCTAGGGTGATCAAATCAGGTTGCTTTTGTTTTGTTGGTTTGTTCTAGTACTTATCCTACTATCATGGTGTTCCCTTGAGACCACAACTCCCTGAGGCTCCTACCACTCCATCTAGCAATGACATGTTCCCTTGTACTTGATGGGAGTCCATCCCACTCCGCATCTAATTTTGACACGGGAGAGGAGGATGTTGCAATGTTGTGGAGTTTGGATTTTCCCCTCCTCTGTCTCATGTGTTTTTGAAGTTCCTAAGTTTTTTTAAATAAACCCAATTTTTGTGTATATCTGTAATAATTATTGTCCTTGAGTCCTCGGTCCCTTTGGGAAGATGTAGCTCATAGTTTTGGAGCTCCCTATTTGTGCCAATATAGGAGTAAGTCATATTTCAGTGCCATCATGTTTGTGGATGGAGATTCAACCTAAGGAGTGTTTCGCACAACTAAGAGTAGTTTTGGCGACTTGTAGAAGCTAGAGAAAAGAGAAAGATAATTCTACCATTGTTACAATTGCTAAAATTTAAAAATATCATGAAATAGAACCTTCCCTTCCCTGAAATTGGCTTGTCTCTACTGCTTTTGATGTGGGTTTGTATGCCTTGCTAGGAAATATCTCCTTTCCTCTTGAAATATTTTCTTGTTTTAGCTATACTAGTTATCAGTGTTAAAGTGGACAACAAAGATGTATTCCTCTTCTCTGGTTGTTGTGTATTCATGCTTGAATGATCGACCTTCTAACATTATTAGCTACATTTCTAGGTTTGAGTAACAAGTTTTTCATGTTGTTTAATACTAGATTTTTCTATTGTGAAAACAAGCCTGTTGTACTTTAAACCCCTTGCTCTTCATATGAGCTTATTATCTATAGATTAGATTTTCCTTCTAGATAATTGAGTTGTTCCTATTTCGGTGACTCTAGATCTGGTTACTCAAGTAGTTACCCTATCAAAGAATGTCTCTTCCAGATATGCGAGATGTTTTGATCTTCAAGGTTTATAACCCTTTTTCCCCTTCTCTACTACTCCTTAAATCAACCGGATTAGTGGAACCAAATCTAGTATAGTTTTACCTTCCATTTACGGGTATGTTGAGCATAGTTTACTTGGGTCATGACAACCTTACTTTAGCAAACAACCACTAGGTTGAACCTGATCTCGGGTTGACTATAGTTTTATGGACACTTAGTCACCCTTTCGAGTTATGGAAAAAAATTAAGAATTTTACTTATTTCCTTTGGTGTTTCCCAACCATGATGAGGTTTGGTTATCGAGGTCTGTTAGACCTCCATGTTCTCCTTTCTTGGGCTAGGTAGGTGGCCCCTTCAATATCCAATCAATCTTGCATATTTACAAAACTTTATGTTTGGTTGAATGCAATGGTTCAATTATGTATGGAGAGAGTATCATGGTTAAGATACTCGATTGCTTAGTCATTTTACACCTTGCTTATTCGTTTAGAATTGTTTATAATACTAGATATTTACCCAATTGTTTGATGATCATCAGTGTAGATGCAGATGTTTAAGTTTTGCCTTAAGGGGCACTTTGACAATCCCTCATGAAGCATGTACCACAACTAAATTCTTGGCACCGAGATTTGAAGCTACATATGTGCATTTATGGATACTACTATTTTATTATTAAACTACCTTGGCCTAGTTCTATTACGTGATGACTATTGGTAGTATTTATATTTGTTCATCTCATGATTTCATTAGAAATTAATAATAATTTTTATTGACTATTGGATGTTTCATGCATATTGAAATCTGGTTGACTTATGATAGAACTGTTAAGATTATTAGAGACATTTGGGGGTAATTATATTTTTAGATGCGTTGTTGATGTTACAATGGAAATTGTTGTTGAGATAATGGTATTTGGTGATTCATGAAAATGTGTTTTTTTTTATTAAAAGAGTGGTTTGATTATGGTAACGAGGGTTGTTTTAAAAAGGAACTTGTGATGGAAAGGAGTGATCCATTTTATGTTAAATCCAATCTTGTTTATTCTCCTTAACGATTTTTAGAAGAATGGACTTTAAAGTCTTATTGGTAGCCTCATCTTGTCCATTAGCCTGAGGATAGTAGAGAGAAGCCATGTGATGACTTATTTTGAACTTTGTACACAACTCACACACCTCGTCATTTTTGAAAGATGTGTCATTATAGAAATAATGACCTGTGGTACCCCATACCTATAAATGATCTAGTTCAGGATGAACTTAGCGATTATAGAGCTAGGGACAGTGGTAAGGGGCATGGCCTCTACCCACTTGGTAAAGTACTCTGTGGCCATGATTATGAAATTATGGCCATCTATTGATGAGGGAGATAATTTCCCTATCAGATCTAGGCCCCACGTGGAGAAGGGCCATGGAGTTGCGATTGGTTGTAAAGCTTGTGCCGGTATGTGGATCTTGTGGGAAAACTCTTGACACTTGTGGCATATACGCACAAACTCTACCACATCATGCTCTAGGGTGGGCCATAAATATCCCATTTGATGTATCTTTCAAGTAGTGGCATGGCCACCACATACTCCACTATGTGACTCATAAATAATCTTTTCAAACTCTTCAAGCATCTACACATCTAAATAGCATTCCATCAAAGGCTCTGCAATAAAGCACATGTTCCAAGATAACATACTTAGCGGCATTACGCATAACCACCTTCTTTGTTGTGACATTTCCCCTTCTGGGTATGTGTGGTCCATGATGAAATTGATAATGTTAGTGTACCAAGGGCATACAGAAATAGGAGGCCTAGTTTCAACGAAATATACACACTCATCGAGAAATTCCAAATCTACCAAATCACCTCCGTCTAATGGATTATCAACCAACCAATCTGTAATGATTTGACCCTTAACAGAGTTTTGATTTATGAACATTAACTTGAAATCACCCATTAATATAATGAAACTCCCATCCCTTTTAGAAAAGGATCCATACATGAGGAATGTTCGTAAGTGGTCTGACTTGAAGATGACCCTTGTTTCTTGATTGAGCATATAATGTCTTAAGTTCTTGGTTGTAAAAACTATGAGAGGAATTCTTTTTTTTCTGCGTGTAGCATGTCTCATAATCGAGAAATCTCGACGATAATGTAAATAGCCGATTCTCACTTATCTTTGTTCTCTTGATCCAACATACAAGCCAATGAAACGTCTGTAGCCCATGAATATAAGATAAAAGGGTGATCGACCTAGGTGGAATTAGTGTAGAAGGGGATAAAAACATTATTTAACTACCTCAAAGGCCTCAGCACATTCCTCTATCCAATTAATGTTATAATCTTTCTTCAACAAATTGTTTAGTGGATGAACGATGAAGGTCAAGTCGTGATGAATCTTTAGATTACATGAATTTCCTAAGAAAAGATATAATACTAGACTTGTCAAATGGCGGAACCATTTCTAACACATCCTAGATTTTGGTTAGGTCAACATAAATCCCCCGTGAATATATAATGTAACCCAAGAGCTTACTACCTGCATTTACACAAAATACACATTTTTACTTATTAAATGTGTCACCGTACTCAATCAAGAGCGAGAGAATGATACAAAGCACCTCTAGGTGATTGCGGTGCTTCCTTGCCTTGGCCGAGTGGGACATCCGCATAGGCTTCCACAATTTTATGAATAATATCATGGAATATGTAGGTCATTTCTCGTTGATATGTAGCACCAACATTCTTAAGACCAAATGGCATGACGATATAACAATAGGTTCCCAAAGAGTTATAAATGTAGTTTTAGCTTGATCCTTGGTAGAGATTTTAATTTTATTATATCTTGAAAACCCATCCATAAGAGACAACAACTCATATCAAGATGTTGCATCAATGATAACATCAATGGATGGTAGTGGAAAATCATCCTTCGGACAAGCCTTGTTAATCTCCCAAAAGTCTATGCAAATACATATTTTTCCATTCTTTTTTAGACAGGGGACAATGTTAGATACCCATTGTGAAAAATTGATGGGCTTGATAAATCCTACCGGAGAAGATTCATTACCTCTTATTTTACCATAAGGGCCACCTTTGGCTTCATAGGTCTTGATTTATGCTTAATTGGTTTGGTGTCCGGCTTAGTGATGAGATTATGAACTGCGATGTGGGGTGCAATCCCCATCATTTCCTTATAACTAAATGTGAAGGATTTCTGATGTTCCTTAAGGATTTGGGTATGAATTTCTATTTCCTCCAGAGTTAGAGAGGACCCTAGTTTTAAGATTTTTGGTTCCTCCTCCATTCCGATGTTTATATCAATCATTCCCTCGATCAAGGAGGCATTACCCTCCTCAAGCTTATGCGGGGATGGAGGAAAATCCAAATCCCCTTCTTCTTCTACATCGTAAATCTCAAGATATTTTCCCGGAGAGGACTCAATCATTAGATTTCCAAAATAAGAGGAGGAACATGGAATTAGGGAAAAGTCTACCTCTTGACAAGTAAGATGCAACTCCGCCAAGGCGTTTAAGTAACTTAAGGTTGACTCATTAGTATCAATAGGGTTGGAAGAGTCAAGTTGGTCTTCAACATCCAAATATGTCAACATTGACATTCTCGGGACTTTACGAATCAATGATTCAATGTGAAGTAAAAATAAGAAGTTGGTGTCCTGTAAATAGCTACTTGGGGTGAAGTGTGAGATGGAAGTTATTATACACTCTACTAGAAGGTTTTTTCATGTGGAACTCCCTCAATTGATATAAAATCAAACCCCTTAGTTAGGCCCAACATGACAGTTTTGTAAAGTTGTAAGTGTTTAGCCCTAGTCTCGTATACCTCGGATACCTGATTTGCGACTAGCTGTGAATCACACAATACCCTAATATTGAGGATGCCCATTCTCTTAGCCACAATGAGACCTAGTAGTAGAGTCTCATAGTCATCCCCATTTTTTGTGCATTCAAAATTCAATTTAAAAGAAAAACGTAAAACCCTTCCTTTGGGTGAAGTAAGGATTACACCTTCTCCGACGCCGAAGTGACACTTGGCCCCATAAAAATGGAGGGTCCAGTAATTACTTGGAAAGATAGATGTTGAGTCATCCTTTGTGAGTTCTCCTTTTATCTCGGTTACATCTACCATACAAACCTCATCTGTTGGAAGGGAACCAAGCCCCAAAGCATGTCCCATACCCATGGAATCAAAGGGGAGAAGGATAGGCAAATCCTTTTCTAATAGTTCAACAATATTTGTTGTAGTTCCTAATGAGATTGTCTCTACAAAACACTCTCATCCTTGACCGCTGGAATACCCTCGATCAAACCTATAACCTCTAACTCCATTGTGGGATCAATCTTTTCTTCTTCTAACATGCTTGCCGATTTGTTTAACTTATTGGTGGGAAGCTCAAATTTAGAGAGCCCCGGATATTTCCTCAAGTTTGTCGATGTATATCAAAGGGCTTTGGATCACCTTGAGCGATAAATACTTTCCCTAAATGCAAGAATCTGACTTCTTGGAATGGGGTGGAGGGTATTTCTTTCATGTGATGGATCCAAGGGTGACCAAGGATCATATTATAGTTGGTTTCCTAATCTATAATATAAAACTCAGTAAGCACCATTTTGGGTCCAAGAGTGACTGGTAATACTATGGTTCCGATCGAGGTTTCTTGAGACTATCATAGCCCCTCAATGTGTTTCACGTCGAGGAGCAATTAGTCTCCCCATATCCTAACTTTTGAAGAAAAGAGAAGGGGACTATATTAACTACTGCCCCATCATTGATCATTACGTGCTTCACATAGTTGTTGTAGATCCAAACCTGTAAAAACAAGGCTAGATCACCTCTATGAGCTATTTCAACATTCGTAGGCATCTTGCTTATGTCAAATACAAACCCAATATCCCTTTCGGGCTGCCCTAGAGGGAAAATGTTGAAGTCTATATGGTTTATTTGTGCCTTTAGTGGAGGGGTAACATTAGCCAAATGGTCGAGACCAAGCACTTCCAAGAGAGTGGCTCGATGAGTAGGGGAATTCTTCAGTAGATCTAAAAAGGAAATGTGTGAAAAGGTCTTGGTTAGATCACTGATCAAGTCATAAGCCCCTACTGGCTTGCTTAGCATGTCATGAACACTATCCAACACAACTAGATAGATAAGAATTGGCTGTGATGAATAGTCTCTGGCTCTTATTGCAACGTTAATTTGGGGTTCAACATCTAACTCAACCAAACCTACAATATTCATTTGCTGACAACCATCCAAAGGAGGTGCCACCTGTGGGTTTGATGAAGTTGAGGCTTCATGATCATGAGTCCCTATTACAATGCCTTTATTTGAACCATTAGGATCCAATCTACCATCCTTTGGACATGTGGGGAAATGATCATTGAAGATTCCCAATGATGTGTTCTATAGGTGTAGTTGGGTTGGCCAAAAACATGTCGACAAACAATTGTCTTTGGTCTTCTAAAAATGCTACAAAACTTATTACAATCATGACAGGCTCTTTCATCATGCCCATGGACTCTATGGAAACTATAATATAGGTTAGGATCGTAATCCCCGGGGCTTTGGTTTGTCCCTTGTTGTGGTTTGAAACCATGAATTTTTTGTTGTTGTTGAATGCTATAATTAACACTTTAGAACTTGTTATCACTAAATCATAGCACCCCTATGTTCATATAAGCACATATACCCGAACTCATGGTGTGATTGGATAACATGGGTACTATCTCCAAGTTGTGGGACTTTCTACTTGAGATAGACCTCTAGAGAATGTTGGTTCTTGCCCAAACTACCCGCCACAATCTACTCTAATGCAGGGAAACTAACTATTCTAATCTAAATTTCCAAGGGACCAGGGAGAGAGAATGCATAAAATGAAAGCCTACACTACAGCGGTGATACACCAAAAATGAGGGTGTGAGAGTAGTCTTCGAGATACGTGAGATACGAAGCAAAGTGCACACTAGAAGGGGTGATGACATGGCTTCTCCATAATCTAGAAAAATGCATTCGAAAAAATATTTCAAAGATACACAATGATAATGGATCCCCACAAGAACATAATAATAGACACAATATTCTTGTAATCAAGGTTGAAGGGGCAAGAAGAATGCATAAAACACAAGAGGGAAGATGCATCCACAAACTTATATTTTATTGCTTCCTGATATGCACAGTTCAATCGGTTACAAGATAAGGGCATGGATCACCATGCAAGGAGTCCATAACAAGGGCCTGCAACACATTGGCTTCACAAAGAAATTTTGGCAGAGCTTTTCTAAAAAAACTACTCCCCCTTACAATGAGCCCAACACTCCAATTTATAGAAAATTTGAGAAGACAGAGAGAAGGAGAAATGGAAATCCTGAAATCTATCCTTCAACCACTTCTAAGAGGAATTAAATTGAGTAAAATGATTGTACATTACTTAAAAAAATTCTCCCATACTGTCCTAGGTGCTGCTGTGAAAGAAAGAACGGTGACCATGCCTCTTGATTGCACTCCCAATTACCAAAAAAAATGTTATGAACCCAGCCACGTTTTATGAAAAATACCCACCAATTTCTGATCAAATCCAAAATTTCTTAATTTTTGTGCATCGGACTCAGATCCACGATTCCAACGGTACCAATTTCATGCAATTTCGTTGAGAAATGCAAAAGTTATGGTGTTCTCGAAAGGGCAGCTATTTTGGGTCCTGGTAGGTTTTTTGTCATTTGACAGAATGAACATTAACAGACTGGAGTTGAATATGTTTATTTTATTTAAATATATCTACCCTCATTAAAAATAATAAATCATAGAGGACGTCGTGCTCATTCCAGAAAGTCCAATTTTGTGAAAATCGAAGCTCGGAGTCAAAAGTTATGGCCGTTTGAAGTTCACGGGTCAAACATTGACTTTTCTTCACTTGCTGACTATTTTGGCAAATCGGCTGATTCGTGTCTCACACATACTTTTTCCTGGCTGTCCCAAATGAATTCTCCCACATCACCGATTCGGGCTTCCTTGCGTATTTTTGCGGCCTTTTCACCTTTTCACGTCCGCGTGTACTTTTGTCTGGTTGTCCTCGGGACGAAAATCTCCGATCGCCCGATTCGGGCCTCCTGCGGAAAATCGGCCAATTTGTGTCCCATGCGTACTTTTTTTGTAGCTGTCCCAAACTACGCAAAACAACAAAAACTTGACGATTTTATTTTCTATGGCCGTTTGCATTTTCGTGTCCCGTGTGTCCCTCGTGTCCCGACGTCCCAAATGTCCCATGATCGCCTAGGAAAAGAAGTTTGACTTATTTGAATTTCATTATATTTCGCCGCAAACTTGGTACGACGAACCTTGGTATGACTCGCACCCTTAAAACCATAAATGCTTTAAAACAATCCCGCAACCTTATTTTTTACATTTTTTCCAACTCGTTGGGATTTTTTCTGGATGGGAGAGTTAGAGAGAAGCCAAGGGGTCCCCAAAACACGATTTCAGGCCTTTCAATCAATCTACTTGCTTGGGATAAAGAATTTGATGCATGTTATCAAAATTACCTTGAGGGGTGAATTTTGGATAATAGAACCCTTGCCCCTAGTTCTAGAATTGGTTGGGGTATTAACTAGGGCTTGAGGTCAGCATTTGTATTTTTGGTGAGGATTTTATTATTATTGGGGATGGTTAAAATCCAAACCATTTATCGAAGGTGAAAAATTGTTGTTTCTCTGATTGTTGCCATTGTTATTTCCATCATTGTTGTTATTCGTAGCACCTATACCGATGGGATTGACAATGTTAGGCTTTTGGGTTGATTAGTTACACCGTCAGTCATGACTCCACGATTCTTGTTAAGGATCTTTGGTCCTTGATTGTTGTTTGTATTGTTGGAGTAACCAAGAGTGTTTTGAGCAGGGGTAACTAACTTCCCATTTGTTCCGTAGGTCTTACGACAAATTAAGGGCTGCTTGGTCAATCAAGAGCACCATCTAAAGCACCTCTTCATAACTCCTTAACAGGAAATTTTGAACCTCTTCCTTCATCTCCATGTTGAGGGAGTGAAGGAATAAATCACAAAGTTTTGTTTGATCCATGTTTGGAGCACTTGCGGAAAAGTAGAGAACATGTCACCACCTCTAAATGAAGTGTGCTGCAGATTCATTATGTTCTTGTTTTATATGAAGAAATTCTTCGATTTCTATTTGAAAAGACTTAGCTTGTCTCATATCAAAATATTTGATAAAATCTAACATGAGTTGTTTGAACAAGTGTATGAAGCCTTTGGTATCCTATACTAGTAGTGAGAGAAATACCTTCAAGTGTCTTGGGAAAATATTTCAACAACTGCATCCCATGGGAGCATCTCCCAAATGGCTGTCACATAAGCCTTGATGTGGGCATTTGGATTACCCTCCCCTTTGAACTTTGGGAGATCAGAAAGGGTCTTGGAAGCATGACTGCCCGAATAGAGAAATATAGGGGTTCTTTGAGATATTCAGAATAAGTCCTCATTGTCTACATTTCCACCATTGAAGACCATTGTTGGGAAGGTGATGGCTGCATTGGCTGCTAAAATGGGACAACATAGACATTTGGCAGGATGTATGACATCCCCTACGATTCTCCATATGGACCTAGGTAGGAGTACATGTCCCCTTGTGGAGATTTAGAATACGTGTGTATATAAGGGGGTTGACAACCTTAATATGGAAGTGAACGCTTTAAACCGGGAACGTCACATTTACAACTGGTATAACATTTGAGGATGCACTTTTGACTGGATCCTTTTGTAGATATCCATATGTGGCTTGAGGAGGCATACCCAAGGTATCCATCCCAGTTAACAAGTCCCCATGATTTGGAGTATTCATGTAGACTGGCGGATTCTTTGCGGTCAGTACTTGCCCATAGTTTTGTGGGTAGGAAGGAGCCCATGCTTTCCGGCATATGAATTTTGTGTATTCTAGAAAGCTCTAACTCCTTGAATTTATCAACCAAAGATGAAATGACATCACCCGTTGATGGGGTGATACCTTGTTTAGCTACCTTTGGTTGAACCCTTGGAGGTTGTTGAGGAGTATGGTATTCCACTATGAATTGTTTACGATGTTACCACCCCTCATTGGTTGTATTGTTAGGTGGTGGAGGGGTAACATTATTTTTCTGAAGCAGGACATCACCTTGTCCTTGTAACCTATCAAAATATTGGTTCATTTTTTGGAATTTCTACTCGTTTAAGCATACCATGCTAAATACTCCTCATCAAGATGGGGGAGTTAATCGGATTGTATGGTAATGTGTTATCGAAACAATACATGAGGAGATGAACTCACTTCACCAGTGAATGTCATGTTATTTGAACTTTATTGTTCAAGAGGATAAGTTTGAGTGACTTGATCCAATTATTCGATGCGTCATGTAAGAACCAACATTGGTTCCCCAAGTAGAAGGTTTTGAGTGGATGAGTGTTTTTCTACCCATGTTGAAAGTGAAGACAATTATTATGGTATATTTGATTGGTACTAGTACATGTGAAACTTGGGATGGGTCAACCGTACTTGGTCATATCCAAACATATTTCGGGGGTATAAGAATACCCACAGAATAAAGTATGGCTGAAAGTAGAAAATCTTAGAGACTATCTCTTCACATCGGGTTCACAAATTTGTACGACAAAAATCAACAGGTGACCTTATTCGCACCCGACCTCCCAAGGTCGTGCTGAGACAGCCATTGTGGAATTGAAATGGGAGTGAAAGTGATGGTGATGACCAAGCTAATTTGGAAGCCTTATGTCTTCAACATGTAATAACGGAATCTGTGAATCTAAGGCAATGAATGCTCTCCTAACCTGAAGAGGTGTGATGGTATGGTCTAATATGATAGCTACTCGGAGACTCTAATTGATGTCTAGTTCTACTGTGATTATATTGATTGGTTGTGGAATACATGGAAAGTAACACGCAGGTGCCTCATATCGGTTTCGAGACAAGGTCATGGAAATTGAGATAAGAGATGTAGTGGAGCTACAAGAACTAAGGGTGATTTTTTGTCTTTTCCGTGAAAGTCTTAGCCTGATCGGCTGTTATATTCAATAATGAAAGTTGTGTGATAATATCAGGTGGAAGTGGTGAAGATATGAATACCAATGTGCATAAGCTAGTGTCAATATCTAACTAACTAGTAGGCCCATTGGGTTACAGGACCTATGGGTCACAACCAAAGACTCGTTGAGGTTGAGGCCCTTATATGGTCATGCATGCAATCAAATCCTATTTCTAGGAGCATTCCAAAATTCATAGGCCTGATTAGTAACTATGTTCAATGTCTCTAATTGTCTTACTTTGTCTACTTATGTGGTGGGTGTGTGTAAGATTTTTAAGTGTAAACTTGTGTCAATGTCAGTTATTATCTCTAGCCCATTGGGTTGTGGGACCAGGGGATCATAACTATAAGTATTTTCCTATTGTGGACCATTGATGGTCATGCAAGATGAATTGATTTGTTTTCAGTAAATAAACTATCTATCAAAGGAAATATAACCTATATTTTTGGTGTTTTCTCAATATATCGAACAAATAAATTAAAAAAACTAATCTATGGAAATAAATATTTTTGTGCTTTTCCAAATTTTTAGATAATACATCTAATCTAATAAGAAAAGTTAAAACAAATTTTTATTACCCAAATGTAACCTCCTTCAAAGACCAAGCAGCATCATGGGTTGGGACAGACACTCAAAGGTAGATAGACAATCATGTATGTCATTTTGTAGCCGGGAAGAAATCTACTTATTACACTTATTACACTCAGCTCTAAAGGAGTGGGTAGCACATGAAAAAGGATGTGCTATAATCCTAACTATTTTAGGTTGTGCCTTTCAACCAAGGTAAGAGTACCTATTTTGTAACCTCTCGTTATTTGAAAGGAGATACAAGTACCTTTCTTTTGCATAAATTTTAAAGAGAAGGCCTTGGGGAAGATATGATCAACACACCAAATTCGACTCTCACAAGTTGTCACCTCTAGATTATGGAGATGTTCTCACAAAGAAGGAAAAGGTTACTAAAGACATTTGAGACCCGGATTATTTATGCATGTTTTGGTAACAAATTTATGCATTTGTGTACACACATGAAAACAGGGGTATTATGGGTAGGATTGGTTGTTGTTAAATGAATTTTGGTGGGAGGGGAGATAGGATGGACTTGACTCACTAGATCCTTGAGATCTTATGCAAAATGGAAATATTCAATCAAAAAATGCCACAAAAAGTTAAATTGTTTCCTCAACTAGAATATGTGCTTCAATGGAGGCCCAGATCAGCACTCTTTCACACAACCTTGTGGGATTATGTCATGAAGGATCGAGTCAGAGGACCCAATAAAGAACCAAGATTTAAACCAAGTCATGCCTGAGGTACACCCAGAGGCTTATAGATAATCTCTATCAACAAAATGAAAGAAAAGTGATTTTAAACCATTTATCCCATTCCTAGATGAAGGATCTTCTGAGAAATGAAATTGCAGATGCCACTAAACTATCACAAGGACTGAGACCTATGTGATTGGACTATATTTTGGTACAAGATTGCAATAGAAACAAGAAAAACTACCGTATGCATTCAAAAATGAAATAAATACACTTTACTCAAGATTGACATAGAATAACTCAAAGTTTGATCAAATTTATCAACAAGGGAAAGTTTCCAGAACAATCTCAAAGATTTTTAATGGTTGTACACTTGTAACCCCCTTGACATGATCACATTTGACACAAAGAGATATATATAGGATTCTCTAGATGACTTCTTAAAATGGATGGGCTCATCAATTTTTTCTTACTGGAGAAAATCAGTCCTAATCTTTCCAAAAAATCCCAACAATTTGCATGATGAATTCATGCCCTTTATAACATTTCCAATAGAGCACCTTCCTCCTAAAAGAAAAAAACTTTAAATGCATCAATTCTTGCCATGATTCTTTGTTGATTCATAGAATCGATCTCGCAAAGTCTCCAGCGCTTGAGGGAAAGTCTCTCTCGATTTCTTCCCACATTCAACTCCATTCTCTAGTATATTACTCCTTCAATTTTCCAATGAATTCCATCCCATATTAATCAAATCTAATCCTCTCATGCTCAAGAGGATAAAAATAGAAAACCATATCGGGCTTCAGATTCAGACCGTTTTAATGGTGAAAAACGTCTTTAGATCTCTACCACCAAACTCTAGATATCAAAATTAACTCACTCCTTTGTTTGGCATGTAGAAAATAATAAGAAATCATGAAGACTCACACTTCCAAGAGGTTTATAGAGAAAATGGGGGGAAAATGAGATTTAGACACTCAGCAGTCATTGATCTTTGATTTTGTATGTCGGTCGTCAACGTGGAAGATGCAAAAATAGGCTCAGGGGCTTCCTTTAACCTTTTATGTGCCTTTTAGAAAAATGGAAGAGTTTCACCTCTTTTCTCTCGCACCTCTACTTATTAAAATTGGCCTAACACATTTCCTTAGGTGGACCCCAAAAGAAATGCAGAGAAATTCTTCCATTTGAATCTCTTTTGGAAAAAGGAAAATTTTCCAAGTTTTCCCCACTACTCTATCCTTGAGAAATTTTTTTGACACGTGTCCCAATGTAAGTCCTAGTGGAACTATGATTTCCCTTTTACTTTTAACTCTTTTTTCTAAAAAGAATTTTTTCCAATTTTCCTCCGCGGGTCCACACCTCCACCATTGATCGGGGAAAAACATTGACTATTTCCCATCAAGCTCACGGGCCATTTTTTTCTATTTTAAACTTTACGGAGAAAAGAGGCAAAAAAGTTTTAATTGTCTCGATGTTTTGCCTCCCATCCCCTATGAGTTTTCAAATTTCCATGTGTCACCAAACACACCTTGAGGCAGCCCAAAAATTTATACCTTTAACGAGCACGGCTCGCCACGTGTCTTGCTTTGGAAAAATTTGTTTAAAGGATTGAAGTTGTGCAGAGGGACCACATGTCAAGCTCGAGGAAGTCTTCCTTGGTGGTCGTGAAAAGTCCAAGAAAATATGAAAAGTGAGTGGAATGCCCCATGTGTCCTCATAGCACTTCTTGAAAATGGTGCCCAAGTGAAGACCCTGAATGAGCATGGGCTCGCCATGTGTCCCTGTTCCACCAAACTGTTTCCATTTACATAAAAAATTCTAGGTATGGGAAAGCAAGTGGAAGCCTCCACATGTCTCTTTCCTACCAACCCTCCATGTGTCCTCCCGGCGCTACTTCAAAGCCAAACAAAAAAGTTGATTCTCAAACGAGCGTCATTCCTCCACATGGACATTTTAAAGTTGAGGCTTTTTATAGAATTTTTGAAGTGTCCGGTCGAACCACGTCTAACCAAAGGATGCCACATTTCCCTATTGATACAAGGATGTAAATTTTACTGGGGAAATGTCCATCAAACCGTAAAGCATAGAGAAATGACCATTTGAGCCTGAAAGTGAAATTTTCTTCAAGGACAAATATTTTAGAAATGTTGCAAGACTCAAATACATTCCTCGGGGACACATCAATTCATTTCTCTTTGAGTATTTAGGGAAAAAATGGTAGGGAAAACAGATCCTGACTATGGAAAATGGAGGAAACATGAGTTTTGAAGGAACAGAGAATGGGAGACTTAAAATACAAAGATTTTCCAAAGGAACAAAAGAACCATGAGATAAATACAAACCCACACATGATCTTCGACCCAAGAGAAGATTAAAATGGAAATAAAGATTGACCAAAACAATACGGGAAGGATAAAATGATAGAGGTCATGAATCAATAAATCTTCAAGGGTACAAATGGGGTAAGAAATTTTGAGCACCAACATTGGCTCCAACTCAAGGATGGGAAATCTTTGCAAGTGCCACAAGAACAATATTAAACCAAGTGCCAAATATCCATTGGGTGACAAAATCAGCTTGTAGATTGAAGAAACAGAGTCATCTTAAAAAAATAGAGAAACCAGCAAAAACAAGTCACCAAGGACCAGACGAGCAAAAACACAATAAACAGGGAACAAACAACAAACTATATAGTGTAGAAAATACTTTTTCCTGATTTAAAGAAAATAATAAAGGAAACAATTCAAGCACCTACCATCCTGGATATGACCATGCCAAGAGGTTCTGATATGTTTTCATCAACTAGAAGTAGACCTCTTTTTCTTCTTTGTTCTATTTGTAAACCACCCATCTTCTCTGAAGCTCCTCCATTGTGTTTAAGTCAAATTATTTGACATTCTTCAAGGCTGAAACATAGACCAAATTCCCAGAAAAATTAGCATACTTAGGATCTTTGTTTTCAATACTCTCATACTCCCGAAATCCACAAAATTGTTAAGATCAACATATGCATACAAAACTTCGTAAGATGTATTACTTAGGTCTTAAATCGGTACATCATCTTCTTCTCTCCATACAATTTCCCCAATTTTCCTTCAATGGGGATAGGGGCATACAACATGTCAATTTTCACACTACCACCAACACTTTTTTCCCACTTTCTTGACAACAACATCCCCCACTTGGCAGGTTAGTCAACAATGACTACATCAAGCTTTAATTTCCTTTCAAGATAAGATGTAAGTTTCACCGCTAGATCTTTGACACACCCCACTACTGGCACCTCTCTAGAGTCCATGGAAGTGCACTTCCCATATGTTGTTGTTACTTTGTTTCCTAATTCATTCATGACCTCAAGAGGCATGACTTTACATGAAGCTCCAGAATTAAACATACAGTTATGTAGCAGCTTGTCTTTAATAACCAGGGTAGTGAAAAATGGATCCACATTCAGCTAGGATTTAACCAAACAATTTCCTAAATAAACCTCTGTGGTTCCCCCAGCTCTTCCAATACTTGTGTCTTTTCCAACTCGCAACAATAATGGGAACCTCAACCCTATTTATGTTGGTGTGTGTATTTTCCACATCATTAGGTGAGTCATCTTACTTAGGTGAGATCGTAGGTCCATGTGTCATTTAAGGGCCATTATGAAATTCCCTTACGTGTCGGTGCAATGTTAGCACGTCGGTGTGTTAGTGCGTCATATGTGTCATTGGGAGTTACACTTCTATTCTAGGAATGTAACTCCCCCTCTCTACTCGAGTTGTCATGATCGCAGACTCGTGGTTACTCTTCACCTCCTTTATGTACACATCATTTGATCTATGAGATAGAGGAGAGTTTTATGGCTTAACCAGTTCTCCCATTTGTTGAATATTTGCATGCACATTTGGTTGATACTCACTCCTCCCGAGATCTCTTCACAATGTCGTCGCATGTCCTGCTGATGTGCACATCATCCCTCGATCCTCGCTTGTGGGTTTTAAACCCTCTTTCGTGGTATCGAGAAGATCTTGTGGATCCATGCACTCATCGGCTTTTATGTGCATGTTTTCAAGCTTCCGGTGAGATCCATTCTTGTTGCATGTGTCATAATGGTTATTCTGGTTTTCATGCTCTACTTGCACTGATTCGGGTTTCATACCTCTTGTTCAGTTGTTCGTGTAATCGTGGGTGTTTTTGGGGTGTTCGTGGTTTTTCGTATTTTACATGTGATCTTTAGAGCATACTTTGTTTGGCCTTCAAAGCTTGACCTTCCTCTACATGTAATCGTGCACCCAGGCTCATGGGCATGTTGACTAGTTTGTGGTTCACCAGCTTGGCTGTCAGCTTCGTGGGCTCGTGCATTACTTGTTTGCATTGGAACACTAGTTGGTCATCTCCGGCATTCCATTTGGCTATACATTCCAACTTCTGTTTTTTCTCTTGTGCCGACCATTGGCTTGAAAACTCATTGGAATGTTGATACATTCACATTTTTGCTTCCTGTTTTGGCGTTGCATGGTGTGGGTGCATTGAACAGACTTCGTCATCTCCAACTGCTCTAGTCTCCCACTGCTACACGAGGAATCAACTAGACGGTTTGGCTCTGCATTCAGATGTTGAAACCAACACTCCAAGACCCTACACAACACGTGGTGAAACGGTTTGATAGCATTCAAATCTCATGGCATTCATATCTCACGCCTCCTTCAGCGTGGCTTTTTTTGCATTGGAAAACGTTATTCTCAGCCTTTGCATTGAAAAACGTTTTTGGATCTTGCATTTTTCTCCTTTCAGAGATATTTTTTCCCTTTGCCAACCATTTTTGGTTTGTTTGCTCAGCCTAGTTTGTTTACTCCGTTGTTTCTCCCTTGGCACGGAATCCAGACCTGTGTTTTTCCGTCCTCTCGCATAATTTACAAACATTCATGTTCAACTCGACTCGCTACCTCCTGCGTTAGTTTTTTCTAGCTCTGTAGACCTGCGAGAAGAGAAACATGCTCTGCATTACCTTGGCACATGGTCACAACCTGCTCCTATGTTGGAATCTCACCTACAACACTCAAGACGTGGACTTAGCCTTCAAACGCAGCAAACGGTTACAATCTGCCATCCCTGTGCACCAAACTATCAACAAAACACAACAAAGACATTGTATTGCATGGTTTGACACCTTCCAACATGGGTCTGTTGGTGCAAAATCATAGCACCCTCGGATGTTGATCAGATTTCTAGGTTGATCACTCTAGCATCCAAAGTGTGATTACACAACATGGAATCCTTTCTCCAAGTGTGGGACTTGTAAAAATGAGAAAGGATTCTCCAGAGAAGGCTGGTTCCTCTTCCTAAACTACCTACCACAAGCTATTCCAGTGTAGGAAAGCTAATCTAATCCTAATCTAACCACCAAGGAGATAGGGAGAGAGAGAAAAGGGAAAAATAGAGCCTACACTAAAACGGTGATACACCAGAGAAGGAAAATGTTGAACATCTATCAAAACTACCATGGAACAAGGAGAGGTGAGCAATGGGAAGGATGGATAGATGCATCACAAGCCCAAGGATAGATTTCACACAAAAATGTCCCAAAACTCCATGAACACAGCTCCAAACCTGTAATGAGTATTAAAACATGCACAAATACTTTCAATGAAGAGAGGCAAGAAGAAAAATAAGCAAAGAACGAGCAAGGATGGATAGATGCATCACGAAACATGTTTTTTGTTGCTTCAGAAGTTTGCACAGAACATCATTTTAATGGTAAAAGGAAAAAAATTCCATTACAGAGTAGGGGAGGAGATTCGAACTCCATTTTCAACCCTGGAGAAGAAAAGAAGGGAGGGCCGAGCTGAAAAGATGAACCATTTCTTGGAAAGAAGCCCCTCCTTACAATTTATAGGAAGAATGAGAGAGGGAAGAGAGAGGAAATCTGAATCTACCCCAACCACCTCATTTAATTCATCTTATTATGGTGCCAGGTGAGAACCCTAGCAAAAGCGGTGAACTGTATTTTGCATTTAAGCTGGTTGTTGAAACATCGATTCGGCCATTACCATGTACCTGTAGAGATGTTTTCTTTATTTTCTCTCTCCAAAATGAACCAAAATACAAGCTTGACCCCGGAATTGTGTAGAGAATTTTCCATCTTTCCATTGATATAAAGAACGTGAAAATCCGAGCTCTGGATCGAATGTTATGGCGATATGAAGATTTAGGGCAAAAACGAAGCCAAGATGGATCGGGCGGGAAAATATTTGAATTTTTTTCACACTCGCCACTTGGATGACACATGTCGCTCGATTCATCTACGGGTTCATTCTCTGAAAATTCTTGTCGAGCCCTTCCCGATTTTCTTGCCACTTGGACACATGGCATTATTTTATTGGCTCAGGCCTGAGGGGTGCACTTTGCCCTTCGAATATTTGGTATTTTTCACTTTGGGAAAATTTTCCATTTCTCCCCCGTGCTCCGCCACTCAAGTGCCACATGGCACGATTTCATTGGACGTGGGCCCTTCCTGACCATTTCCCTTTTGCTTTTTGCCTTTGGAAAATTTTGAAAATTTTCCGCCGGCCGATGAGGTGACGACACGTGGTGAGATTTGATTCATTGGCGGATCTTTCAGCTTTTCACATCCCACGCGTCCTCGTGTACCTTTGGCCTAGATGTCCCAAACCTGTCTCGAGGACAAATATCTCCGAACCGCCCGATTCGGGCTTCCTTATTCTATCGACACTAAAATTTTCCTCCGTAATTTCTATTTCATTAATGTATGTATTAGGAATAGGATGTTGTTAAGTATAATTAGTAGTAGTGTCTAATAGAAGATAACTGTGCACCACAAGATGTATGGTGCCGCCAATAATGTGGAGTAGGATAACAATCAAAGTACAATAGGAATGTTGTAAAAAGTAAATATTTGTCGTAAGTGGTCCGATAATGTTAAAATGTCAAAGTTTGGGTAATTAGAGAAGTAGGGTCTACATGATTAGGAATTAGAAATATTATATTGGTAATAAGGACAAGGAGTGAGGTCATAAATATTTTGTGTATTTTATTTGTAAAAAGTCTAAAAATGTGGAACCCATGTAAAATGATAAGGTTTATCTTATCTTAAAAGATAAGCTTACATGTACAGATAAGAGTTAAGGTATGGAATATGATTCGTCAGTGGATTTATTATCCTATCTTAGAGATAAGATGGATAAGCCTGGAAGTTCTATAAATAGAGAGGCCACCCCCCTCATTTAGCATAGAAGGAAGTAGTGAGAAATATTGTAGGAAGTGTGCAAAGGAAGCCATCAGTTTAAAGGTGTGTTGAAGAAGCCATTAAGAGGTGTAATTGTAAAGTTTCTCCCATAGTCTTGGTGAAAGGCAAGTGAAGTCAATAACACTTGAAGTACCTCATGGGTGAGATTGTAACAATTTCATGTTAATATTATAATTTACTTTGATATTTCAGATTTGTCATCATTCCGTCTTATCATAGTCGATGGTATTCTTGTGTTATGTTGTTGTTTTGTTTCCAGATTACATCCACCAAACTAAAGGCTATGCATTAGTAAATAATCATAGCACGAGGAGTTCCTGGTGAAGAATTATCATAGTGCCGGATTGGTGATGACATTTTGGTTCCGTTGCCGGGACCATTCCTCGTTGGTGGATTTTCTGGAGAGATATTCCCACTTAGTCAAAAATCAATTGGAGGGTAACCTTATTTTTACTGTGCATAGTAGTTACCATGGTAAAGTCATTTTTACCGTGAATAGTAGTTACCATGGTAAAGTCATTTTTGCTGTGAATAGTATTTATCACAGTAAAGTCACTTTTTACCGTGAATAGTATTTACCGTAGTAACTTCACTTTTTACTGTGAATAGTGTTTACCACAGTAAAGTCAGTTTTTACCGCAGTAAGTCAAGTTTTACCATAGTTACCGTGGTCATTTCTATTTTACTGTAGAAAGGTGTAAAGTCACTTTCTATTACAGTGATTCCAATTATTTGTGCACATAAGTCTTGTTGATTGTACTTGTGGGTTGGTATTTTATGGTGGTTACTTTTGAAAATGGGAAAGATTCATGTTTTTTCAGCCCAATCTAATGAAGATGCTTCCTCTTTCATTCAAGAGTTTAAACGATCTTGTATTTGTAATGGCCTTATAAGAAGGGAACAATGGACTGAATTTTTTCCTACCTTTTTGGATGGTTCAGCACTTAGGTGGTTTGAAACACTAGGTGAAAATGTGAAAAATTCATGGGATTTATTAACTGAAAATTTTCTTGAAGAATTTGGTGAACAACAGAAATATGTAGATCTCATGATCGAGATCACAAAGCTATCCCAAGGAGAGAAGGAGAAGATAAGGGATTATCATGCTCGTGTTCTAGAGCTAAGGAGGAAACTCGATGCCTAGATCCGGAAGGAAGGATTAGTGGATGGGTTGATGAATGGCATGGATAATCTCCTTTGTAAGCACTTCATTATTGGGATGAAGCCTAGGATTAGACAACGAGTGAAGTATGACCACCCAGCTACCCTTGAACAAGCAAAGGAGATTGCAAGAAGGCAAGAAGAAAGCATGGAAGAGGAGCCCAAAGAAATTGTTGCTAAAGTAGAGCCTACACTAGCACCTTTGGTCCAGAATCCACAACCACTCCCGGTGAGCACAAATATTTCTCCTAGTACATCTACTGAGTATGAAGATCTGCTCAAAAAGATGGGTCAGTTAACTATTAATCTTCTTCAAGGAAAATAATTTAGTTCTCAGGGAGGAGATAGAGGTCCAAAAAGAAATATTTCTGAAGTTGTATGTTATGGTTGTTATAAAAAGGGTCATTATAAGTATAATTGTCCAGATAGAGCTTCTACATCTGGTAAAGGAGATAATGATAAAGGAAAAGCACCTGTGAATTCTTTTTATGTAGTAGATAAGAGCATAAATAATGAAGTAGATGTGTTTGTAACAAAAAGAAAGAAAGAAAAAGATAATCAAGATGGAAATGATCCTAAGAATATGAAAGGAGAAACTAATAATAAACATAGAGAAGAAAGTTGGGTGTGCAAGATTTTCTCGATTTCACAGGGGCAAGGACCATACTCCATCTGGAAGATTTGTCCAAAAGGCCTCGCAAATATTACATATGGTCAACTCTTGGCTATGTCTTTGGAGAAGAGGCGGAACTGCGAAGTAGACTCAATGCTCGACGAAGAAAGGAGGTTGAGGTCCTTGTTTTAGAGGCAGAGGTGGATCCCTATGCTCCACAAGCTGAGGTATTATGTAATGGTATTTCAATTCATGATGTCTTAGTTGATGGAGGTGCTGCAGTTAATGTAATGACCAAGTCTATAATGAATATGTTGGGTTTAAAAATTGATCGCCCTTCAACACTTATGTTAAGGTCATTAAATAAGGGAAAAACTAAACCAGAAGGTGTAGTTTCAAATGTGGCAATATCTGTTATGGGTGTTGTATGTGTGGTAGACTTTCAGGTGATGAAAAATGGTACTGTTGCGTACCCAATGCTGCTGGGAAGACCATGGCTAAGGAGAGTTCATGCAAGAAACTACTGGAATGAAGGTTTCATGACACTTGGACGTGGTAGAGAGAGGGTGAAGATAAACGTGATCCCTCGACATCATAAAGTAGAACCTGTGGATTCAAGTGATGAAACTGATGATTGGACATCCTCTGATTACTCTAGTACCAGTGAAGTGGACACTAAAGATGAAGAAAGTGAGGTTGATGTTTCAGTCATGGATATCCTTCTAGTCACACCAACTCATGACCCCATAAAATTATCTGAAGAAGAAGTTGATGATCGTCTCCAACAAATAAAGATTGGTGATGCTGTGATGGAGAGTGAGAAGGAATCCTACCTCCAGCTCTTTTGAAGGTACATACACATATTCACTTTTGATTACAAGGAACTCCGTCAAGTAAGTTGGGTAGAACATTCTATTGAGCTGGTAGATGGTGCTAAGCCCATAAAGCAAATGCCATATAGAATGAATCCTAATTTTTCCAAGACTGTAAAAGAAGAAATAGATAAGTTTCTTGATGCAGGATTCATATTTTTTGTGGAGAATTTAGAATGGGTTTCTCCCATTGTGATCTCAATAAAAAAGAATGGGAAGCTACGCATTTGTGTTGATTACAGGAAGCTCAATAAGGCAACAAAGAAGGATCATTACCCTCTTCCATTTTTAGATCAGATCTTGGACGAAGTAGCTGGCCAGGAGTGCTATAGTTTTGCTGATGGATATAGTGGCTACAACCAAGTTCGTATAGCAGAGAAAGATCAGCTGAAGACCACATTCACCACTCCTTGGGGAATGTTTTCTTATAGAGTTATGCCTTTTGAGTTGTGTAATGCTCCAGTAACATTCCATCGTTTGATGAATAGGGTGTTCGAACCCTACATTGGGACCTTCATCAGAGTATTTTTGGATGATTTTTGCATCTATCGGAGCAAGTTGGACCAACTGCACCAAATGGAGACAACATTTCAAAGGTTAGATGAAGCACAAGCCTCACTAAACCCTACAAAGTGTGTCTTTGGATGTTCTAAAGGTGTTTTGTTAGGGCATGTTGTATCCAGAGATGGTATTGGTATTGATCCTGATAAAGTTTCAAAAATCAAAGAGTTACCATTTCCTATGAATAGAAGTAAGTTGAGATCATTTTTAGGCCATGTGGGGTACTATAGAAGGTTCATCAAGAATTTCTCAAAGATTGCATAGCCACTAACCTAGTTCTTGAAGAAGGATGTTACTTATGAACCAGGAAATAAGGCGCATGAAGCTTTTGACAACTGAAGGAAGCCCTGGTGTCTTCACTTGTTTTAAAGAATCCAGATTGGAGCAAGCCATTCATTGTGTACATTGATGCCTCAGATGCAGCACTAGGAAGTACTTTGAGCCAAAAGGATGAAAATGGGAATGAACATCCAATTTACTTTGGGAGCAGACAAATGAGCAGTGCTGAGGTAAATTATACTGTAACTGAAAAAGAGGCTCTGGCTATCATTTTTGCTGTAAAGAAGTTTAGGAATTACTTGCTAGGGTAAAAATTTCTAGTTGTAATAGATCATTAGGCTCTAAAATATATTGTAAATAAGCCTAACCCATCAGGGAGGATAGCAAGATGGATAATTTTTCTACAAGAATTTGAATTTGATATTATAGATAGGCCAGGAAAGAAGCATGTCAATGCAGATGCACTCTCTCGAGCCTATGATGGTTTAGGATCATCTTGTGATGATGATGATTTCTCCGATGCAGCATTGTTATCCCTTGACACAATCCCTAGTGAATACATAGATATTTGGAATTATCTGAATGAATTCAAGTTTCCTGATGGTGCCAATGCAAAGACTAAGAGAAATATTACTCAAGCCAGTCGTCCATATTCTATTCTGCATGGAGTATTATTTCGAATAGGACCTGATGGACAGTACAAGAGGGCAGTTGGATGTGATCAAGGGAAGGAACTGCTAGAAGAATTCCATAATGGTACATGTGGAGGGCACTTCTCTGGAAAACTTACAGCAAGAAGGATCTTGGATGCAGGTTATCACTGGCCCACTCTTTTTAAAGATTGTTATAATTATTGTAAGACATGTGATATTTGTCAAACACATGGTAACCGTAAGACTTCATCAGCTCCATTATGTCCTATTCTTCCACTTGGTCCCTTTGAAAAGTGGGGAATAGACATTGTAGGTCCACTTCCAACTACCTCACGCCAAAATAAGTATATTGTAGTTTCCATAGATTATTTAACCAAGTGGGTTGAAGCTATGCCATTGAAAACAACTTCCATGGATGAAGTGGCAAGGTTCATATATGAACGCATTATCACCAGATTTGGTTGTCCATTAGAAATTGTAACAGATCAAGGAAGCCACTTCATTAATGAGGTGGTAGAAGCCCTAGTCAATAAGTTTTCTATTAAGCACAGGAAGGCAACAACATACAAGCCAAGCACAAATGGACAGGTGGAATGAACAAATTTTGTGTTGTGTCAAATTCTAGCAAAAGATGTAGCCTTGCAGGTACATAAATGGGATAAAAGGATTCATGTAGCATTATGGGCATATAGGGCAACATCAAAGTCAGCAACAGGATACTCCCCATTTCAGTTGGCTTATGGCATTGATCCAGTTCTTCCTATTGAGTTTGATATTCCCATGGTCAGAGTAATGAAAAATGAAAGAATGGATGAAAGTGATTCAGTAAAAGAAAGGTTGGTACATCTTCATTTGCTAGAGGAAATGAGGGAAATAGCTAAGGATATAAGCTATAAGAATAAAATGAAGCAGAAGGAATACTTTGATCAAAAGATCCGGTGGTCTCCATTTCATGTGAATGACTTGGTTCTAGTATATGATTCCATATATAAAAAAAGAAGACAGAGAAAATTTCTTCCAAAATGGATGGGGCCCTACAAAATAGCAGTTGTGCATGAAAATGGTACGTACCGACTGGAGGAATTGGATGGCACTCCCATTACGAAATGGGTCAACCATGAAAAGTTGAAGATTTTCCAAGCACCAGAATAGTCTACTCCGAGGATGGAGTAGAAGCTAGGAAGGGGGAAGATGTCGACACTAAAATTTTCCTCCATAATTTCTATTTCATTAATGTATGTATTAGGAATAGGATGTTGTTAAGTATAATTAGTAGTAGCATCTGATAGAAGATAATGGTGCCACAGTACGGTGCCGCCAATAATGTGGAGTACGGTAACAGTCAAAGTACAATAGGAATGTTGTAAAAAGTAAATATTTGTCGTAAGTGGTCCGGTAATGTTAAAATGTCAAAGTTTGGGTAATTAGAGAAGTAGGGTCTACATGATTAGGAATTAGAAATATTATATTGGTAATAAGGACAAGGAGTGAGGTCATAAATATTTTGTGTATTTTATTTGTAAAAAGTCTAAAAATGTGGAACCCATGTAAAATGATAAGGTTTATCTTATCTTAAAAGATAAGCTTACATGTATAGATAAGAGTTAAGGTATGGAATATGATTCGTCAGAGTGGATTTCTTATCCTATCTTAGAGATAAGATGGATAAGCCTGGAAGTTCTATAAATAGAGAGGCCACCCCCCTCATTTAGCATAGAAGGAAGTAGTGAGAAATATTGTAGGAAGTGTGCAAAGGAAGCCATCAGTTTAAAGGTGTGTTGAAGAAGCCATTAAGAGGTGTAATTGTAAAGTTTCTCCCATAGTCTTGGTGAAAGGCAAGTGAAGTCAATAACACTTGAAGTACCTCATGGGTGAGATTGTAACAATTTCATGTTAATATTATAATTTACTTTGATATTTCAGATTTGTCATCATTTTGTCTTATCATAGTCGATGGTATTCTTGTGTTATGTTGTTGTTTTGTTTTAGATTACATCCACCAAACTAAAGGTCAGGCATTAGTAAATAATCATAAGACGAGGAGTTCCTTTTCGTTTATCATAGTGCCAGATTGGTGATGACAGACGGTGAAGACACATGGCGAGATTCCATTCGTTGGCGGCTCTTCGGCTTTTCGCGCCCACGCGCATCCTTTTGGCCCAACTATCTCTGGACGAAAGTCCCCTGCTTTCTGCCGGATCGGGTTCGCATCCTCCGCGTACTTCCGGCCGGATGTCCCAAACTTTCTGGGACAAATATCCCGAACCACCCCAAATGGACTGACTTGCACAAACCGGCGCCGATCCGTGTGTCGCGCATGTACTTTTGTCCCAACTGTCCCAACCGAGTGAAACAAGACTTAGGTAATTTTTTCCACTTTCACCTCGGCCAGCTTTTCATGTCCCCGTGCGCCCCGATGTCCCAACCTGTCCCGAGCCACCTGGACTAGGAATTAGCCGATTTTCTTCATTTTTCCGGCCATAAGCTTGGTACAACGAACCTCAGTACGACCCGAACCCTTCAGACCCGAAATGCTTCAAAACACTCTTGCAACCTTATTTTTTGCATTTTTTCCATTTTTTCTAACCTGTTGGGATTTCTTCTTGGATGGGAGAGTTAGAAAAAGGCCGAGGGAACCCGAAAAACATAATTTTGGGCCTTGAATCAATCTACTTGCTTGGGACCGAATAATCTAATGCATGTTATCAAAATTACCCTGGGGGTGAATTTTGGATAACAATTTGGTGACTCAGCGGGGTCATCTGCTTGCTAGATGAAGTTACCATTTGCCTGAAGCATCCATTGGGCATGGAGTCATGAGTTGTAGCCTACAAACTGATCTAAACTTTGAAAACCTCCCTCTGAGCCACTTGGAAACCCACTGAAATGGACTGTGCAAGAGCAAAACCAGCACCACAAAAACTATGTACAAAATGAAAATCATACATGCTCCAAATGGAACATGTAGAGTGTGCACAAGCACTTCTTTTACTGAAAGAAAACCTACCTACTCTATTCTAATTGGAAGCAAAGGCAAGCTAAACAAACCCTACAATTGGTTGTGAGAAATAGCTTCCCTTTCTCAAAAGTGGCAGCCATGCAATTGATTTGGCATTGAACATGGCTGATTGGATGGATGGAAAATCAACAAGAAGCTGGTCTTCCACCCAAATCATCAAGGTATCAGCTGAAGGAAAATTCAATACCTCTTTTAGTTGTTCTGTATTTGGATTGAAGAGGTATGACAGCTGATCCTTGGTACTTTGTAGCTCACCCTCATGCTCAGAAGCAAGCATGACTGGTTGTGACTTCTCCTTTGGCTCCAATGAAGCCAAATACCTGATTGGGCAAGGTATGGTCCATTTGATATGCCCATAGCTCTGATTTTCAACTCCAAAAATGGAGTCTTCTTGTAGACCTTCTTGAATGGATGGTGTGGAAGAAATGGTGAAATTCCTCTGTCCTTTCTCTTCCTCCAATGAAGAACATGAAAGATTAAAATCTTCCAATCTTGGTTCCAAAGAGCTGCTATAAGATGCAGGCTGCTACAAATGAATGTTCTCCTTCATGATAGTAGACTCAAGTGTTTGGAATGTGGATGATGAAAGAGAGAATGGTGGAAACTCAACCGGCTCTTCTCCATCAAAACAGTCCTCCAAATCTGACAGATAAACTGCCTCATGGCTGTCCTGCTGCAAATGCTCCACTTCCTCCATGGTGTCTTCTTGATCTGTAACTTGACCACCATGGTTTCTTTCACCCTCCAACATTGAGTTTGAGAGATCAAACTCCTCTTCAGTACTAGAACTTGAGAGAGGTGAAGTAGAAAGAAGAACTGAAGGTTCTCCTATAGCTTGCTTTGTGCTCAAAGCCCTTGGATCTACAATTTTCTCCTCCATAACTAGAATGTGCTCCTCTTCTTTTGGATCTGGAGCAGCTTCTCCTTTCTCTACTACTTGAAGACAATCTTGCTCTTGATAGAACTCTTCCTCTAGAATGAAATTTGTCAAGTCAAACTCTTCAATTTCTTGCTCTAGAGGACAAGTTGGGACTACAAGATCTTCTTCGAGTTTTCTTCCTTTATGGCTGATTGTGCAACTTGAATTGAATCAGCATTCCTTAAAATAGAGTGCCAACACGGACACTACTTCTCGAGAAAGCAAACTGATCGCTGATCTACTTCTCCTTTTTGCTCTTATTCTGCTGCCAAAAAATCAGTCTTAACCACCATTTGTTCAACCTTAGCCTCTTCTGTAGGTTTAACCATCAAGGGGATCTTTGTCATCCCAAATTTGGCAGCCCAAACCCTCAAGTTGTCTGTCATTTCTTTTCTATTGGGCTCCTCTTCTTGCTGTCCTTCATGGCCGATTTTTGCAATTTCTTCTTCCCCACATGGAATTGGGAATGCAAGAGGAGGGATGGGTTGTAACTCAATTGATTTGGAAATTTTTTGTGGTGGTAGAGGAGGTGAAACCTCTTGTTTCTTTGGGGGAGAGTGTATTTATTTTAGCTCTTGTGGAGGGGATGACTGTTTGGAAGGAAAAAGGAAAGAAGAATTGAGGTGTGGTGGAAGACTGAGAGGTGGAGACATGGGATCAACATTTGGGACAGTAGATGGGGAGTTTAGAATTTGTAATTCCAAATGAGATGATGTTGCTTGAGTAATGGGAAGAGAAAAACCAGATGATGGTGTAGAACTTACCCATTGACAAGGTTGTTCAACAACAAGTGTATAGGCCTCTATTTCTGTTGTCCATTGTGCAAGTTGGGGCAGCATCTTCATCATGAAGTCCAGCTTCTCCTGAGGGCTGAAGTGTCTTGGAAAAGGGCCTCCCCATGGACAAGGAGTCCTGTAACCAATTCTGAAAGCTCTCATTTGAGCTGTTGCTCTAGACTGCACCATCTTTACCTCCATATTTTGGATTTTCTCCAATAGACCAGCATCTTGCATCTGATGGTCTTCATTATATGCATACTCTTGCTCTTGGAAAGCTCCATAGCCAAACTGATTTTGGCATTGCTGCTCATATGGGTATGTATGCTGATTTTGAATTTGTTCAAAATGCTGATTTGGAGGATTTAAAAACATGTTGGAGGTGGGAAACATTGCTGCTGTTGTTGAAAATGTGAATTCCATGATGGAAATGAAGTCATGATTACACAACTTCATGGAATGGAAAAGAATGAAAGAGATGGAAAGAAATATGGATGAAAATAGATGGAAAATAGGTCTACAACTTCAGAAATGGGTTGCTGATCAGATGGAGTCGCCAGATGTGTTTGCAAATGCCTCCAAAGGCTGAAATCTTCACAAGAACACACCAACTGCAAAGGATGAAGTGGAAGACCTCTAAGCTCCCACTTTGGCATGCCAAAACTATTGGTGCAAAATCACAAAGCACCCCGGATGTTGATCGATTTCTAGGTTGATCACTCTAGCATCCAGCAGTGTGATTGCACAACATGGAATCCTTTCTTCAAGTGTGGGACTTGTAAAAATGAGAAAGGATTCTCCGAGAGAAGGTGGTTCCTCTTCCTAAACTACCGCCACAAGCTATTCCGGTCAAAGGCAAGCTAATCTAATCCTAATATAACCACCAAGGAGACAGAGAGAGAGAGAAAAGGGAAAAACAAAGCCTACACTAAAACGGTGATACACCGAGAGAAGGAAAATGTTGAACATCTATCAAAACTGCCATGGAATAAGGAGAGGTGAGAAATGGGAAGGATGGACAGATGTATCACGAGCCCAAGGATAGATTTCACACAGAAAATGTCCTATAACTCCATGAACACAACTCCAAACCTGTAATGAGTATTAAAACATGCACAAATACTTTCAATGAAGAGAGAAGAGAAGAGCGAGAAAGAAGACAAAATCATGAAAACAAAGAACGAGAACATCATTTTAAAACAAGGATGGATAGATGCAGATGAACAAAACACATATTTTGTTGCTTTAGAATTTTGCACAAAACATCATTTTAATGGTAAAAGCCAAAAAATTTCATTACTGAGTAGGGGAGGAGGTTGAACTCCATTTTCAACCTTGGAGAAGAAAAGAAGGGAGGGTCGAGCTGAAAGATGAACCACTCCTTGGAAAGAAGCCCCTCCTTACAATTTATAGGAAGAATGAGAGAGGGAAGAGAGAGGAAATATGAATCTACCCTAACCAACTCATTTAATTCATCTTATTATGGCAGCGGTGAGAACCCTAGCAAAATCGGAAGGAACCGTATTTTCATTTAAGCTAGTTGTTGAAGCGTCGATTCGGCCATTACCATGTGCCAGAGACGTTTTCTTTATTTTCTCTCTCCAAACTGAACCAAAATACAAATTTGACCCCATAATTGTGTAGATAATTTCACCATCTTTCCATTGATATAAAGAACGTGAAAATCCAAGCTCTGGATCGAAAGTTATGGCGATATGAAGATTTAGGGCAAAAACAGGACAAGACGGATCGGCGAGAAAATATTTGAATTTTTTTCATGCTCTGCCACTTGGATGACATGTGTCAAGCTTTGATTCGTTTGTGGGTTCATCCTCTGAAAATTCCTGTCGGGCCCTTCCTGAATTTCTTGCCACTTGGACACGTGGCATTATTTTTTTGGCTCAGGCCTGAGGGGTGCACTTTGCCCTTTAAAAATTTGGTATTTTTAACTTTAGGAAAATTTTCCCATTTCTCCCTCGCGCTCCACCACTCAAGTGCCACATGGCATGATTTCATTGGACACGGCCCCTTCGTGACCATTTCCCTTTTGTTTTTTACCTTGGGAAAAATTTCAAAATTTTCCCGTCGAGCCGATGAGGTGAGGACACGTGGCGAGATTTGATTCATTGGCGGCTCTTTTGGCTTTTCGCGTCCCATGCGTCCCTCGCGTACCTTTGGCCCGGATGTCCCAAACTTTCTAGGACAAATATCTTCGAACCATCCGATTTGGGAGCTTCCTTGTTCCTGCTGGCGGTGAAGACACGTGATGAGATTGCATTCGTTGGTGGCTCTTTTGGATTTTCGCGCCCCACGCGTCCTTTTGGCCCAACTGTCCCGGACGAAAGTCCCCTATTTCGGCCAGATCTTCTGGTTCGCATCCTCCACATACTTCCGACTGGGATGTCCCAAACTGTCTGGGAAAATATCCCGAACCATCAAAATGGTGACTTGTGGCAAATCGCCGATCCATGTCCGTGCGTAATTTTGTCCCAACTGTCCCTGAATCAAAGCGAAACAAGACTTAGGAAATTTTTTTCCACTTTCGCCTATTTCAGCTTTTCGCCTCCCGCGTGTCCCGAATGTCTCAACTATCCCGCAGCCGCTGGACTAGGACTTAACCGATTTTCTTCATTTTTCCGGCCATAAGCTTGGTACAACGAACCTCGATACGACCGAACCCTTGAGAACCGAAATGCTTCAAAACACTCCTACAATCTTATTTTTGCATTTTTTCTCATTTTTTCTAACTTTGTTGGGATTTCTTCTTGGATGGGAGAGTTAGAAAAAGGCCGGAGGGAACCCCGAAAAACATAATTTTGGGCCTTGAATCAATCTACTTTCTCGGACCGAATAATCGATGCATGTTATCAAAATTACCCCTGGGGTGAATTTTGGATAACAAGTCCCCTCTCATCACCTTCTTGTTTGATGTTTTAGGGTGATTATTAAAAAAAAAACATTTTTTGGTTCAAACTCAGTGGTTACACCTGCGTGGAAGGTTTTTTGCTCAGTATTGGCATTGTTTGGGTTTCTTGGTGACTGCCACACCTCTACATTGGCACGTGGCAACCTGCAGCACCTCTAGTAACCTCCAGCGACCTGCTCCAGCCTGCAATCAACACCAGCTCACCACGTGGACACCACATTAACTCAGCTTGGCATTAAAAATAGCAGGTTCAACGCCTTGGCCTTCCAACGTGGGCCCCCTCTCAGCCCTTTTTTAATGTTTTATGGCTTAAAACAAAACATTCATTTCAATTCATGGCATTGTAATAGTTAGAGGTTGTTTTTGGCTTGCATTTAAATACCCTCCTATGTCTGGCATGAAGACAGAGGGTGAGGTCGGGGTTGGGGGGAGGCTAATCCCCCTTGTAAGCAAAACAAACCCTTGCTAAAATTTGATGGCATTTCCAACGAGTACTCACACAATACCCTTTGCACCCATTTTGTGCACTTTTTTAATGCGTTTGCAGCATCTAGTGTATTTTTCCATCAATTGCGGGAATCGTTTTAATGCTATAACTTTTGACTCACTTGCTCATTCGAGTGCTTCCTTGGTAAAAGTTGCATGATTTTCACACACTACGTGATGGCATTGCCAATTTTATAAATGGACTATTTATATAAAGTGTCGTATCTCGGGGGTTGCTTGTACTCTTGGGCCTACACATGCAGACACATTATCAGCCGAGTCCGACATCTTGCTTTTGTGCATCTTGCATTTTTCATCATGGAGAGTGCTCTTTCTAGACATGAGTGTCGTAGGATCACCTTACAGCCTCCACCACTTCTCATCGGGAGAGGGAACTATTCACTTGTTGTGCTTCCATGGGAACGCTACTTCGCCCACGAGGTCTTATACCCTTCTTGCTTGGGCAGTTCTCGCACCCACCGATCATCGTCATCTAGAAAATTTCTCGACACTTGTGAACACATCTATGGTCACATGATGATTCATGTCTCTCGTTCTCTCTACGGTTTCACATGGCAGACTCAGATCCACCCCACCGTGTCTAGAGCATTCTTCGGTCCCTCTATGGAGACCCTTCACATTTTGCTACCATTGTTACTCTTGCTGCTGATTCAGTTGTCTCCTCCATTTCTTCATGTGATGATAGTTCCACCGACATAGGATCGCTTGGTTACTTCGATGATGAGGATTTGCATCCATTCGATGTCGAGAGTACTACAGAGGACTCTTCTCCTCTTTCTCTCACTATTCTAGACATTGTTATCACACCCCACATCTCATCAGATATCGAGCAGTCTCATACTCAATCTCACACCGTCATTACACCATCCTCCTTTCCACTTCTAGTGTGTGATGCCCATTTCACTCCTCTACCTTCATTGGATGACTCATACCTATCTGACATCACTCTTCTATTTATTGAGCCCCCTCATTGGGACGAGTATTTTCCTGACCTTAGTCATCTTTTCGCAGATTCCACTTGTGATGCTCTACAGGTCCCTCATCCATCTATAGGTGTTTTAGAGGAGTTCATCATCTCTATTGTTGGGAGTTCCCATTATGGGATTCTTACCACTTCCACTTTTCTAGAGACCTTCATTGATCCACCCTCAGCTGTGGATCCCTTTTTTGTTGTGGAGGATGTTTTATTCCCTTCACATCACTTGGACATCCTTTCTATGGGTGTTCCTCTTCACTCTAATAGTTCTATGCATGTGGCATTACCTTTGCTTCCTTGGCACTCACTCGCTAGACCTATGTCACACTTTTGTGCACCAGACTCAAAGTTCTTCGTGTTGTTGCCTTCAATTTCCTTTGTTGAGTGGGTGGACTTCCAACACGTCATTTCTATCCTTCCTAAGGGTTGGCACATTCCTTGTGGGTGGCTCTTTTTAATCCGAAGGTAAAGGATCTCATCATCGACATTCTTCTGGTAGACTTCCTAGAGTTGCAGAGTTCAAATCCATCCATGGCATCTTTTGCATTCCTCTCGTCTCCCTCTTCTTCTCTTTTCTTCTTCTTTTCAAGAGATTTCCTCTTTCTACATGGGTACCCTTTCAGGCTTGTCTATGGCCGGGACCCATATTTGGCATCTTTCTTAGATTAGAGAGTTTTTTGTTCTCTTATGGTGGATGTTTTTCCCCTTGGTTTTCCTTCACTTCTTGGGACTTCTTCTTGTACGTGGGTGCCTCATCGATTTGTCTTTGAGACCCATTTCTCATTTCTGACTTGCCACCTCATCCTAAGTTACGATGAAGGGGGGGTGTTGGTGTGTGTATTTTCCACATCATTAGGTGAGTCCTCTCACTTAGGTGAGATCATAGGTCCATGTGTCATTTAGGAGTCATTATGATATTCCCTTATGCGTGTGCAAAGCATGTCGGTGTGTCGAGTGCATCATATGCATCATTGGGAGTTACACTTCTATTCTCGGGAATGTAACTCCCCCCTCTACTCGAGTTCTCATGATTGCAACACTATGGGTTACTCAGCACCTCCTATATGTACATGTCTTTTGATCTATGCGATAGAGGAGAGTTTTATGGCTTAACTAGGTTTTGTCCATTTGTCGAATCTTTGCATGCACATTTGGTTGATGCTCACTCCTCCTAAGATCTCTTCACGCTGTCATTTGCACATCCATTGATGTGCACATCATCCCTCTTCATCCTCGCTTGTGGGTTTTAAACCCTCTTTCAGTTTACATCTCTACCTTGTATGATCTCTCCCCTTTGAATCCCAAATATTCAAAAGCCCTCTTCATGTGCTTAGGCATCCGAAGTAGCTCAACAATTGGGACAAGAATTTTATTTTGACTCAAAATTTTGGCTATGTCATATGAAGCAATTTTGGGTAGAGAAGCACTAGGGGAAAGATTGGTAAATTCATCGAGATGGAATGGGATTCTTTTCATTTTGGGCATGGGGAGGAAGACAAGTTTTCTTGGGGAAACAATATATTTTCCAGATGTATTTTTCTTTGGGGTTTCTTTGGCAAGCATTGGAAATTTTGACTTGGCTTGTGGCCCCTCGACATGACTTTACTTACTGGTATTGTGCTCTTTTTCTTGGGAAACTACAACATTCATTAATAGCTTCCTATCTTCCTTAGATGGAATTCCTCCATCATACTTCTTTATCATTAAATCCCTTAAATATTCAAAGTCATTATTGGGCAATTCAAAAGCTTGTACATCATCTACTTCTGAAGTATGAGAGAGAGGAAGAATATGTACCCTATGAATGTAGTACCGAGAAAGTGGCAACAATTTTAGCACCTATCGGCTCGAGTTGAGGTTTCCCCTTCTTATGAGCTGGTGGAGCATCCCATCATGCAAACATCATCATCACTCTTATCATCAACTGCATTTTCTTTTTGCTGATCTTCTTCACAAGGAGCATGGGGCATGAAACATCTGTCACACCAATCAATGACTTCTATCTCTTCCATAATAGCAACTCTGGCAGCCAAAGGATCAGGTACCATTCTATTTTCTCTACCTTGGGGCTACCTATTCCCAAATCCATGAGTCCTTTGTCTTTTTCATTAGCTCTTTGATGATTTGTAAATCTATCTTGGCCTTGTTGCTTTTGTTTTCATTGTGAGCTCTGCCCAATTCCTTTCTTATCCGAGCTAGTTTGTAAGAATTTCTTTGACAACCCCTGCTAAAATCTTCACAACTTCTTCCAAATCAGCAGCCTTGCTTGTCGACAGGTTTTTTTGGGTTAACCAGCTTCACACCTTCCCTCTTAGGAGGGTTTCCTATTGCCTTGATATTATTCTCTATTTGTAGGGCGATAGTTAATTCTTTCCTCAAGTTGGTAGGGTTCTTATCCCTCATTTAGAAAGCAACCTTTTTATCAAATGCATCAGTATATTTTATCAAACATGACTTATCACATGGCCTTATCCTAACAAGAAATCTCCTCAAGGTCTTATTGAACCTTGTATTGAAGTCATGTACTGACTCATTAGGATTCTTCTTGATGTTTTCAAATTCTGATAGAAGAAACCTAGGGTCAATCCTATCACCATATTATAATCTAAATGCATTTCTCATCTTAGCCCAAGAGTCAATAGAGTTATCTGGAAATGCTTTGTACTAGTCCCTTGCATCCTCTTCTAGAGTGTGAACAAACAATTTGATGTATACATCTTCATGTTCAATCTCAAAGTCTTCCATCATATTGAGGAAGAGCTTTAGATGCTGATCACCAGTTATGGCATTGTTTCCCTAGAACTTTGGCATTTTTTTCCTTACATCTTGAGGCACTACATTTGGATATCTAGCCATTCCCACAAAATTTATAGGTCCAAAGGTGTTTACAAAAAATGGGGGTCTGGGTGGGGGCTGAGCCATATTGATTCAAGGAGGTGATCTTGGAGGGGTGAAAAATTAATAAGGTAAAGAGAGTCCATGGAAGACAGGAGTATAGATTTCAAAATGGACACCCTCTAAAGGCCTTGCTTATTTAAATTCCCTATCAATTTTAGAAAAGATAGGCACAAAATGTGAAGAAAATCTTTCAAAATCAAATGAAGGCCCTTCTCCAGTTGGAGAATTCAATTCCACAAAGAGGCTACCTGATTCAGAGTCACTTGAATGGTAGTCTTCAATGATGGGCCGATCACTTTCATCAATGGAGATCCCCTTCTTGATTTTGATCTCCCACAACTCTCCGTGAATTTCTTCCTTCGACTTGTCTTTTCCTAACTCAGGAAACAATGTCCTAGTAGGATCCCTAACAAATAAAGATATTCTTCCTTCCAAACTTTTCAAATATTAGTAAAAATCATACTTGACAAAGGTTTAAGACATTGTTCCTTATCAAAATAAAATCAACAGGGAGTCGCCACTAAGGATTTTCACCTTAGTTGTGCAAATGCACTAAAAATGTTCTGTCAAGTGTCTGCAGCACTAGAAACTAGAAATGAAAAAATATGACCTTTCTTTACCAAAATTTATCAATAAATACCATTGCAAAACTTGTGGAAACTGGAGAAGTTGCATACAACACTTGTGACTTTGAAACCTCTTACAAACCTGAACACAGGATGATTTTTAAAATGGATTTCTAGCACTTTAGAGCATACAAGAAATGTTTACCAGGGTCTGAGTATGAATTGTATCACAATGTCCCGGCAATGGTGCCATTTATGTTGGTGTTGTTGACGGGTCAAATAGATATGGCTTCAAATATGTATGCACATGGATTAAATTGAACTAAGTTCCCAAAAACGTAAATCAGATCCTCGCAAGTGTGCAACTAATGTTGGTATTGTTGATGGGCTAAATAGATATGGATTGGCAGTGAAACAATAAATTAGTCTCAACAATGCAAATTATTTCCTAGGAGTTCCAAAAAGTTCCGAAAATGGCGTCATTTATGTTAGTACCCAAATTTAACCTCCTTTAGAGACCGAACATCATCATGGGTTTTATAGGACACTTAGATGTAGATAGACAATCATGTGTGTCTTTTTTTAGCTGGGGAAGCAATCTATATGACTTGTTATCACTCAGGGATTGAAGGGAGTGGGTAGCACATGCAAAAGGATGTGGTTTGATAATAACTATTTTAGGTTGTGCCTTTCAACCAAGGTAAGAGAACCTATTTTTTAACGTCTGTTATTTGAAAGGAGATATAGATACCTTTCTTTTGGATAAATTTTATAGAGAAGGCCTTGGGGAAAATATGATCAATACACCAAATATGACTCTCACGAGTTGTCACTTCCAGATTATGGAGATATTCTCACAACAAGGCAAAAGGTTACTAAAGACATTTGAGACCCTAATTATTTCTACATGTTTTGGTAACAGAGATTATGCATTTGTGTACACACATGACAAATAGGGGTATTATGGGTAGGATTGGTTGTTGTTAAATGAATTTTTGTGGGAGGGGAGATAGGATGGAATTGACTCACCAGATCCTTGAGATCTTATGCAAAATGAAAATATTCAATCAACAAAATGCCACAAAAAGTTAAATTGTTTCCTCAACTAGAATATGTGCTTGAATGGAGGCCCAGATCAGCACTCTTTCATACAACCTATGGGATTATGCCATGAAGGATCGAGTTAGAGGACGCAATAAAGCACAAAGATTTAAATCAAGTCACACCCGAGGTACACCCAGAGGATTACTAGATAATATCTATCAACAAAATGAAAGAAAAGTGATTTTAAACCATTTATCCCATTCGTAGATGAAGGCTCTTCTGAGAAATGAAATTTCAGATGCCACTAAACTATCACAAGGACTGATACCTATGTGATTGGACTATATTTTGGTACAATATTGTAATAGAAATAAGAAAAACTACCTGTATGCATTTAGAAATTCAATAAGTACACTTTACTCAAGATTGACACAAAATATCTCAAACTTTGATCAAATTTATCACAAGGAAAGTTTATAGAAAAATCTCAAATATTGTCAATGGTTGTACACTCGCAACCACCTTGAGATGATAAAATCATGCCCTTTATAGAATTTCCAATAGAGCCCTTTCCTTCTAAAAGACAAAAAATTTAAATCCCGATGTGTTTGCCATGATTCTTTCGTAATTCAAAGAATCGATCTATAAAAGTCTCCAGTGTTTGAGGGAAAATCTCTTGATTTTTTCCCGCAATCAACTCCATTTCTCGGTAGATTACTCCTTATATTTTGCAACCACTTCAACCCCATATCAATCAAATCTTGTCCCTCATGTGCTCGGGAGAAGAAAATGGAAACCTAGATCGGGCTTGAGAGTCAGACCATTTTAATGGCGAAAGACATCTCCAGATCTCTCCCACCAAACTTTAGATATCAAAATTAACTTGCTCCACTATTTGGCGTGTAGAAAATAACAATAAATCATGAATACTCACACTTCTAGGAGCTTTAAAGAGAAAATTGGGGGAAAATCAGATTTAGACACTCAGCAGTCGTTGATCTTTGATTTTGAATGTTGGTCGTCCACGTGGAAGATGCAAAAATATGCTTAGGGATTCCTTTGACCTTTTCTAACCCTTTTAGAAAAATGGAATAATTTCATATTTTAACCCCGCACCTCCACTTCTGAAAATGGGCACGACACGTGTTACGAGGTGTTTCTCAAAAGAAACATGGAGAAATTCTGCCATTTGACTCTCTTTTAGAAAAAAGAAAATTTTCCAAGTTGTCCCCTGTAGCTCCATCCTTGAGAAATACTTTTGACATGTGTCCTAATGTGGGTCCCAGTGGAACTATGCTTCCCCTTTTACTTTTAACTCTTTTTTCTCAAAAGGAAAATTTTCCAATTTTTCTCCGCAAGTCCGCACCTTTGCCATTAATGGGGCAAAACATTGACTATTTCCCATTGGGCTTGCGGGCCATTTTTTCTAGTTTAACCATTATGAAGCAAAGATATAATAAGTTTGAATTTACTCCAATGGTCCACCTCCCCACCCACTATGAAATTTCAAATTGCCACATGTCACCATGACGCACCTTGAGGCGGCCCCAAAAATTGATACCTTGAACAAGCATGGGCTCGCCACATGTCCTACTCCAGCAAAATTTTTTTGAAGGCTTGAAGCTCTACCAAGGGCACCACTTGTCAATCTCTGAGGTGGTCTTCCTTGGTCATTGAAAATTCCAAGAAAATAATCAAAGTGAGCAGAACGCCCCACATGTCCTCATGGCGCTTCTTTAAAATGGTGCCCAAGTTGAAGACCCTAAATGAGCATAGTCTCGCCATGTGTCCTTATTCCGCCAAACTATTTCCATCTACATAAAAAAATTCTAAGTATGGGAAAGTAGCGGAAGCCTCCACATGTCTCTTTCCTACCAACCCTCCATGCGTCCTCCTAGTGCTACTTCAAAGCAAAACCAAAAAGTTGATTCTCAAGCAAGCATCGTTCCTCCACGTGGACACATTTTAAAGTTGAGGATTTTTATAGAATTTTTGAAGTGTCCATCCAAGTCACGTCCAAAAAAGGATGCCATGTTTCCCTGTTCATACAAGGATGCAAATTTGATGGGGAAACACCTGACAAACTCTGAAGCACAAAGGGCGACCATTTGAGCACGAAAGTGAAATTTTCTTCAAGGACAAAGATTTTAGAAATATTGCAAGATTCAAATACGTTCCTGGAGAACACATCAATTCATTTATCTTTGAGTATTTAGGGAAAAATGGCAGAAAAAAATGTATCCTAACTTTGGAAAATGGAGGAAATGAGAAAACGTAAGTTTTGAAGGAACAAGCAAGCGAGACTCAAAATATAGATCTTTTCTAGAGGAACAAATGAACCATGAGACAAATATGGACCAACAAATGATCTTCAACCCAGGAGTAGATTAAAATGGAAACAAATACTGGCTAAACACAATATGGAGAAGGATAAAATGAGAGAGGTCATGAATACATAAATCTTCAAGGGCATAAATGGGGTGATACAATTTTGAGCACCAACACAAATAACTAGCCAAATGTATCTATCTATCTATGCGCAGATGTGTGAAACTAAATCTAAGATCTATTCTAATTCAAATTAAATCTATCCAACCCTACCTCATGAGTGAAGAGCAAATCATGACTCTAACATAGTTATTATTCCTTGAGAACTTGGCTAGTAATATTGAAGAGAAAACTTCCTATTGATTTGATCTACTTGTAACTATCTGACTAATTGAAATGAATTGTTTCTCTACTCTATTTGATATGCAATTGACAATTTGACAAAACAAAGCAAACAAATACACAACTCCAACCTAGAAGAGCAAGAGATTTGGCAAATCCAGTAGTATGAGTATCTATCCCCTTAGTTCTTTCCTTTCTTTCTCTGAGTGTTCATGTGAGTCCAAAGGATTGGGAATGCAAAGAACAAAAACAAGAGGATGGCACTTGAGCGATGGTAACTTGGAAGAAATCTAGATGTAATGTAGGTAGAAGAAAGATAGCACAAGAGATCTGAACTTGGCTATGCAATTCCTAGCAAGATTATGACAACACAAAAATGCAAGATACACAAAATTCTCAGGCCTTTTGCTTGAATACAAGCATGGAATATATAGGAATGGATGATAGAAGGTTCTTTCATGCAAAAAGAAATGAAGAGGAAGTTTCACTCATTAAATCTATTTAAAAATAGAAGGACGAAGGAGAACCAACCAAATGATGTTATTTTTAGCAAATTCGGCTCACGGACGTGCTCGAAAAGTAAACTTAAGTGAATGTCGCATGTAATTTTGTGCATGAAGATTCTAGAAAAATCAAATAGGACCACCACCTGCGCGGGGTGGTAGTTTTAGGATCTTACCCCAAGAAGGCGGGGAGTTTGTGAACCCACGGCCCGAGGTAGGGCGGGGTCCTAGCACTGAAGGCCAAAACAAGCACAACGAGCAACGAGGACATGGAAAATGCAAGGAAATGTTAATTAAGGCTATCTAGGTTACAAATATATACTGCAAATGGGTTTTTAGAGCTCGAACACCATCTTGAAAGGATTTTTAATCATCACTGGGGACTTTTATAACTTTTTTCCTAATAATGTAACACGTGTAATTTTTGGTGCATACGGGAACCTCCTAGTTTAGGTAAATAAAACCCCTAGATTGAGTTTACCTTTATAGTCGTTATGTTTAGTGACATTGTCGTGAACCCATCTTTTAGGAACGACATGGTCCAACTTTATCCAGTACATGGTTTCCTTCTAGGTTTGGTAACCACGAGGAGAATGTTTTCTCTTGGGTCGAAATGTGTTGAGTGGTGAAGATAACCTTGGAAGTCACTTTAAGAGTACTTCTTGAAAGCAATGACTATGCAGTGTGACCAAACCATTTATGGATTAAGTAGAACTATTAATCCCTTAGTATCCTAGTGGACTAATAAGCCTTACAAAGTTAGATCTAGGATTTTCTTTTCATCGAATAAATTCCTTGTGAGACCCCCAGGATGACACAAATAGAGAGAGTGAAATAGTTGTTCTATGACTTAAAATCTTGTTAATGAACTCTTTAGTTCCTCTCAGCTAAATGTGTTACCTTTGTTTCTATCAACATAACACCTTGGAATTTTCTTGAAGGTGATTTAACATAAATTTTTCCTCTCACCTTAAACTCATATATAGTTGAGGCATAGATCCTTAGGTGCATTTGAAATTAATCTAAACCTCAGTTTATTAGGAGGTTAACTTGGGGTTCATGTGTAGTTACAAGGCTTCCAATCATATACGTCTTCAAGATGTTAGACAATTACTTATGTAACTTGTATTACAAAATAATGTTAATAATGAGACCATAATGTGATGTGGAATTAAAGCATATAAGAGAAAAAAATGAGATTTTGAGGTTAGGAATAACGCCACTCTTGGAGTCCTTATAACTCAATTAAACATTTTCATGTGTTACAAAGAATATGAGTTTCCCTTGGTGAGATCAAACTTTGAGAAAAACAAAAGATATATATAAAAAATCTAAATACAATTTCTTGTTGTGGGAATGTTGAATTGGGAAATAAGGACTAGTAGAGTGGAAAATTTTATATATTGATAATGCTAGGGTCATGTAGATAATGTGTGAGTTGGTTAAATAAGATTATATTGGACTTTGCGTAACATAGAATGTGTTGTGTTGGATGATGTGGGAGATGCACTTGTCGATACTCAAGGAGATGAAAACCATGGAGTATTTGGACGTATGTTATCACCGAATCACAGCACCCCTGGATGTTGATCAGATTTCTAGTTTGATCACTCTAAGCATCCAGTGTGATTGGATAACATGGGTACTATCTCCAAGTTGTGGGACTTGTTGCTCGAGACAGACCTCTAGAAAGTGGTTCTTGCTCCTAAACTACACCTACAATCTACTCTAATGCGGGATAAGCTAAGCTGTTCTAATCTAAATTTCCAAGGGACCAGGGAAGGAGAATGCATAAAATGAAAGCCTACACTAAAGCGGTGATACACCAGAAAAGGAGGGTGGGAGAGTAGTCTCCAAATGTGTGAAATACAGAGGCAAAGTGCACACTAGAAGAGGTGATGACAGTTCACCATAATCTAGCAAAATGCATTCACAATAATATTTCAAGCATACACAATGATAATGAATCCCTGCAAGAACATAATAAATAGACACAATATATACTTGTAGAAAGATTAAAGGGGCAAGAAGAATGCAAGGAAAACACAGCAGGGGAAGATATATCCACAAACTGATATTTTATTGCTTCATGATATGCACAGTTCAATCTATTACAAGATAAGGGCCTGGATCACCATGCAAGGAGTCCACTACAAGGGCCTGCAACACACTGGCTTCACAAAGAAATTTTGACAGAGCTTTGTTACCCAAAAACTCTCCTCTTTTACAATGAGCCCAACACTCCAATTTATAGAAAAAATGAGAAGGAGAAGAGAAGGGAAAGTGGAAATCCCGAAATCTGTCCTTCAACCACCTGTAAGAGGCATTAAATTGAGTGGAATGGGTATACATTACTTGCAAAAGGCTCCCCATACTGTCCCATGTGCTGCGTGAGAGAAGGAATGATGACCATGCCTCTTAAATGCGCTCCCAGGCTACAAATAAAACACTGTTCTGAACCCGGCCACGTTTTCTTAAAAATATCAGTCAATTTCTGATCAAATCCGGAATTTATTGATTTCTGTACATCGGGCTCGGAAACACGATTCCAACGGTACCAATTTTGTGCGATTTCGTTGAGAAATGCAAAAGTTATGGCCTTATACGAGTGCGGCGGCTATTTTGGGCACTGGCGGTGTTTTCTGTCATTTGACGGGAAAGAGCATCTACTGACTGGAGCCGAACACATTTCCTTTATTTAAATATATCTATCCTCATTAGACGGAAAGAGCATCTTGGCATAGAGGACGTCGTGCCCGTTCCAGAAAGTCCAATTTTATGAAAATCGGAGTTCGGAGTCAAAAGTTATGGCCGTTTGAAGTTCCACGGGTCAAATGTTGACTTTTCCTCCTGTGACACGTGTCATGATTTGATTGGTCCTCGGATCCTTCGGGTCTTCCGCGTACTTCGCGTTCATTCGTTCCGGATGTCCCAGTGCTGCATGGGACAAAAACCTCCGATTCGCCCGAAATGGGCTTGCTCGTCCCTCATTTAGCCGAAGACACGTGGCACCTTTTGATTGGCTTTCGGCTCCATCGGCTTCTTCGCGTATTTCGGGTCTTTTTGTCCCGGACGTCCCATTTTGATTTTGGACCTTTTGGGACAATTTCGGCCGATTCGGCCGGTTCGGGCATTTTTGGCCCGCTTGTCCCATTTGCCTTGATTGTTGTGCTCATTTCGGCCAACACTTAGCCAACTTTTCCTCTTTCGGCCGGATTGGCTTTTTGCGCCCGCCGCGTACTTTTGGCCCGATTGTCCCAAATGCAATTTGGACTGTTTGTGCTGATTTCGCCCGGTTCGGCCGGTTCGCGCTTTTCTGTCCCACACGTCCCAGATGCGACCTTGAGCAAGACTTAGCCAATTTTCGCGATTTTTTCTGGATCAACCTATTTTCCTTCTGCAACCCCTTTTTCACATTTTCTCAGGACATACTCTCTTCCTCTTGGACAGGGGAGTTAGAAAAATATGAGGGGACCCTAGAAACATGACTTTTCACCTGAATCAATATAACTGCTTGCATGTTATCAAAATTACCTTGAGGGGTGAATTTTGGATAACAATACCATCAATAGATATAACTTGATTATTATGAAAAAAACCAAGACATTAGGGATTCACGGAGATGATAGATTGATACCTATGAATCCAATTGAGACAGAGAAGCATGTCACACTAGTCAATAATGTTTCCAATAAGGAAAGGAACAAGCATACTAAGAGGACCAACCATAACTTGTAGTTTGACGACACCATGTGGTTTTTTCATAGGGTATGCAATTAGTTATAGAGGCTAAGCGATAGCATTAAGAAGTGGAATAAAACATGCACTAATGGGCCATGATGGGTCAACCTTAGTATTATTGATGGAGGTCGAGCCAATAGATGCATTGATATGTAAATGATTAGATGTGAAATTTTCATGATGATCATGGTTAGAGAAATAGATAATTGGTGGTGAAGTGTCAGTATGAGAAACTAAGAAGTCAAGAGCACCTAATGTGGGAGGAAGCAATGCATGATATGCATGATTAGAAGAATATTAAGATGATTTGTTGTCATTTTTTGGGGATTGGTTATCAAAGAGTTTGAGTTTATATTTTTCATTGTTTGGTGTAGTGTCTGTGTAGACTCAATAAACTCAAATTTTTGTTATCAATAAGATCTTGGATTATTGTCTGAGCTCGAGACATCAATTTGTATAAATTCCCACAAATATGGGATACTCACATCGGATGTTCTTCTTGTAGTTCCTAACTTTTGGGCATGATTGGTCTAACTCATGTGGGGGAGGAAGTGTAATAATATTGTTCTCGAGAACTTGTTGGAATGTAAGATGTGGAGCTATAGGAAATTTAGTAAACATACATTGATGTTGTTGTGACTAAACTTATTTAGTAGGAGTGACCATATTGAAAATGATTTTAGTGTCATTTTTTCAGTTTTGGATGGTTTGAATGGTGTCTTGTTTGTGTTGAAAATGAGTAGAGGATGATACTTTCTTCTCATACTTAATATTTCCTATAGATAGGATTTTGGTCTCATGAAGCTTAAGATTATGAAAAATTTGATTGAATGAAGGAGAGTTCTCAAAGAGAACACTCTCCCGAAGAGAGGTGGTAAGAGACTCCAAATAAAAATTCTGAAACACAAAGTCCACAAGCACTTTGAAATCTTAGATAGATTATTCTTATACCTTAAAACGTAGTTGGCTACATTTTCATTAGATCCTTGTTTAAGTAGTGCTAGTTGAGCGTAAGAGATCTTGGAGCCGATATTGATGGAGAAATGAGTAAGAAAGGCATCGGTCAAGTTTGTAATGAAAATACCAAATGAGGAGGTGGGTCATAAAACCAACACATCATGTAATCATGGAGACTACATGGAATGATTTTAGCCAAAAGAATATGATAATTAGAAAAATCAAGAGAAAGCGATATGAAATGCCCTAAGATGTTATTGTGGGTCACGGTGCCCATCTTGAAAATGGGAATCTTCGGAGTGAAAACACTAGAAGAAATCAGATAAGTGGAGATGGTAGGTGTAAATGGAGTATGCAATGACAACATGAAATCTAAATATGAAGATGTGTGTGAAGTGGCCTATTCGCAACTTATGAATTTGAGATTGAAGGTTACGATAAAGAGAATTTAAGTCTTGAGTACCAAAGGATAAAACCTAATGTATATGAGAAACTAAGTGACGTGTAATGTGATTGGTAGAAGTATTGATAAAAAACGGAATGGTAGAAATAGGTGGGAGAGTAGATGTGAGTGATTGAGAGGAAATAGAAGTTGGTATTTCCACGAAGCATTGAGCTTTGCCAAATTAGTAGCTTCCTCATGAGAAACATCTAAAACCAAGTCTTGATCACGAGGATGTTTAGTAATATGATCATTAATGGCCTTAAGATATGGTTCATTAAAATCATCTTGAGATTGAGCAATGCTAAAAGGATAATAAACCCTTAATAGAAAGTTGATTCGAAGGACGGGTTGACCAAAATGATTAACAAAAATTTGAATATTTTAGAATTACCGTAAGAAGTAATACTATAAATAAGAGATAAAATAAATAAGGAAAGTGACCCAACAACTAAGAATGTAGAAATAAAAACCCTAATGCCCAAGGATAGTTAGAAAGAACTCGAGATGATTCGACATACTTGTTGGATTATGTCACAAAGATGAATGAAGAAATAGGAGGAGGAAACAACTATGCCAAGGCCAGGAAAAATACAAATTTGAGTAATATTAGTGGATTAGGGTTCTTAGGACACTCTAGTTTGAGTTCTTGGCACCATGGCATTTGCAGGAGGTCTAGAAACTAGATTTTAGGGTTGCAAGATGATGCGAAGCATTTGATGTTTGGCACATTAAAATTGTTGAGTAACATTATATTTTGCTTATAATCCATGATGGAGAAGAGACCTACAAAACCGTAATCCAAGCATCAAAATCCTGAAAAAGAAAGATCCAAATGAAGGGTTGGGACTTTCCTAATTGGCTACAATGGTGGAATTAGTATCGAGCGTTGCACTACATTTTAGACCTAAATTTAGTTCTAAGTGTGTGTGTGTGTGATAATTATGCCCTAGGTGCTCTCTTTCCATATGACTTTGTGAAGTAGTGAGCTATAGGTAGATATATAAATGTAATAAAGTGGTGAATGGAATAGAATAAACTTCCCTCTTATGATGTGTGATGGAGAGGAACCAATCTTGTCCCTTGTGATGGAGCTATCATGAATGTAAATGGAGCCTTAGATGAATGAGAACTTAGGTGGTGATAGTAGTGACTCGTGTTTGGTGCCTCATATGGTATCATAAATTTATATTTATATGGTTCTATTGTTCTAATTTTTATCTAAACATAAGAAGGCTTCCTACCAAAAATATAGAAAGCTCAAATGGCTATAATGTGCCCAAAAGATAGAAGTAAAGTGGGAAAAGGATCGGGGCATCCCGACTAGGACTAGGGTTCTTGGGCGCTCAAATACTATCTTAGACACCCTATTCAGGTGTAAAATAACACATAATGACAAAATAGACTAGAAAGTATGTTTTAAAGGATGGAAATGGTGAAAGAAAGAAACATAAAATGGTTAAAAGACATGGGTTAATTATTACTTTCTTCACTCAAAAATTGTATGAATAGTAGTACGAGGTAGGACTAAATAATACCAAAAGTGCGTTATTTAATGTCTACATGAATCTTCTAATCTCATCTAGATATTATCCTCTAATCTTCTAATCGTATGAATCCTCAATCTTCTTATCCTCTAAATCCTCTAATACTCTCTCCTCTCATATAATCCTCACTCTTGTCATCTACTAAATTCTCAATCTTCTCATCCTCTCATTCTCTCTTATCTACTAACTGGGGTCTCTCCTCTTTTCTAGAAATTACCCGATTTGTTCCTCCCCATCTAATCCCTCGAGGGGGCATCCTATTACCATTTTAACATCTTATCTTATTTTCTTTGAGTTGTCATTTCTCTGCAATAACACTTCAAAAATGGGAAAATGTATACATCTAAAATGTCAACATGTTTAATCACAATTAATTTATACCACAAATATCCCAACATCATCCATATAATAGTTAATTACATGATTAAATATTATTATTAATCTATTTTATATTATTTAACCCGATAAATATTTATGATTCATTCATTCATCCTTTTAAGTAATTATTATATCCCATTTTATCATTAATCACTTTAATTCATTATTATATCTTAGTATCCTATTTTAATACTTCAATAACATCTTATAAGAATTTAATGTTCCTATACACACCTACCAACCTACTCTACACATCACTACACCTATCCTCTCCATGTAATCTCTCTACTGAATCACAATTAAACTAACCTAGTCCTAATCATATCGTGACCGCTAAATATATATTCTTATATTTTAGAAGACTCTCTAAGCTTCCATCCTTCATATTTAAAAATTTAAATATATCTCCCTCACTCCATTGAATGGAGGATTCTTCTAAACTCTTGAATTATCAAATTCTCTATCTTTTTATCCTCACATGCATTCTCCACCGTTGATTCAAATCCAACATGGCTTCATCTTATCCATTGAATCCTCTACTCCTTAGCTATAAATTAATGTTTACTACTCCATGAGAGCTAGCTTATGAAGTTAGAAAATCCATAACATATCTATGTTATTTTGTCTCATCGATCATACATTTTATCATCAACTCAATCATTCATCTACAATCATATCATCTTCATCGATCAAGAGAAAATCCATAACATATCTATGTTATTTTGTCTCATCGATCATACATTTTATCATCAACTCAATCATTCATCTACAATCATATCATCTTCATCGATCAAGAAATCCAAGTGACTCCTCACATATGAAGCAAGCACATCAATCCATCAATCAAGATAAAATCCAACACATCAAAGGAGGAGCTTTGAACTTGTAGGTAAGTGCAAGTATTTAATTCTCTCATTCTTTCCATCCATTGGTCTATCTAAGGTTTTTGTTGAGAAGATTATATTAGGTGAAACAATTTTGTTTATTTTCTCACATTTCACTCACTAATGTTGTACTACATCTCAGACTCCATATAGGTATATGTGCTTGTGTGTGCAATAGTGCTCTTTATTTTTCCATCCATGAATAACATCAAGATAGTGAGCTAAAAGGTAGATAAAATACATATGTGTGGTATGGAATTCATTACTTCCCCTTCTGCGTAGTGTATGTAGACTAATAGACGCAAAATGTAGTCCCTTGGATAGTATGTAGATAATATTTACCCTTAGAATTTCCTGCCATTATAATGATATGTATGTTGTGTTTATATACATGTCTCTTTCTTCAATTTCAACACTACGATACAACATGCCGACTAGGACCTTGGGATAAGAATAAGAAATTGAAAAAACTGACCACAAATGTAAAAAATGTGAACAAAAATAAAGACGATAGGAGTGCGAGGTTCGATTAGAACACCTAGGCACTAGTGTTTAGCCTTGAATGTAAGTGTTTTGAAAAACTGATGACAAATGTGAGAATATTGATAGACATGAATCTATTTGACATGACTAGAACTAGGTGTAGAAGTGGCGGATGTAAGGGATAAAAAATAAAGAAAAATCATAACAAGTGGTTGGACTAGGAAGTGTGTCACTAGTGAATACTTTTCTTACTCAAGATCCATACATAAAATAACATACTTGGTGGTATAATAAAATAGTAGTATGTGCATGATTTTTGTCTACAATAATGTAGGGTTACTTTTCTTATGAATAGTTAGAAAGTGTGCACTATTTCAACCCATAAATTAGTATCACTAACAAAAACTACACAATCCCTCAAGACACATATGCACACAGTACCTATCCTTCTAGACCTCTCTGAACTTGGCTCCATTAGGCATATTCACTGGGTATAAAGTTCATCTGGTGATTTCCTTGCCACATAGTTACAATTTGAATGAAATGTAAACTATAAACTGAAATCATATATTCTTTTTAGGAGATTTCACAGAAGCACAACAAAAAACACATTCTACAAGCTACTTATACTATCAAAATCCACCAAATTGTCCAATAATTACATTCCATCTCTCACATCATGGATTAAAGGGATCTATTATAAATATGACTATCCTGAATTGATAAAAAAGGGGTCTTGCCCTCAACAAACTCCCAAAATGGCCATGACCAAAAACATAGAAATCAAAACCATAATTTCCACAAACCCAAAGGACATTACATTCAACAAAGTTATCAAAATGCCTCACTTATTTGACTTTACAAATGGAGAGGGAGGATATAAATGTCTACAAAATGAGTCCATTTCGGTTGGGTTTCAAACCACGGAATTTTAAAGTTTTCTCATTTTTGTGTCCTCTTTGTGAGATTAAATTGCTTAAGTGGAGCATAAATAGAATATATTATTTGGGTTTTAAAAAAATATCCATGGAATATATGTGGGTAATGTAATAAACTTTGTTTTTATACATTTCAATCATATGACCAATCATTGTAAGGGATCAATTCTCGGTGCCTTTCTATGCATCAACTATTTCCTATAATTACCTCATCATGTGATTCTCAAAAGCTATATTTTTACATGCCTCCCTAATTCCATATTCCATTCCCATATAATTCCTTAATCTACTCCCCTCTTCCTCTCCCATTGTCTCTCTCAGTCAATTTTATTTCTTGTAAAGATCCCCATTGGCATTTTTATTGTACATTTCACACTGATATTGTAGTCTCGCAATAACAAGGAATCACACCTACATTCTCTAAAACATTTCCCACTCATAAATCCATATGAATTTTCCTTCCCCATGCATTCATACTAGTATTCCTCTTTTATTTTATAGCTTATCAGTCTACCCTCCTCTTTGACTGTCTACGATTGATAATTGTATTCTCCATTACTTATACATGCATTATTTAATATTTAATTACAAAACATAATTTCTTTATTCCTTTTCTTATTTTTGTAGAATACTTTATTCTCATTTCCACATCATTCATATTCCACATCTCTTTTAGCATTAACACCGCACTCTTGCGTGTGATTGCTAGTAAAATGTGATTAAATTAAAAAAGGTGTTAAAACTATGACATGATTTCTAGAAAAAATAAAAAAGATAAAAGAGACACAAGTGTAGCCCTTGGAAGTCTCACAAATGTGATTTGATGGCTAACCCAAGACTACAAAGGACTTGTAATGACCACATTTTCAACACCAAAATACAAATGAGACATAATGATAGGATAATTTATTTCTTTTGGCTAACATTGCTTGATACATAACATCACATAGAATCACTTAGGATAATTTATAACACATAAGACATTTTCGTAACCATGGACACACATATATAATATGAAACACATTATCACATACAATATACATGTCTAAAAATGACAAGGTACAACAATGACCCATGACAAGATACACTTACTCACAGGCACTTCCCACAACACATCATTATTCATGGTGAAACATTTATATTAATTCTATTTTTATTAGTTTACTATAATTGTCTAAAGAACATAGAACATGGGACCCTTCGTTCCTTTAGAACTAGGCTGCATGTTTTTGTTTAACATTTCACCTATAGTGGTTCCTTTATAATTTGTTCGTTTCTCTTATGGAAATAACTTTATATAGCTTGATTGTGATTAGGAAAGTATATACACACATGCACCTTATAATATTTGACTTATGGATTTGTTTAAAAGAGTTGAGTTTACTTGGTTTGGAAAAATACTCTCGTTATCGGAGGAAATTCACAAGAAGAAAATGGAAGGTTACTATATCAATAGAAGACCTATCCCGAGTTCATTTCATATCATTGTTTGATACTGAAAATACACTCTTTTCAACTTCAAGTTATTACAACCATGTAGGTTAACTAATTAAATTGTACCTTTCTTGATTCATGATCCGTTGCTCCAATTAGGAATTCATATTTTTACAATCATATTTCACATGGAAGGGTACATTACACATGTGTTCCCATTATAGAGATTTTTCTTTGAATTCGAGTGACGAATTTCACATTTCAAACTACATTTGTTTTATCATCTTAAGGATTTACTCCTAATAGCAATGGGTTAATTTCATGTTTTGACCATAAATTCTACTTCTTGAGTGATCCTAGGTTTAATATATTCCTATCTACGCTAAGGGTTATACTAACATTTACAAGTAAAACTAGAGTGTGATTTCCTTAACTCACAAGACCTTGGCTACAACCAAAGGTATCTTAATCTCAAGGCTACATTTTGTTATTTCATTAACATCATTGTTTAACCACATTCATGCATACAAAGTATGTGATCATGCATCATATTTTGTTTTCAAATTTATAATGTTTTTGTATTATTCACGAGCTCTACTTTATACTAACTAACTAAATTTAATATTATTTACCCTTTATACTAACTAAATTTACGTGATTACTTTAAATTTACGCGCTTGTTGTTTCTCTGTTAACATCATTTTGGAACAAATGTAATTCCTATAACACTTACGTATATTTGATGTTAAATTTTACCTTTGCTAGACAAGGGAAACTATCGTGAGATCAAGGAAGGAATTATTAGGATTTAAGGGTGATTTAGATTCAAGATACCTCTTCCCATAAACATCCTTCCATCATAGTACCCTATTTTTCCTATTATATTTTTCTATAATTAGACAATTACTTTAAGTAGATTTAACATTTACACGTCATAAATTTATTTTTCTATTATATAAGAGTTTGTGTTGGCTCAAATTCTTGATTTCTCCAAGAACAATTTGTATTTATTTATTTATTTATTTTAAACAACAAGATCCTAAATCAATTATGAAGACTTCAAGCATAACTTTATTCCTAAACAATATCTTATTTACTCTTGTTTCCCATTACTCTTACATGGTTAATTTGGACTCTTATGGGCATTGTTTTAGAACAATTGTAATTCAAATAACACATAATTTACACTTAGGGATTTAAGACTACAAGGAGTACGACCTCGCACAAGACAACTCATTTCATTTCTCTTAGACATACAAGTATTAAGTGTATATTACAAGAGAGATATCCCAAATAATCTTATGCATTACAAAAGCCTCATAAGGACCTATTTCAATTGTTGGGTAAATATGCAAGTAATTCAAAATGTAGTCTCCACTCACATAATTTAGATCTCACAAGAGATCAATCATAGGTACAACCACCAACTATCTTGCAAGGCTTTGGCCACCCACTAGGGTACAAAGGAAATCATGCACAAGAGGGTTAAACTTATTCAGGATATGGTCATACTTGCAACACCTAGGCATGATCACTTCACTCATGCCAATATGATAGGTTTCACAACATATATGCACCACCTCATAAAATATCAAGGAAATAGTCCTTAATAAGACATCTTAGGTGTGAAACATGAAGATGATTAATGAGATCAGAGTATTTTATTAACATGATCAATGTTTTATACCCTGGAAAAAGACTCAAATGGGGAAGGAAGTACAATAGGATTTATAACTCATTATTTTAATTTCGTTAGTTTTGATGAGAGGATATTTTACCTAGAATTTTGGGTGTTAAGGAAATAAACGTATAATTAATATAGCAAAATATTAGTTTAACATTTTTATAACATAGGTACAACCTTGAATTTCAATTCCAATCCAACACTATAGAATATAATTACATTGGTATTCCCATTTCAAAATATTCAAAGAATGGTTCTTGAGCAAAAATATATATTTTACCTAGCATTTTGGGTGTTAAGGAAATAAACCTATAATTAATATCGAAAAATATTAGTTTAAATTTTTTATAACATAGGTACAATCTTGACTTTCACTTCTAATCCAACACTATAGAATATAATTACATTGGTATTCCCATTTAAAAATATAAAAAGAATGATTATTCGAACAACAATACATATCATTATTCTATGGTTATACATGTATTACATGATGAATATAACTTTACAATGACAACTCACTAATTATGAAATATCACATCTAGAAAATTCCTCTTGTTTAGAGAACTGCAACCAACATTACATCAGCCCTAGCACTTTGAGTATGGAAATCCCCTACACTTAAGCATAAATTCCATGCATCCATCATTTCAAACAAATAGAACAAACAATGAGAGAGAGATGCGATGAGAGAGAGAGAGACAAAAAGTAACGATAGGAGGAAGTAAATCTAGGATTAATTTTATTTTCAAATTACCATAACATCATATACCCAATTTTAATTTCATTTCAAATCATATAAATTTTGACCCATTTCCATTTTCAAAACTCAATCAATATTTGAATAATTATCTCTAGAGAGAGAAAGCTAAGAGAGAGAAACTCTAGATTTCATTTTAGTTTCTATTCATCATATCATAATAACATACATTATCAAATTTTTATTTCATTTCCAACCCAAGAGATTTATAACTCATTTACATTTTTAGAACCGGTCAAAATATCGAGTTACTTCTAGAAGAGAAAAGGAAAGAGAGAAATGTCATAATTTCCCTAAAAGCATTCATAAAATAATTTGATCAATTGGTACTATATAAAGTGAGGAAACTATATGTACAAGGTTCCACAGTTAGTTGGGAGATTATAGAACCCTTATAAGTTTTTTTAGGTCAAGTTACAATTTTGGTGCAAGCGGCCTAAAACATCTAAAGCGCCTACAAACTAGGATTGAAAACACCCGCTTTAAGTTTTATCATGAAGTTTGAGGATTTCTACTTAATGTATCATATATAGAGAATTCATCGTGTCCCGTGGAGGTTGATTACGATGAGAATATGTTAAGTTGCAAGGGAGACTCTAGGGCTAGTTATTATAATTACGTCCATGACTCTTGCATACTGATGACTGTGCATGCAAAAACCCACTTACAAAACTAGTTTTCAATTGCGTTTTCAATGGAATGAATGTGTGTTACAATTCTCTTGTGTGTAGCGTATAGGTAGGAGGAAGGGGTTTTCAATTTTGTTCAAACTAAGTACCAACCATAAGATGAAACAAGTCACATTTTATTAAAACAAAGACACCACACAAGTGATTGTTAAGCTAAGTGGCTTCACAATTCAACTTACAAGGACAATAAAAAATTCAAACAACTTGGATAAGTAACCCCATGGTGTTCCACATTACTAGGGGTCATGCTAGGAGTTTTGGGTTTGCCGTATACATGGGTGTGACGCTCCATGCGTGTGACTTTCAAGATCAATATTTTTTGTTGATGTTTTGAGAGTTCACATCAAGGAAATAATTGTATCATTTTTGGAATTATGCTCCCTATAATTCAACATTCAATTTAAAAAATAGAGAAATGATGAAGTGAAATTTAGTGCAAGCAAAAAGAGGAAAACAATACATTTTTCACGAAACTCATGATTCTCACATTCGTTAAGAATGCATTGCTTTAGTACCCAAATTGATTCTCCCTCGGAAGGCTGAGCAAGATCATAGTCTTGATAGGAATCTTAGAGGAAAGTAGAGCACATTACGTGTCATTTTATAGGCTGGGGAGGGAATGCATCTTGCTCTTTGTCACTCAGATGTGAAGAAAATGGTAGCAACCTTAAGAGGATTTGATCTATCCTCACTACTTTATGGTTGTGCCTTTCAACTAGGGTGAGAGGACCCTTTTGTAGCCTATTGTTTATGGAGGAGATGAAGATATCTTTATTTGCAACGTTATTAAGAAGACCTTGAAGAAAATATGATTAATACAACCAAATCTAACTCTCGCGAGTAGTCACCCTAGATAATGGAGATATTTCCTAAGCAAGGTTCGAGGCTACTAAAGACAATGAAAGATTGATTGCTTTGCATGTTTTGGTAACAAAAATTATGCATTTGTGCACACAAAGGACAAGCAGTGTATTATGGGTATGCTTGGTTGTTTTTAAATGAATTTTGGTAGGAGGTGAGATAAATTGGACTTTGATTCACCAGATCTTTAAGAACTTTTACAAAAATGGAAGGCTTGATCAATAGAATACTTCAAAACAGCCAAAATGTCCCTTTAACTAGAGTGGTGTGCTTTCAGTGGAGGCCCAGATCAACACATTTTCACACAAACTTTAAGGATCCAAAATGAAGGCTCAAATTGAAAAAATTAATTAAACACTATGAACCATTGTTTTATCACACCTAAGATACCCTCAAAGGCTAACAAGAAATCTTAATCATCATGCTAGGAGTAAATTTGTTTTAAGCTTGTTTATTTCACTATCAAATGAAAGATCTTCGAAAAATGAAATTACAAGTGCAAAATTATCACAAAGCTAAGATATTGTGTGATTCATAAAGATTTCAATATAATATTGCAATAGAAACAAGAAAAATTGTTTGCAAACATTTAGAAATGAAGTAGACACAACTTTGTTAAAAATTGACATATATTTACTCAAATTTGATTAAGTTTATTAGCAAGGAAAGCTTCTAGAATAATCTCGAGAGCTTGTTAATAGTTGTACACTTGCAACAACCTTGACATGATCAAATTTAACACAAAATAAATAAATAGGTTCCTCGAGATAGTATCTCGAAATATGGGATGTGTCGGACCTTTTCTATATAGGAATTAGCTCCGACCTCTAACACTCTAACCATTTGCATGAAAATTCATGAAATTTATAATATTTCATTTACAACAAATTTTTTCCCCAAAACCAGAAACATTCAAAGCAACATTGCGTGTTACAACCATTGATCGTGACTCCCGAATCAAATTTTCAAAAATTTGTTAGGTGCAAAGGGATAATCTCTCCAAATATTTCTAGCATTTAATTCTTCACCTGTAAATAGTCCTTCATCTCGTGCCAACTACTTCCACCTCCAATCCGTCAAATCCAGTTCTTTGTGTGCTAAGGAAGGAAAAGCGGAAAATCAAATCAAGTCAATAGTCAAATTATGATTTAATGGTAAAAGATGTTTTTAGATATTCTCCCACCAAACAAATATATCAATAGGTCTCTTCCATGCCAAGGAAAGAAATAGTAGGAGACTTGAAGAATTGATGAAAAAACCTTCCCACCAAACCAAGATAAAATTAATGCTTCCCATGTAGGAGACTCGAAGGAGCTTTGGATGGAGAGAAATGGTAGAAAATCATATACATATGTAAAGTTTCCATTGATTTCCCTTTTGAATTTGGACCATCCACTTGGGAGATTCGAGTCAAGAGGGGCCTACGAGTTCCCTTTTACTTTTTATACCCTTTGGAAAAAATGCAAAATTTCTCAATTTTCTCCGCCCCTTCGCGTTTGAAAAATTGGCTTGACACGTGTCCCTATGTGGGTCCTAGAGGAGTCGTGGCTAAATTCTACCATTTTACATGTTTTTGGAAAAAGGAATTTTTTTCTAAATTTTCCCGAGAGTCCACCCCGCCTTCTAATTTTCAAATTGCCACATGTCTCAATGGTGCATCTTGAGATGGTCCCCAAAAGTAGAGAACCCAAACAAGCGTGGGCTCAACATGTCTCCTAGTCCGGAAAAGTCTATTAAAATCTTGATATTTAGTGGAAGGTGCCATGTGTCCAAGGTCCAGGATAGTCTTCTTCAGCCATTGAAAAGTCCAAGCAAAAGGCGAGTGAGCGGAAACCTCCAAGTGTCCTCCTGGTGCTTCTTCAAAATAAAACCCAAGGGTTGGTCCCCAAACATGCGTGGTCCCTCCACATGTCTTTATGGTGCAACTTCAAGATGGTCCCAAAAAGTGGAGACCCTGAATGAGCGTGGGCTTACCACATGTCCTAGGCCTTAGAAAATTTATTTAAAAGTTTAAATCCCGGAGGATCCGGAAAAAGCCTCCACCTATCCCTCTGTCTAATTTGTCAAGGTGGAACCACGAGGAAATTTTTCAACTAAACATTAGCCCACCATGTGACCACATCCCGCCAATATTGTATCAGTTGCATGAAATTTTTTCTATGTCAGGAAAAGCAGTGGAATCCTCCATGTGTCTACTCGCAACTCAAGGCCAAACAAAAGGTGAGTATTCAAATAAGCATCATTGCTCCACGTGGACTAGATTTGGGTAAAAAATTATCCAAAAGTAATAGAGTACCCCAGCGAGCTGCATCAACCAAAAAGGGCCACGATTCCACTAATGTAGAGATTTAAATTTGACGAGAAACACACCGTCAAGCCGTAAAACTATAGGTAAACCTTTGTTTGAGCACGGATATGAAATTTTATTCAAGGAAAAAGAATTTTGAAATGTTGTAAGGTTCACACATGACCCTCGAGCTACATCATTCACATTTTTCAGGTATTTGGGACAAAAATGGTAGGGATAACAACACACAAGACGAGAAAATGCAAGGAAGGAACAACTTGATTTTTATGCCCAATTCGCAAACACTTTCGGATGGATAGATAAATGAATAACAAATTCAAGACCTTCAAGTGACCTTGACCAAGGAGAAACTAATCATGGTGACCAAATGGAGGAAAACATGTTCAAGAACCAACATGAGAGACAAAGGACATGACAGAGGCCACAAACTGAGGGATTTTAATGGCAAACAGGGCAAGACTAATTTGAGCACCAACATTGGCTCTGAATCAGGGATAGGCACTCCCTGTGAGTGCCACAAGAACCAAATAATAGACCAAGTGTGAAAAATATTTATTGGGAAAAGGAATCGGCTTGCGGAAGCAGAAAACCAAAACCATCTCCCAAAAATGAACCGAGAAAACTAGTAAAACCAGGTCACTAAGGACCAGAACAAGCAAAAAACAAAAAAGATAGAAAGCAGCCAACAAACTATACACTATACAAATGATGCTCACCTTGATTATGGGGAATCAATCCAGGAAATGTTTCAAGTGCCTGTCATTAACAAGAAATTTGAGCAATTCACCATCCAAGTCTTTCAAGAAGAAGGTATGTTCACCAATCTAAATGTCAATGGAGTAAGGGCCCATCCATAGTGCATCAAATTTACCATGCTTGCCCTTGTCTTCATGTTTACTATCCTATAACAACACAAGGTCTCCAATCCTGAAAGCTCTGGGAGTGACCTTCTTGTCAATAACTTCTTCAATTTTTCTCTGAACTTCACATGTCTTTTGTGAGATGCTCTCCTTTCTTCATCAAGTTCAACAATCTGGTTAATGTGAGCATCATATGGACCAACTTATTGATATTCTAGTTCTTGAATGAACTGATATGAGGATAATTGCATATGCGGGAAGTAAAGCTTAAGTGTCATACACCAATTCAAATAGACTTTTTCAAGTAGATCTTTTAACGATGGTCGATTAGCTCAACAACAAACTTCAACTACTCACCCCATTTCCTTTTGTTCAGCTCCAAGGTTCTCCTGATGATTTTTAATATTTTTTATTGTTGGACTCTACTTGTCCATTGCCTTGGGGGTTATAGTTGGAGGCATATGTCAAATTGATCCCATATTCTTTACACATTGCCACCAAATGTTTAGCTCTGAAGCTCATGGCATTATCAGCAACAATTTTAACTGGCACTCCAAATCTATAGATGATATGGTTTAGCATGAATTCCATGACAATTTGGTGTGTTTCTCTCTTGGTGGGGATTGCCTCCACCAACTTAGTGAAGTAATCAGTGGCTAAAAGAATCCACTTATGGCCAACACTTGAAGGGTCTGAAATCTCACCAATGAAATCCATTCCCCATTACTTTAAGGATGCTTGAATTGATAGAGGCTAAAAAGGAAGGGAGCCTAAAGCTTTCGGTCTTCCGAGAAAAATCCGGCAACTCTCACATTTTCTAACCAACAAAGTTGTATCCTTGAAAAGAGTTGGCCACCAATAACCAGCCCTCAGGATCTTGTGTGTTGTGACTTTCCAACAAAATGCCCCCCACAAACTCCTCCATGGAGATCAACAATTATCTTGTGGGCTTCATATTCAATAATTAACCTTAAGAGGACTCCCTCAGGGTTTATTCCAAGCTAACCCAAAATCAGTAATGACATGTTTCTAGGAAGCCAACTTAAGAGCTCTTTTCTAATTTTTAGTCAAATAATCAGGGCACTATAGATGTCTGAGATAAAAAATTATATCTTTGTACCACTCAGAATTCACCAAATTCTCAAAGACATCCACCCTTCCCTCTTCTACCTCACTCACCTCAATGGTTTGCGGGTTTCTCTCGGTGATAAGTTTAGCTAAGCCCAAACCTCTTACAAAAATCATGGTTTGGATATCCATGTCATACTCCTACAACTTGTTCAACCATCTACATCTTTTTCTTGAGACCTCCATCTCTGATAAGACATATTTTACCATGGTGTGGGGAACATAAGAAACAATTTTAGAGCTCAAAATATAAGGTCTGAAAACCTTTATTTCTTTTACCAAGGAAAATGCTTGCTTCTCCATAATGGTGTACTTCAACTCATCCCCTTGCAATGCCTTACTGAAAAAGGTAATTGGCCTCTCAGCCCCTTCATCATCCTTCTCCAAAAGCCGAGATGCGTAGTGTTCTCTTAAGAAAAAGAAACCATTTGAAAAGTTTTTGTAGTGCGGAGTTGCTAAAATAGGGGCATGCTTTAATGCTTCCTTGATCCCATTAAAAGCTTGAATGGAAGCCTCTTCCCATTTGATTACTTGGTCCTTTTTAGCATGTAAGTAATTGGAATGGTCAACTCAGCAAAGTTTGATATGAATCTTATGATAAACTTTATCTCTGAAAGAAGGACTGAATTCTTTTCTTGGTTCTTAGAATTAGGACCTTGTCGATGGCCTCTACCCTCTCGGGATCAATCATGACACCATCCTTTGATACAATGTGACCAAAGCAACTTGGCCTTTTGCACCCGAAATGGAACTTCTTTAGATTGAGTGAAATGCCATACTCTCTACATCTTATCAACATCTTTTCTAAATGTTGCAGGTGATCACTTCTCTTCCTGGAGAAAACTATCACATCATCTTGATACACAACAATGAAGTCATTTATATATCCTAAGAATGCTACATCCATTGCTCTCTGAAAATTATCTCCAACATTCATCAGGCCAAACAACATCCTCACATACACATAGGTACCCCATGGAGTAGTGAAAGTAGTTTTGATTCTCTCTGATTTCTTCATAACTACCTGGTTATACCCAGAGAAGCCATCCAAAGTAGATAACAACTCAGAACCAGTGACCAATTACAACATGTTATCCATGTTTGGTAAAGGATAATTATCCTTCATTGATGCTCTATTCAAATTTCTAAAATCCACACACAACCTGATATCACCATTATTTTTCTAACTGGCACTAAGTTCGCAACCCAAGAAGAATACCTTGTTGGCTAAATGATCCCTCCATCTCTTAGCTTTTTTAACTCATCTTGCATCTTCATAGAGAGGAGTGGATTAATCGGCCTCTTCTTTTTTGAATGGTTTTGCATTAGACTCCAAAGGAATTTCATGCTGAAATAGATCCTCTCTGTATGCCTTCAACTCTGAATAAGACCAAGCCAAGCAGTCCTGATACTTCTTCAACAACTAGACATAGGATTGTTTTTCCTCCTTGTTCAAATTGCTTCCTAACCAGATCTTCCTTGGTTTCTCCTTTGTACCTAGGTCATGCTCCTCAACATCCCTTGAGGCTGTTATATGCCTGTTAATAATGCAATCAACATTATCAAAGTTTGATTCAAGAGAAACCAGTCCTCTAGGAATGGTATTAGTTTTTAGTTGGATGATTTCTTTTCCAAACATTTTTTTTTACCTTCTCACATTGCACACACCATTGGCTCCCAATCAATGCGGTGATCGAAAAACTCCCCTTTTTTCTGCAGAAATCTTTTTGACCAAGCATCATCATAAAATTTTTGTCAATGTTTAATGTTTTCAGAACAAATTACCTTGTTACCACTTCAACATCATATTCAAAATATGGGGACATTGCACAACTATCAAATTGAGATCCCAAAACTACAAGCTTTTTTGCCATAACATTGAACTTCCTATCATGATACACAATGTTAAATGAATCAAAAATCTCAATCAAGTCCTAGACTGTATGCTTGTATTGTTTCATTATTTGATTCTTAGTAGCATACACTTTTCTAATTTGTTTAACAATTATCTCTGAATATCCCTTAACAATGATGTCTTTAACATAGTATTTCCAAGCAATTCTCAAATCTAACAATAATGCTTTATACTCAACAATGTTGTGACAACACTTAAAGTTAAGTTTGAAAGAAAAAATAAACTCTTTCAAGCTTGGATAAATCAAAACTACACTGGAATCATTTCCAAATTTGGAGCAAGCTCCATCAAATAAAAAATTCCATGGGGGGCCTACTTAATCAAGACTCTTACATTGACCCATTTTGTTATCTTTCCCATCAGCCAAACCCAATAAAGTTATCAAGCATCAACACTTGTGTACAACACTTCATAAGATGCATTGTTGATATCTTCAATGAGGTGTAACATCTTCATTTCTTCATACAACTTGACAATGTTGCCCTCAATTAGGATGGTGACATAGGACATATCCATTTAAACACTCCCACTTTCTAGAAAACAACATACCCCACTTGGTGGGTAATCAACAATAACAACATCAAGTTTCAAATTTCTACTTGGATACGCTGCAAGTTACACCACCAAACCTTTCACACATCCCACCACTAGCACTTCTTTGGAATCCATGGTAGTACACTTCCCATATGCTGCTATTACTTTGATATCCAGTTCATTCATGGCTTCCATAGGCATAACATTGCATGATGCCCCCGAATAAAACATATAGTTGTGTAGAAATTTTTCCTTAATGATCAGAGTGGTGAAGAATGGATCTACATTTAGCTGAGACTCTACCAAGGATGTTCCCAAATAAACCTTAGGTGGTTCATCTAGCTCTTCCGATGTTGGTGGTGTTTCTATCTCTTCAATGATTGGAGGAGTCTCCATAATGTTTACATTTCTACCTAGAGCACTCTTCTCTTCTTTGAATCCCAAATACTCAAATGCCCTCTTCTTGTGCTCAGGAATCCTAAGCAGCTCAACAATTGGAACACTAACTTTGATTTGACTCAAAACTTGGGCAATGTCATATGGAACACACTTTGGCAAGGCAACATTGGAAGGGAGATTGACACATTCATCAGATGGCACGGGATTTTTGACAGCTTGGGCATGAGGAGAAGTATGATTTTTTTGGGACAACAAGGCCTTTGGAAGGTTTATCTTTCTTAGGAGCCTCTTTAGGAATATTTGAAAGCAATGGGGCTTTAGGTTTAGCTTGAGGCCCTAATCCTTTGACAACTCTACTCCTAGTATTATAATCCTTTTCTTGAGCAACAACAACATTCATCAATAACTTCCTATCTTCCTCAGATGGGATTCCTCCATCATACTTCTTTATCATTAAAGCTCTTAAATATTCAAATTCATTATTTGGAAATTCAAAAGCTTGTACAATATCTATTTCTAAAGTATGAGAGGGAGGAAGAAGAGGTACCCGGTGAATGTAATCCCAAAAATCAGCAGTAGTTCTAGCACTTATTACCTCAGTTGAAGTTGCTCCTTTGTGAGCTTATAGAGCACTCCATCATGCATGCATCATCATCAATGTTATCATCATCATCTTCTTATTCTTGCTGATCTACTTCACATGGAGCATGGGGCATGAAACATCTATCACACCAATCAATTACATCTATTTCTTTAATAACAACAACTATGGTAGCCAAAGGATCAGGCACCATTCTGTTTTCCCTAGCTTGGGGATGTCTATTTGTAGATCCCATGGGTCCTTTTCCTCTGTCATCAGATCTCTTCTCATTTCTAGGATGATTGGTAAATCTGTCTTGGCCTTGTTGCTTATGCTGACCTTGTGAACTCTGCCCAATTCCTTTCTCTGCCGGGCTAATTTGTATGAGATTTCTTTGATAGCCCCTGCCAAAGTTTTCAAAACTTCCTCCAAATCAGAAACCTTACTTGTTTGAGGTATTTCTAGGTTAACCAGCTTCACACCTTCCCTCTTAGGATGTTTTCCAATTGCTTTAATGTTATTCTAAATTTACAGTGCCATGGTAAAGGTCAACCTTAAATTGGTAGGTTTTTATCCCTTATGTAGTAAGCAACCTTCTTATCAAATGCATCTTAATACTTTATAACACAAGACTCATCACATCACCTTAAACCCACGAGAAAATCTTCTCAATTTCTTATTAAACATAGTGTTGAAGTCATGCACTAATTCATTGGGATTCTTTTTAATATTCTCAAATTATGACAAAAGAAACCTAGGATCTATTTTGTCACCATAATACAATGTAAATTCATTATTCATTTCGGTCCAAGAATCAATGGAATTATCTAGAAAATCTTTATACCATTCCTTGCATCTTCTTCCAAATTATGGATAAACAGTTTGATATATACATCTTCAAATTCAATCTCAAAGTATTCCATCATGTTGATAAAGAGCTTTAGATGCTGATCACCAGTTATAACATTATTTCCTTGGAACTTTGGTAGTTTATTTCTTACATCTTGGGGAACTGCATTTGGATAACTGACCATCCCTCTAAAATTTATAGGACCAAAGGTATTTACAACAAATGGAGGTCTGGGTGGGATATGGGCCATGTTGTTTTGAGGAGGTGACCTTAGAGGAGAATCAAACTGATAAGGGACAAGGGGTATTTGAAACAAAGGAGTATAACTTCCAAAATGGATATCCCCTAAAGGCTCTGTTTCTTGGAAAACCCTATCAACTTTAGAAAACACAAGAGCGGGATGAGAAGCAAAATTTTCAAATTCAAATGAAGGACCCTATCCAGGATGGTGAATTTAATTCCACAAAAAGAATACTTGATTCGAGAATCACTTAAATGGAAATCTTCAATGATAGGTTGATCACTTTCATTAATAGAGATATCTTTTATTGACTTCGATCTCCAACAAAACTCAAGCTCTTCTTCCTTCTGAATTTGTTTTTCCTAGCTTTGGAAATAATGTCCTAGTAGGATCCCTAGTGAAGAAAGATCTTCTTCCTTCTAACTTTACAAAGATTAGTAACAAATATCACTTGATAGAGGTTAAGACACTTGGTATTTATTAAAAAATCAGATCAACACAGAGTCGCCACTAAGGATTTCCACCTTAGTTGTGTAAATGCACTAAAAAAATATGATCTATCAAATGTTTGTCAACACTAGAAACTGGAAATGGAATAATCTAACCTTCCTTTACCCAGGTTTATCAATGAAACTTAGTGCAATAACTGTAGAAACTAGAAATATTATACACAATACTTGTAACTTTGAACACTTCTTACAGGCCTGAACACAAGATGATGTTGAAAAAATGTACTAGCACTTAGAGCATATAATAAATGTTTACGAGGCTTTAGTATGAACTCCAATCACAATGTACCTAACATGGCGGCACGAGAATGGTGTTGGTAGCAAAATTGATTCTCCTTGAGAAGGCTAAGCAACATCATGGTCTTAACAAGAAGCTTAGAGGCAATCAGAGCATGTTGTGTGTCATTTTATAGCTAGGGAGGGAATGCAACTTGCTCTTTGTCTCTTAGATGTGGAGAAATGGATAGCACCCTTAAGAGGATTTGACCTATCCTCACTACTTTATGGTTGTGCCTTTAAACCAGGGTGAGAGGACCATTTTTTAGCCTATTGTTTGTGGAGGAGATGGAGATATCCTTCTTTACAAGTTTATTAAGAAGACCTTGAAGAAAATATGATCAATACAACCAAATCTAACTCTCACGAGTTGTCACCCTAGATAATTGAGATATTTTCTAAGAAAGGTTCGGGCTATTAAAGAAAATGAAAAATTGATTGCGCATGTTTTGGTAATAAAAATTATGCATTTATGCATACATAGGACAAACAGGGGTGGTATGGGTGAGATTGTTGTTTTTAAATGAATTTTTGTAGGAGGTGAGGCGAGTGGACTTTGATTCACCAAATATTTGAGAAATTTTACAAAAAATGGAAGGCTTGATCAACAAAATACTTCAAAATAGCAAAAATGTCCCTTTAACCAGAATGGTGTTCTTTCGATGGAGGCCCAAATCAACACATTTTCTCACAAATTTTAAGGATCAAAAATAAAGCCTCTAATTGAAAAACTTGATTAAACACTATCAATCGTTGTTTTATCACGAATGAGATACCCCCAAAGGCTAACAAACAATCTTAATCATCATGCTAGGAGTAAAGTGATTTAAAACTTTTTTATTTCACTATCAAATGAAAGATCTTCTCATAAATGAAATTACAAGTTCCACTAAACTATCAAAAAGATAAGATCTTGTGAGATTCATAGAGATTTCAATGTAAGATTGCAATAAGAACAAGAAAAATTATTTGCAGACATTCAAAAATGAAGCAGACACAACTTTTCTCAAAAGCGACACAAATATACTCAAATTTGATTAAATTTATCAGTAGGGGAAAGTTTCTAGAACAATATCAGAGCTTTTCAATGGTTGTACACTTGCAACCACCTTGACATGATCAAATTTAACACAAAATAAATAAACATGTTGCTTAGATAGTCTTGTTGCGCATTTCTCTACTTGTGCAAAAATGGGCAACTCGAAACATTGTTACGATGGATAGCTATGATAAAGTGTACCTAAGCCGGGGAATTTATATCAGATTATATTGTTACTAGTGATTTGTGAAAAATATTAAGTGAAATCTGCAGCTATGTGTGCTGTTACAAAATGTAACAAATCACATAGTCTACAATTTCATGAATATCCTCAGCAAAAGAACACAAGCCCCAAAGGATAGCAGTTGTGTTGTCTTGATGAAGACACCAGATTACAGAATATGTGAAGTGTATGGTTCTGGAACAACAAACATAGTGGTAGTTTTCAAGTAATCAAATTCACTATTATTATGATGGTGTTTATTAGATTTATTGCTTTGTATTCATTACAGTCATTTGTGATTAATGATATTGCATCCATCTATGCTATCATAAAGATTACAATTGACTCCTTTCCTACTACTTCCATCAAGAAAATATTGACAAACAAATGGTGACAATAATGTCTAAATGGAGATAGTAGGAAGGAGTCAAAATGAAGAGCATATGCTAAGGCAGTCAAACAACATACAAGGAGGCACATCTCATTCAATGGTTGCTTACTAGAGTTACAGGTATTCATTTTAAGTTTATCTCTTATATTAATTCATTTTATTGAGATATTGAGTTGCATACATCATTGTACAATCAAAAGGAAAAATTGAATGCAAAAAGAGATAATCAACTCATTATTTCAATTTAATGCTTTCTTCATAAGAGATCATAGGGTTTTCCCACAAGTTGTGGGACGTGACTATGTAATAACATCATATACATGGAAATGAGAATACTGCATGTGCTAAAGAATAAGAGTAGAGGAGTAAAAGTGAACCCATCATTTCCTTTTCATTTTCTTTCCTGCTCTGCATCATCTCTAGCTTCATCTCATTCCATCTTCCGCTTCCATCTCCATTTTCTTTCACCTACAAGACAAAGAGTAGTGTCAAATTTTGAGCTCAAGGTACATTTTTATTCCTATACACCTATCCTAAAGCAAATACATATTATAAGTTCAATGTATCTAATGGTACTTGAATGAAAGAAATATAGACACATGATACGGGATAATCCAGGGGATACATACAAAGTCTGGCAGCGTGAAAAGAAGATCAGAGTACATAAAGAGAAATGAGTGGCACGAAGAAACAAAAGAGCTAAGAAATGATATAGAAAAGCATAATTTGAAAGCAACATGAAGAAGAATGAAGAAGGAAATAAAATCACATGGATACAAGAGAGGCCAAAAAGCCTATTTATTTCTAACTTATCTCTACGAGTTTTGTAGGAACATATTGCAACATAAGACTGGAAAAATAAGTTTTAAATGGTTAAGAAAGAAGCGACTCTTGAATTGAAAACAAACATCATCTCCGGATGGTTTAGGGAAGAAATAAGCATCATAATAGATCAAGTAAAGCTAGCATGAATAGTTTCATTCAAGAAGCGAGACAAACCAGAAAGACTTTTCATATCTTTTGAAATGGTCAAGTTATAGAAATTTGGAAAGAAGCAGGATTTTGGAGAAAATTTTGCAAGAGTTTCCCCCTGCAAAATGGGTTTTTCTAAAAAAGCAGAATTGATAAGTAATGTTAAAATTGAAATACAATTGCTATATTATGACTTCTGAAAAGTAAAGTCATTACATAAAAGAACTTAATGATTTTCTTCAATTTTTAGGAAAAGAAAATACAACTATCTATCCAAGTGAAATGATCAAATATAGAAGTAGAGTATAGGGTAAAGATCTATAAAGACAAATGGCGAATCTAGTTTCTCATTAAGCCCAATTTACTATACAAGTCTACAAAATCGAAATGTAGTTTTACAAGATTGAACAAAAATAAATCGAAGAAATCCCGACATCACATAGTATTTTCTAGAATTCAAGTACTGTTTACAAGAAGAATCATGAATGTTGTATAAAATGTGAAGAGCTACAAGCTTAAACAAAACGAAGCAGTCATCATTCTGATCCGAAGAAGAGAAAACACATACCAAGTTTTCAAAGTATCACTTACAATTGATTCAAGAAAAACTCTTGCTAAGCGAAAGGAACAAAACAATCAACATTTTTAAACCTTTCGGTCAAGAATATTTCAAGTTCTTTATAGGTTCAAGACAAGTGCGAGAGAGTCCAAAAACATGTCTTTAGTTTTAAGTTCTTTTTCAAAATACCCATTGCTTAGGATGTACATATCTATTATCATTCAGGTAGAAACAAAATCCCATGCACAGAGAGAGTTTTGATGAATTTCTAGTGGTGAGTTGAGCTCAAAGGATCACTACGAGAAGATAGAAAAACTTCACACTTAAGAATTATTTCCTTTACGAAAAAGTGATTAATCCAAGTATGCATCTATAGAAAGAAAAGGAAAACACCCAACAATAACATTATCAGCGAAAAAATGACTACAATCAAGATTTCAACATGTCGAGCTAGAACTCGACAAAGAAAATACAAGGCAGTTCAAGGTTTTCTTTCTATTTATTTTAAACACTTGCAAATAAATAAAGGAGAATAGTTGTAGAACTTACCATGGTCAAATATGAAATTTGAAATGAGCAAAAATGGCATTACTTCTTTATGAGGCTCGTTCGAGCTCAATGGAAAATGAAACCAAAAAATCCAAAAATAAATGTAGAATATTGTCATTTAACGGTGATCAAAAGAGCGAGATAAAAATGGATTGAAATGATCGACATATCATATATTGAAATAAACGGATAAAGGAAAAGAAAATCGAGCTATAGGGAATGAAATAGAAAATAAATACCTTCAAGTTTCGACAAAACGTAGGCGAAGCACATAACAATGGCATCAAGGCTAAGAAGTGGAATATGCGAGGCTCGATGACCATGAAAACCTCCATGTTTTCATTATATATGCAGAGAAGAAAAATTTTCTAGGGCTTTTCCCACGTAGTAAAAAACCAAATGAAATGGAAATGCACCTGAGCTCGAATGATTTAACTTGCCACGAGACCAAGGGTTCAAAACCCTAATCTTGAGTAAAAATATTAATGGTGAAGCAATGATCACGTACTGGATCGAGCGGTGATGGGTCAGCAGAGAGATCTAAGCAAACATAACCGTAGTTTCCACACCAACCAAATAAATGCCCTGGTTGAAACCATAACCATGGTAAAGATTGAATGACATCGAAACCGAGAAGGACAAAGATCAAGGGCCCTTAGTGCTCCTAAAAATCCAAGTTAATCAGCCAAGGGTTAGGTTACCACCGACTAAATTCCAGGAAGGGGTGAGTCACAGTGGAAGGGACCAGCTCACATGGACACTAGATTAATCATTACCATGACTTTTTCAAAAAGTCTAACTATAGTCCAAAAAAAATTAAAATAATCAAAGACTATTATATGTTTCACGATCACCGAAAAGGTGAAGTTTATATACCATGTAGTCAAGGTGGCGGACCATGTGGTCATTCCAAAAAAATCAAAGTTGGTCCCCCTTCATTCAAACACATACATTTTCCTAAGTCCACAAGGTGGCATATAAACCAAGCAAACCAAATGTGGTCCCCACAACGGGTTTTTATTAAAATTTGCAAATTGTCACTCATGTGACCATCTAGAAAGAGATAAAATCAAAACATATGCACATTGTAGAAGAGAGAAGATGACAAATTTGCATGCTCAAAAGAAGAAGACTTGCTTAGCAAGCAAATTGTATTTTAGAAAATTATCCACCCTTCCTTTCTTTAAAATAGAACAATCAACTTCAGTTTGACTGTATTGTATCTAAGGCTGATAATGCCTATTTTTATTACATGCTTTAGTTTGTATTATTTTATTCCTTATTTATTATTAAATAAAGGATAAAATTAGGATGCATGGGCGAGTATAGCCTTTAGGCTATTTTTAGGAAGGGTGAACTTTTTCTATATATTGTGTGCTTTTGCAAAGAAGAAGGGGGGACTTTTGGAGAACTTCCCGGAGAAATTTTTATATAAGTCCTAAAGCCGATTACGTCAGTTTGAACTCGAGTGTGAATTATTCTATGCCTTTCTAAGGTATTTTGCGATCTTGTGTATGCAATATTAATTTTGTGAATGAAAATTCCCTGATTAACCACTTTACCCTGCCGCAAATTTTCCATATTTCGCTAAATTTCATTATGCATGTTAAATTAACTAATACTTATTGTTATTCTCCTTAGTACAAATTAAGTGTTTTGCCCTTGGATTTCTAAAAAAGTATTAATTGGTTTGTGCATTTAAATAATTCTTCACAAATCAGTTGTGTATTTCACTTAGTCAAAGTTCTCACTCAAATTTGGTGTATCACCTTAGTATTATTAATTTTTAGTCATCTTTTACCCTTAAAACTCCCAAAAATCAGTTTAGTGTACACCAATAAGGAGCCAACCTTTTAATCCCAGAGATTCACCTCATAATAGGCATAGAGATTCACCTCATAATAGGTGCACTTTCGAGAGATAAAAGTTTTTTGGCATTTCACGTGTGACTGCATGTTCCATGATTCGAAACAGATCTAAAGATTTACAACAAAATAAAAGTTGCAGCAATTTATTCTAAAGCATGTTCCATGCCTAAAGTGATTTCTACAAGATCATTAGTAAGAGGAATTGCTCTAGAGAGTTTGTTTCTTTACCTTTGAATTCTGCTAGAAGGAGAAGAGTTGGTAATACATTGCCTTATAATAGACCTGGTTTTGATAACCCTCATGATATTCCTTCACCATGTATAAATTTTTCAATCCATATCCTAGTTTTTCCAATGGCTATTCAACCACCCGAAATTTTGTAACCTTTACTAATGACATCCCACTAGTAATTCCAGTGTACCATGATATTCCCAATGCTGGTTTGAAAAGGTTGCCATCATTTACGGTGAAAATCAAGTTACACCTGCTGAACATATTAAAGATGTTGTAGCCATATGTGCAATCCATGATATCACTCATGAAGACGTAACTTTAAGAATTTTGGTTGCATATTTTAAAGGACAAGCCTTATGAATGGTATAAAAATATTGAGATAAGAAGCATAAGAACTTGGGATGACTTAGGTGAAATTTTTTGAAAGCAGGTTCAAGATAATTCAGCTCATTTATCCCTCATTGAACAACTATCTACTATAAAGAGAGCCCCTCATGAATATATGTCTAGTTTCAACATCCATTTTGCTAGAACTTGGGAAAAAATCCCAACATGTGTTAAGCCTCAAGTTGATCCCACTTTCCTTTATTATCTCATAGCATTGAATAGCGATATTTCAACTATGATCCAATCCATGGGAGATTTTACTCTTCCAGATGCCTATGACATTGCTATAAAAGATGAAAACAACCTTATTCAAGATGGAAAATTAGCACCAAGGCCTACAATGCCATTTTTGGTAGATTTAGCTCCTATCCCACAGCCTATTACAATCATGGAGCCTATTGTTGCAACCCCATCCCAGATATGTTTAAAGATTTACAAACCATGGGAAATAAGCTGACATCAATTGAAAATAAACTTGCATTGCCTAACAGACCTTATCAGGCTCCTTATCAACAAAATCAGCAAAATAGGCAGCCTTACCAATAGAATCAGAATTATAGGCAGCCTTATCAGCAAAGGTAATTTGATCCTAATGTTCCTAGTACATCTAACACTTTGGTTCCAGTTAATATGGCTACAAAGGAGTGGTGTCAACCTTGTAATCAGCCTCATTCAGCTACAAATTGCCCAAATGCTTTCTGAACCTGAATCTTGTTGCACAACCTCAATCTGAAGCATTGTTCATGCCTCAAATGGAGAGTGGGCAATAAGAAGGTCATGTTCAGAAAGTGCCTGAGCAGAATTTGGTCAGTTTTAATGAGGAAGATTTCATTACTGTTACCACTAGAGCTCAACAGAAAGCTATTGAAAATAAAAAATGCAAAATAGACCTGTGTTGCCCACTATTACTGATAATTCAGCATCTACAGCCTCAAAACCAGCCAACTATCTTATTGTCCCTGAAAAATGGCAAGTGTTGCAGCTGGTAAAGACCAATAGAAACAGCTACAGCCCAATCCAAGAAGATTATTTATTCCTCATATATCCAAAGTTGTTGAAGTAGAATCAGTTTTTGCTAAGGCTTATGCTAAAATAGTTGAGTCTATCTCTAAGATGGTTGCTTCTTTTAATATTGTTGATGTGATGAAGAAGCACAATGTTAACATCTCAATGTGGGATGCTTTAAGCATTTCAGGATAGTAGGATTTACTCTCTCATGAATTAGCTAAACTGTAAATTTCTTCAAAAACAGCAGAAAAGGAAGTTCAAAAGACAGATATGGTCCTTGGAACACTTGATCAAGACCGCGTAAAAGGGGTTAGATGGATGGTTCAGAAATTTTTAAATGCTCACGACATAAAGAAGCCACCACCATTTTATCTATCGTTGATTATTGGGGAAAATCTATTTCACAACTGCATGGTGGACAACGATGCAAGCAAGTTTGATTATGGAAAAAGTAATTGTTGAAAAATTGGGCCTTTAGTATGAGCCACGAGAAAGAGTGTTTTATAGCTTAATGGGACTGCAACTAATATGGTTGGTATAATCATAAATTTAGAGGTAATGTTACATGCTTTCCCAAATGTTTCAATTTTGCAAGATATTATTGTTGTGGATTTACCTCCATATTTTGCTTTGTGCCTATCTAGAGACTTTACAACAAAAATAGGAGGTTACCTCTCTTCAGATTGGTCTTTCTTATTTTTCACCACATGTTATGGCACTAAGGTTACCATCAATTCAGAGTTGTTAGCTATATTTCACATTGAGCCTCATTCTCCAAATGCAATGGCAAATTATTCAGCGTTAGATCAATCTGATTTTGATGATGTAGCTCAAGTTTCAACATTAGAGGGTGTTTCTAACATGTTTATGGATGAAAAAATAGTTGAAGAACATGCCCATGATCCTTTTAAGGAAGTTGAAGAACATCTTTTTGGTGTATATTGTATGCATGAAGAAAATGCAACAATTCCCTTGCTGTCCAAAACAGAAAATTCAGTAGAAGGGATTTGGAAGCTTCATTTCGATGGAGCTAAGAATAAGAAAGGACAGGGAGTAGGTTTGATGCTCACTTCCCCAACAAACGAAAGGTATTTTATAGCTTTGAGTCTCTAATTTTCATGCACTTGTAATGTAGCTGAATACGAAGCATTAATTCATGGCTTACTTTGGGCCAGAAAAAGAGGAATCAACACATTACAAATCTTTGGTGATTCTGAGTTGGTTATCAATCAAGTGAAAAACTTCAATGTTTGTAAGAATTTGTTAATTAAATCTTATAGACATAGAGTTTCAGACTTAATGGAAGATTTTGATGTCATTAACATTCAGTTTATTCCTAGAACTAAAAATAAACACGCTGATAGACTTGTAGTAGTTGGTGCTAGTTTTGAAGTCTTTGGAGCAGATAGAAAATAGTAAAATTCAGGCTCATGTTAAGTTAATTTTAAGGCATTCTATCCCTGATAATGAATCAAATTGGTAGGTTTTTGAAAGTGATGATCAAATATGCAGGTTTTTACAGCAAGAAGCTAAATTTTCTATAGTAAATCAGGATAAATTACAACATTTATACGGTGACCAGATTGTTCAGCTAAAGAAAAACAAGTTGCCTAGAGGACTTGTCACATTGGAAGACATCTTTAGTACTAATGACTAGTTAAGAAAGGACAAAACTAAAATGTCTACTCATGTTGATAATTATGAAGAGATTTCAGTTGATGAAGGAAAGAACTTATTTCTTGGAAAGGTATGTTCCTTATCTGAAAAACAATCTTTTATTAAGCTTTGCATAGAATTTAAAGATGTTTTGCTTGGAGATACCAAGATTTGAAAGGGTTTGATCTTAGTCTAGCACAACATACCATTGAACTAAAGCCAAATTCTAAACTAGTTAGGCAGAAGAAGAGGCTTGTAAATCCCAGAATAGAACCTCTTATGAAGAAAGAGTTATCCAAATTGATTGAATCAGGAATTATTTTCCCAGTTAAGCATTTGAGTTGGGTAGAAAATCTTGTTCCTGTTAGGAAGAAGAACAGTGAAATTAGATTATGTGTGGATTTCAGAGATCTTAATAAAGCATCATTAAAAGATCATTATTCACTACCAAACATGGATCAGATTTTGAGAACAGTTTCAGGATCAGATAGACTATCCCTTCTAGATGGTTATAGCAGATATAATCAAATTTTAGTCGAGAAGAGGATAGATATAAGATAGCTTTTACCACCAAGTGGGGTACTTATGCTTACAAAAGAATGCCTTTTGGTCTTTCAAATGTCGGTGCAACATTTCAACGTGCAATGGACATGGCTTTTCACAGTCTACTAAATAAATGCATACTTGTTTATTTGGATGATGTTACTATCTTTTAGAAATATTTTGAAGAACATCTAATGCATTTGAGGTAGACTTTTCAATTATTTAGGCAGTTTGGAATATCCTTGAAGCTAAAAAAGTCAATCTTTTCAGTACATCAAGGTAAATTACTTAGCCATATTGTTTCCAAGCAAGGTTTAGTAATTGATCCTTTCAAAATCAAAGCTATATCACATTTATCATTGCCTCATCACAAGAAGGAATTGTAGAGCTTTCTAGGAAAAATCAACTTTGTTAGGAGATTTGTTCCAGATTTTGTAACTTTGGTTAAACCGCTAACAACCATGTTAAAGAAAGAGAAAACATTTTCTTGGTCCAGTGAAGGGAGAGAAGGTTTTGAGGCTATCAAAACAACTATTTCTCAAACCCCTACTCTTGCAAATCCAAATTTTGATAAAGATTTTACAATGTATGCACTTACAGAGCTGAAATGATCTCGACTATTCTAATTCGGGTCAATGATGAAAATATCGAACAACCATTGCTTTCTTTGGGACAGAGTTTGCATGATTATGAAACAAGGTACACTTTCCTTGAAAAATAATTACTTTTAAAATTCAGAGGAATAAATAATTTTAAGTACATGATTTCAAACAATAAAATTCATGTTCTTGTTTCTCATCCAAGTGTGAAAGCTTTCTTGCTAAACAAAGAATTGAATGAGAAAAGAGCAAGGCTAGATAATGAAGGTTATGGAATATGATGTTGATATCCAAGTTTCCAAGATGGTTCGAGGTAAAGGTTTATGTGAGCATCTAATTGCTGATATGGAGAAACAACAGGCTGTAGAACCCAAAGATTCAGAATAGCATGCTGAAACCACATATCAACAATCAAATATCATGTTGCAACTAGAAAATCAGCAACCTGAACCTTCTCAAGAAGTTTAGGAATCAAGGTGGATGACTAATTTGGTTAACTATTTACAACATGGCACCTATCCGGAAGGTATGGATAAGAATAAATGAAGATATTTTAGGTTACAAGCTATTCCTTATCTTTTCGTTGATGGTGTATTGTTCAAAAGAGATATAAATGGAATCTTGTTGTGATGTGTCGATTATGACAAAACCTAGAAAAATTATTAGAATTCCATGAAAGACTGCAGGAGGTCACTTCTCAGCATGTACCATAGCTTTAAAGATTATGAAAGAAGGTTACTATTGTCCTAGTATATTTAAGTATTGTTTGAATAGATCGGAAAATGCAAAAATTGTGTTTTCTTTGTCGAAAAAGAACATCTAGCTTTACTACCTTTGCAGCCTATTTCAATTGATTAGCCCTTTATGCAATTGGGTCTTGACTTTATTGGAATGATTCACCCACCTTCTTCGCAAGGACATAAATGGATCTTAAGCTGCAGTACAGATTATTTTACATGATGGGTGAAGCAATAGCCTTGAAAGATGCTAATGAAACATCAATACTATCCTTATATGAAGGTATAGTCTACAGATTTGGTGTTCCGCAACTATCATATCAGATAATGCTCTAGCATTTCTTAGTGCTAAAGTAATAGATTGGGTAGTTAACCATGGAATATACTTAAGCTTTTCATCTATTTATTGCCCACAAGGTAATGGCTTAGCTAAAAGTACTAACAAAATCTGTTGAGAATCATCGGAAGAACACTCGAGGATATTCGAGAGAGCTTGGCATTTAATGTTGAACTCAACACTTTGGGCTGATAGGGTGACCCCTAAGAGATCAGTTGGCAACTCACCGTACAAACTTGTGTATGGGAAAGAAGTGAGAATGTCAATTTCGGTTGCGTTACCGGCGTTAGATTTGTTGCATCAAATGGAATTACTTGAAAATGAACCATTGCAAATTAATTATGCAAAATTGATGGAATTAAAAGTGCTAAGAGATCAAGATCATTTAAATATGGAAAAGAATCAGAAACAAATGAAGAACACCTTTGACAAGAAAGCCAAATTCATAATCTTCAATGAAGGAGATATTGTGTTAAAATGGGATGCTGATTGTGCAAAGCCAGGAAGACACTCAAAGTTTGATACACTCTGGAGTGGTCCTTACATGATTTCAGCTTGTAAGGAACACAATGCTTTTCAGATCTCGAAGCTAAATGGAGAGGAACTTCCCATTCCTATGAATGGTATGTTTCTCAAACATTGTTATTGAAAATCTTACAGTGTTTGTTAGAATAGGATTTCCCATTCAATAAGTGAAGTTTCTGCACATTGCATCATACTTTATTTTGAATAAGTGCATTCATGCACATGGTGCAGTTTGCGGATCCTTTCCTGACTTTAGTTTGTTTTGGAGGGGTTGGACCTTTCGAAAAAGGGAAGATTTTATCACATATTTGGACTCCATACCCAATGGAAAAGAGCAAGGCACTAGTATACAAACTAGCGAGCAACTTTCCCCACGGGATCACTAGAAATGTTACCCATTTCTGCACTTGTGCAGAAATGGGAAACTAGAAACTTTGTTATGATGGATAACCTTGATGAAGTGTACCTAAGACAAGGGAATTTATATAAAATTATATTGTTACTACTAATTTATGAAAAAGATTAAGTGAAATCTGCAGCTATGTGTGCTGTTACAAAATGTTACAAATCACATAGTCTACAATTTCATGAATATCCTCAACAAAAGAACACAAGCCCCAAAGGACAGTTGTGTTGTCTTGATGAAGACACCGGATTGCAGAATATGTGAAGTGTATGGTTCTGGAACAACAAACATAGTGGTAGTTTTCAAGTAATCAGATTCACTATTATTATGATGGTGTTTATCAAATTTATTGCTTTGTATTCATTACAGTCATTTGTGATTAATGAGATTACATCCATCTATGCTATCATAAAAGATTACAATTGACTCCTTTCCTGCTACTTCCATCAAGAAAATATTGACAAAAAATAGTGACAATAATGTCTAAATGGAGATAGTAGGAAGGAGTCAAAATGAAGAGCATATGCTAAGGCAGTCAAACAACATACAAGGAGGCACATCTCATTCAATGGTTTGGTACTAGAGTTACAGGTATTCATTTTAAGTTTATCTCTTATATTAATTCATTTTATTGAAATATTGAGTCGTATACATCATCACACAATCAAAAGGAAACATTGAATGCAGAAAGAAATATTCAACTCATTATTTCAATTTAATTCTTTCTTCATAAGAGATCATAGGTTTTTCGCACACACGATTCGTGGGCACGCGACTAAGTAATAACATCATATACATGGAAATGAGAATACTGCATGTGATAAAGAATAAGAGTAGAAGAGTAAAAGTGAACCCATCATTTCCTTTTCATCTTCTTTCCTGCTTTTCATCATATCCAGCTTCAACTCGTTCCATCTTCTGCTTTCCATCTCCATCTTCTTTCTCCTACAAGACAAAGAGCGAGATCATCAAATTTTGAGCTCAGGGTACATTTTATTCCTATACATTTGTTCTAAATAAAATACATATTCTAAGTTCAATGTATCTATTATTACTTGAAAGAAATAAATACAAACACATGATATTGGATAATCCAGGATACATACAAGCTGACAGCAAAAGAAGAGTAGAATACATAAAGAGAAATGACTGGTAGGAAGAGACAAAAGAGCTAAGAACTAATATAGAAAAGCATAATTTGAAACCAAGTTGTAGAAGAAGAATGAAGAAGGAAATAAAATCACATGGATACAAGAGAGGCCAAAAATCCTATTTATTTCTATCTTATCTCCGAGTTTTGCAGGAATAAGTTGTAACAAAAGAATGGAAAAATCAGTTTTAAGTGGTTAAGAAAGAAGCAGCTACTGAATGGAAAACAAACATCATCTCCAGATGGTTTATAGGAAGGAAGAAGTATCATAATAGATCAAGCTAAGCTAGCATGAACAATTTCATTCAAGAGAGCAGACAAGCCATAAAGACTTTTTCATATCTTTTCAGAAATGGTCAAGTTATAGAAATCTAGAAAGAGAAGGATTTTGGAGAAAATTTTGCCAGAGTTTCCCTTTGCAAAATGTGTTTTTCAAGAAAAATAGAATTGAGAAATAATGCTAAAATTGAAATACAATTGCTATATTATGACTTCTGAAAAGTAAAGTCATTACAGAAAAGAACTCAATGATTTTCTTCAATTTTCCAGGAAAATAAAATACAACTATCTATCCAAGGGAAATGATCAAATACAGAGTAGAGTACAGGGTAAATATCTCTAAAGACAAATGGTGAATCTAGTTTCTCACTAAGCCCAGTTTACTATACAGGTCTACAAACTCATAAATGCAGTTTTACCAGTACCGAACAAAAACAAATCAAAGAAATCCTGACATCACATAGTATTTTTTAGAATTTAAGTACAGGTTTGCAAGAAGAATCATGAACGCCATACAAAATGTGAAGAGATACAAGGTTAAACTAAAACAGTTATCATTCCAGATCCGAAGAAGAGAAAACACAGACCAGGTTTTCAAAGTCTCACTCCTGAATTGATTCAAGAAACAACTACTGCTACATGAAAGGAACAAAACATTCAACGTTTTTAAACCTTCAGTCAAGAATATTTCAAGTTGCTATAGGTTCAAGATTTGAAAAGACAAACGCAGAAATTCCAAAAATGTGTCTTCAATTTTAAGTTCTTTTTCAAAATACCCATTCCTTAGAATGTACAGATCTATTATCTTTCTGAGTAGAAACATAAATCCCAGGCATAGAGAGAGTTTTGAAAAATTTCAAGTGGCAAGTCGAGCTCAAAGGCTCACTACAGAAGAAGAAGGAACTTCACACTTAAGGACTATTTCCTTTTTGAACAAGTGATTTATCCAAGTATGCATCTACAAACATAAAAGATAAAAACCCAATACAGTGACAATATTAACAAAAAAATGACTACAGTCAAGACTTCAACATGCTGAGCCAGATCTTGAGAAAGAAAATATAAGATAGTTTTTCTTTCTATTTATTTTAAACACTTGCAAATAAATTAAAGAGAATAGTTACAGAACTTACCATGGTCAAATATGAAGTCAAAATGAGAAAAAATGGCATTACTTCTTTCACAGGCTCATTTGAGCTCAATGGAAAATGAAACGACAAAAGCTAGAAAGAAATGAAGAAGATTGTCATTTAACAATGAACAAAAGAGTAGAGAAAAATGGATTGAAATGATTGACATATCATATATTCGTAAATAAACAGATACAGGAAAAGAAAAACCAAGCTACATGGAATGAAACAGAAAATAAATACCTTCAAGTTTCGACAAAACATAGGCCGAAGCACATAACAATGGCATCCAAGGCTAAGAAGTGGAATATGCAGGCTCGATGACCATGAAAACGTCCATTTTTTCATCAAATATGTAGAGCAGAAAATTTTTACCAAGGCTTCGCCCGCGTAGAAAAAAACCAAATGAAATGGAAATGCAAAGAGCTCGAATGATTTAACTTGCCACCAAGACCAAGGGTTTCAAACCCTAATCTTGAGTTAAAAGATCAACGGTGAAGCAAGGATCACGTACATGATTGAACAGTGATGGGTCAACACAAAGATCTAAGTAAACATAACCGCAATTGCCACACCAACAAAAATAAATGCCTGGGTTCGACACCCTAACCATGGTAAAGATCAAACAGTAGTGAAACCAAAAGGACGAAGATCAAGGGCCCTTAGTGCTCTTGAAATTAAAGTTAAATCAGCCAAGGGTTAGGTTACCACTGACTAAAGTCCACGCCATTCACCGTGGAAGGGGCCAGCCCACATGGACACCAGATTAATCATTACCATGACTTTAAAAAAAAGTCTAACCATAGTCCAAAAATAAATAAAAAATCAAAGGTGGTCCCCCTTCATTCAAACAAAACATTTTCCTAAGTTCACAAGGTAGCATATAAACCAAGAAAACCAAAGGTGGTCCCCACAAGGGGTTTTGAGTAAAATTTGCAAAGTGTCACTCATGTGACTATCCAAAAAGAGATAAAATCAGAGCATATGCACATTAAAGAACAGAGAAGATGACGAATTTGTATGCTCAAAGGAGGAAGACTTGCCTAGCAAGAAAATTATATTTTTAGCAAATTATTCACCCTTTCTTTCTTTAAAATAGAATAGTCAACTTCAGTTTGACTATATTATATCTAAGGCTGATAATGCCTATTTTTATTACATGCTTTAGTTTGTATTATTTTATTCCTTTATTTATTATTAAATAAAGGATAAAATTAGGATGCATGGGCGAGTACAGCCTTTAGGCTATTTTTAGGAAGGGGGTGAACTTTTGCTATATATTGTGTGCTTTTGCAAAGCACAAAGGGGGAACTTTTAGAGAACTTCCCTAGAGAACTTTTTGATATGAGTACTGAAGCCATTTCTGCCAATTTTTCCCTCTGAGTGTGAATTATTCTATGCCTTTCCAAGGTATTTTTCAGTCTTTTGTATGCCAATATTAATTTTGTGAATGAAAATTCCCTGATTAACCACTTTACCCTACTACAAATTTACCATTTTCTGCTAAATTTTATTGTGCATGTTAGCTTAACTAGTACTGTTGTGATTCTCCCTCAGTACAAATTAAGTGTTTTGCCCTTGGATTTCTATAAAAGTATTAATTGGTTCGTGCATTTAAATAATTCTTCACAAATCAGTTGTGTATTTCACTTATTCAAAGTTCTCACTCAAATTTTGTGTATCACCTTAGTATTATTCATTTTCAGTCATCTTTTTCCCTTAAAACTCCCAAAATCATTTAGTGTACACCAATAAGGAACCAGCCTTTTAATCCTAGAGATTCACCTCACAATAGGTATACCCACAGACCTGAGGTGTCTCCATTGTATCTAGAGAGAGATATTTTGCAGGCTTAGAAAATCTGCTACCATCTCTCTACAGGGTGCACTTTCGAGAGATAACAAGTCCCTCAAAAGATGGGCTCTGTCATACCTTTTCTCTTTAGGAATTAGCTCCCGACCTCTAACACTCCAACCATTTACATGACAAATTTATGTAATTTATAATATTTCATTTACAACAGAGTTTTCCCCCCAAAACCAAAAACATTCAAAGCACCATTACGTGTTATGACCTTGATCATGAATCCCAGAATCAGATTTGTAAAAAAATTGTCAGGTATGCAAAGGGAAAATCTCTCTAAATATTTCCGAGTATTCAATTCTTCATCGGTAAGTCATTCTTCATCTCGCGCACCAACTACTTCCTCACGGAATCTGTCATATCTGGTTCTTTGCGTGTCGAGGAAGGAAACACCGAGAAAATCGAGATCGAGTCCAATAGTAAGAGCATGTCTTAATGGTAAAAGATGTTTTCAGATCTTATCCCACCAAACCAACATATCAATGGATCTCTTGCATGCCAAGGAAAGAAGGATCAAAGTTGAATCGATAATCATATTACATCTATAATGGTGAAAGACATTTTCGGACCTTCCCCACCAAACAAGGATATCAAACTAATGTTCCTCTTCATTTGGCATGTAGAAGACTCCAAGAAATGATTAAAAAAATAAAAATTCACATCCCCGAAGCTTTGGAGAAGAAATAGTGGAAAATCATATACATATGCACAGTCCTCGTTGATTTCCCTTTTGAATTTGGACCATCCACGTGGGAGATTTGAGTCAATATGGGCCTAGAGGTTCGCTTTTACTTTTATACCCTTTGGAAAAAATAAAAAATTTCTCAATTCACTCCGCTCCTTCGACTTTGTAAAATTGGCTTGACATGTGTCCCTATGTGGGTCCTAGAGGAACCATGACTAAGTTTTGCCATTTTACTTATTTTCTGAAAAAAAGGAAAATTTTCTAAATTTTCCCCGAGATTCCGCCTCCCCACCTTTTGACTTGTCAAATTACCATGCCTCTAATGGCGCATCTTGAGATGATCACCAAAAGTAGAGAACTCAAACAAGCATGGGTTGAACATGTGTCTTAGTCCAGTAGAGTTTTTTAAAAGCTTGAGAGTTCAGTAGAAGGTGCCATGTGTCCAAGGTCCAAGACAATCTTCTTCGGCTGTTGAAAAGTCTAAGCAAAAGGTAGAGTGAGCGTAAGCCTCAAGTGTCCTTCTCACACTTCTTCAAAATAAAACCCAAGGGACAGTCCCCAAAAATGTGTGGTCCCTCCACGTGTCTTTATGGCATAGCTTCAAGATGGTCCCAAAAAGTGTTGACCCTGAATGAGCATGGTCTCACAATGTGTCCCAAGCCTTAGAAAATTTATTTTAAAAGTTTAAGTCCCCAGCGGAACCGGCGGAAGCCTCCACCTATCTCTCTATCCAATTTGTCAAGGTGGGACCCGAGGAAAATTTTCAAATGAGCACCAACCCACCATGTGTTCATGGCCCGCCAAAGCTTATTGTATCGATTACATGAAAAGTTTTTCTAAGTCCTGGGAAAAGCGGTGGAATTCTCCACGTGTCCTCCCAACGCAACTCCAAGGACAAACAAAAGGTGAGTCTTGAAACAAGCGTCGTTCCTCCATGTGGACAATTTTTGGTAAAAATTGATCCATAAAGTTTTATATTGCCCCACTAAGCCACATCCAACCAAAAAGGGTCACATTTCCCTTAATGCAAAGATTTAAATTTGACAGAGAAACACACCCGTCAAGCCGTAAAAATACATGGAAACCACTATTTGAGCTTAGAGATGAAAATTTCTTCAAGGGGAGAGAATTTGGAAATTTTGTAAGGTTCACACATGACCCTTTGAGTTACATCATTCACATTTTTCAGGTATTTGGGAAAAATCAATAGGGATAACAACACATGACTGTGGAAAATGGAAGGGAAGGAATAACTCGAGTTTTATGCCCAATTCATAGACACATTCAAATGGATAGAGAAACGAAGAAAAATTTCTAGACATTTAAGTGAGCTTTGAAAAAGGAGGAACTAATCATGGCAACCAAATGGAGGATACATTCTTCAAGCACCAACACAGGAGACAAAAACGTGACAGAGGCCACAAACCGAGGGATTTTAATGGAAAATGGGGTGAGACTAATCTAAGCACCAACACACATCAACTTTAGGATTTTTTTCAAAGTATTCATGGGCTGGTTGGGTGAAATTATAAATTCATTATTTCATATTTATTAAATTATTCTCAATGGACCAAAATAGACAATATCCCGAAAACACTTAAGTCTTAAAGGTTGCTTCTTTGCATTCGGCATTTTATCAAACATGTAACATGCAAAATTTGTTACAGCCACACCTCAAAAATTCCACCCCATTCTGTTAAGGATTTAGAATATATCTTATGTGCAAAATACATATCACGCCACAACCGAGGAGATCTATGCAAAGTTGGAAAATTTTCCTTAGTAGCTGAACGCAATAAGGTATTTCTCTTCTTATTCTTTATTTATTTATTTTCTTTTCTAGATTCCAATCATGAAATGAATGATAACATCATGTTGGAGAAATATGTAATCCCCTACTACAATAGCAAAGCATTGTCAAAGCATTTTGGGCTGAGAAAGGACAAACATAGGGTTTAATGCAAAGGGAGATTAAAAGCTGTAACGCCCTTTAAAACACACACAAATACAACACTAGAAAACTTGGATAAATTTGTTTTACTTACTTGGAGTTTACACAATGATACAGGTGACCAGAAAGGGCTACTTCCAACTCCCAACAAGCTAGACACAACATAGACCACATAGGTAACAAGGAATCATACAAAACCCATCACGAACAATTCACTTTTCTCTTCGAAAAGGCACAACGTAAAATTCCATCCATAGTACATAGTTACAATTAAGGACATCCCACAGAGTAAAATATTTGAAGGTTATTTATCTACTAAAAATGTCTTTCAAAATTGACTATGATCTAGAAGATTCATGTTTTGATTCGTGTAATTATTCTTACAAAGGTGAACTTCTTTCTTGTATACTATTGACTAATTAGCTTAAGATCAAGTTTTCTGAAGGAGAATCATTCTATAATATGTCAATAACTTTCTTAATTCATTGATTTAAGAACATTTTCCATTTCTCACAAGGTTATTTAATCTTACTCAAGCCACTGAAACTTGTTTCACACCTCTATTGCACACAGGTGATAATCACAAGCTCCAATTGAGGAAGGTGTTGTTTTAGGTTCAAAACATTAATATTTTTTATGCAAGGATCAAAAGTGTAACATTACTTAAGAAATATTACAAAGAACCAAGGAAAGGATTAAGGGAAACAAGTCAAGAGAATTCAGCTTCAAGGTCTCATTGGTTACTAACCAATCTTTTATTGAGGCTAATAATTCATCAAGATTAAGTTTTCTTGATTAAGTTTGACAAAGGAAAAAAATTTACATTTCAAATGATTGAGAGAGATTGAAGGGTTTCTTAATCAATTTCCCTCCTACTTATATAACCTTATTATCTTCAAAAACTAATCATTGATTTCACCATAAGATCATTTAAGAATTCACCATAAAAGGATAATGTTGATTAGTTTAGCTTACGAAAAAAGGTAAATATATTTTTATTACAAAAGCTAGTTTCCTCATTGATCACCTATGGACCCAAAAGTTATCAAGAAGCTCACATCTACATTAATTTATTCGTATATAAATATGTTATTTTAACTTTTATAACTTTTATAAGGATCATCCAACCATTTTATTATGCATAGATTTACATTGTTGCTATGTCTTAGAAGGGTTTACCACACAACATTTTATCTCAAGAATTTTTTTACCATTACTCCTTTGTGAAAAAATACATGGTTACATAAATTCTTTCCAATACGATGCACAACCCAAAGGGATAAACCAACTCTATGGGACCATGACTATTGAACAAGAGAGTACTAACATTGGTCACTCCACACTACTATTCTTCGAATTTCTATAATAAATTAGAAATACCCATAACCATGCAAGTAATCAACTTTTATATTTTCCATGATAACAAAACAAGCCAAAGTTTCAACTACCATGACAACATTACTCCACAACACATAATACTAAGGCACCTTGGTTTTCTTCTGCAATCCCCACATAACCCATTCCAGAGTTTTACAATAAAAGTATTCATACAAAATAACTTGACAACAAATTTTGATGCAATATTCTACAAGTCTTTCCCTCATCTACTCACATAATCCATCTGCAAAAATTATTAACCTGAGTCAGTTCATGAGAACTAAGCAAGATAAGACTACAAAAAGCAACAATAAGCTAATATCTAACAATATCAAGAAAGGAAAATATTCTATTCCAAGAATTGGCTCAAAGCTCTAAATACTAACAACCCCTTAAGATAATTAAAATTTCCACCATGCCAATCTAAGAAGAAAGCCTTATACTTTAGTTATGAACATTGTCTCAAAGCAACAAAAATTAAACAATCATTTGAGAAGGGGCCAATGGCCTGATAAGTTAGAAACAACAGTCTAGTGTAACAATATTTCCATCGAATAAACAATTAGGTTAAAATATTGAGAACTGATATTCAAACCAACAATCTACATTCATAAAAAAGGTACCAAAAGCACAAGCTATGATACTCATTTTCAGAAACGACAAAAAAGAACAATTAATCTAGGAGGAAGCACAGATTTCAAGGTTAACATGAAAGGTCAAGTGTATTAAAATTTTAATCATGTAATCATATAGGTTAAATAATGGAAAACTAATACACGACCACCACTCAACATTTTTTAACAAGGGAAAGTAGATAATACTAGTTTCGGCCATTGACTCCAAGGAATTTCACAATCATTTAAGAAGAGGCCACTTTCCTTTTTGGCAAGTAACAACAAGTGAGAGTAAAAGAGGGTTCGTCATACAAGTTAAAATTTTAAACATCAACCCAAGTCTTACCACACTAGGGATTTCCAAACCTTCCCTATAAGCCTATAGTTTCAGTTTTAAAAAAACAAGTGGATCACTCCTTCCCATCACAAGTTCCTTTTAAAACAACCCTCGTTACCATAATCATACCACTCTTTTAATAAAAGAAAACACATTTTCATGAATCACCAAATACATTATCTCAACAATAGTTTCCATCATAACATCAACAATGCATCTATAAATATAATTACCCCCAAATGTCTCTAATAATCTTAACAGTTCTATCATAAGTCAACCAGATTTCACTATACATGAATCATCCAATTGTCAATAAAATATATTATCAATTTCCAACAAAAACAACGAGATGAACAATTATGTACACCACCAATAGTCATCACACAATAAAACTAGGCCAAGGTATTTTAATAATAAAAGAGTACTATCTATAATTTCTCATATGTAACTTCAAATCTCGGTGCCAAGAATTAAGTTGCGGTACAAACTTCATAAGGGACAGTCAAAGTGCCCCTTAAGGAAAAACTTAAACATCTGGACCTACACCGATGATCATCAAGTAGTTGGGTAAATGTCTAGTATTCTAATCAATTCTAAAGGAATAACCAAGGTGCAAAAAGACTAAGCAATCGGGTACCTTAGCCATGATACCCCCCTTCATACATAATTGTAACCACTGCAGTCAACCACACGTAAAGTTTTGTAAACCTGCAGGATTGATTGGATATCGAAGGGGCCACCTACCTAGTCCAAGAAAGGAGAACATGGAGGTCTAACAGACCTCAAAAACCACACCTCACCGTGGTTGGGAAACACCAAAGGAAACAACTAACATTACAAAAAATTTCATAACTCAAAAGGGTGACTAAGTGCACATAAAGCTATAATCAACCCAGATTAGGTTCAATCTAGTGGTTTTTCACTAAATCCAAGTTTTTATAACCAGCATGAATGACGCTCAACATACCCAAAAGAAAAATAAAATCTAGATAGTAAGCTTGTATGAAGAGGAAGAGGTTTAAGGATACATCAGGTTTTCTTTCACCACAACATTTACTAGCTATAACTAGCTTAATAACCTTGTTACTCAAACACAAAAATGCAATTAGTGATGGCAAGAGGTCATTTACTTCAGCATGAAAACACAACAGCCAACATAGGAGGAAGAAAGAAAATAGATCTATGTTATTCACTTTAACACTAACAATGATTAAAGCCAAACAAGAAGATTACAAGGGGAAAGGGGAGGTTTCTTGCAAGGTGAACAAACCCACCACAAAGGAAGCATAGACAAACCAACTTCAGGGAAAAGAAAGTTCTATTTCATGATATTTTTAAATTTTAGCAATTGTTGCAAAGGGTAGAGTTATCTTGCCTGTTTCGCGGCGCCTTCTACAAGTCACCGAACACCTCTAGCCCTACAAGAACAAACCCCAAGTTAAATCTCATTCCTCTACTTGATGGGCCATCCCCATCCACGTTTAGTATAGGAAGGGATCCATTTCACAGGTGATATCTTCCTGAAAGAAAAAAGTTCTCAAGGGCTACCACATTGATTCCCAACATACTTGAGTTGAATAGCTTTTATTTTGTGCTATAGATTGTGAACGGACATTGTTAACTCAACTCGTTGTTTTGTTAAAGGAAAAGTCATTGATTTTACAAGAATAGTAAGAAGAATAATTGTAAATTAGTATGCATAAGGAATATGCATGGCTTGAAATCCACCCTTTGGCACCTTTAAGAAAACTTCAAGTGAATTAGCAATCCTTAAAAACCACTCACCATTCTTTTTCTTAGTGGTGTCAATAGCATCTCTGTAGCAACAATCGAATCGGTAAGCGTGTAAAGAAACCCCTCCACCTTATTTACAAATCCCTTCATGCTAGTGGAGCGTGGGATAGCAAATCCACAACAACATCCGCATTAGGGAACTACTAGAGATTTGACCTCATAACCTGCGGCTTTAAGGTTTACTTGCCAAGGGGTTCCAATATTTGTGAGATTAAAGGATGTGCCTTCTACAAAAGGGAAGGGTCATGTGTGAGCACACAAAAGAGAGTTACACTCATCGAATTACAAAGGAAAGTGGTTCTTTTTTTAGTTGTAGTTGTAGGAGCCAAGAGGCCACAGATGTAAAATGTGTAAGTAAACACAAGGCATGTCACTACTTGAAAAATCACCTCAAGGGGATATGATCTCAAGGGGAGCACCATTATTGTAGGATAAGCACAAAGGAACTTGTAAAATGGCTCTGTTAAAACGCCATTGCCAACAATCATGCGGCCAACACCAAGAGGAACGATTTCAGGGCTACAAAAAGGAGCCGGAAGGAGCAAAAAGGGGGACAACAAACCAAAACATGTGGCCAGCAATAGAAAAGGTGTTTCATACTCACAAAACATGATCTCGAAGTTTGTATAATTAAAGCGTTAAATGATACAGGGGGAAACAACTCCACACGCCCACTTGTCAAGAAAAGAAGGAAAACAACATGGAATCTAATGGAAGGAGGACAAAATAAGTGTGCTCAACAGGAGTTAATGAAAAGTATTGGTGGGGGAATAAATAAATTCATAACTAAATTGATAAATACACACCAACGCATTACGAAAGAGACACATCTATAGAAACATACGTGCAATAGAAAAAAGGGCACGTCCCATGGCTAAATCCCAACAAATACTACTTGAAATAAAAGAAAAAGAGTAGGAATAAATGAATTGGTGGCTACAAAGGCCACATCGCATGTAGCATAGGTGCTAAGAAGCAGAAGAAGAAAAATCAACACATCTGTACAATACAATAAATGAGGTGCCTCCACATGACCTCGATCTTCTTTTCTCTCTGCAAACTAACAACCTAAACAAAGGCAGCCAGATGTTTCCTTTTAACTCAGGGACAAAAGAAACCACTCTAGGCAAGATACAAGTCCAGTCAATAAACTTGAATAAAGCAAAATAACAATGTACTAGGTTACAAATCTAACTCCATGCATGTAGTTCGCACTTCCCTTCGACACCTTTTTGTCTTTGATCTTGACACTATTAACCATACTTGTCGACATTAATGTAACTTTGATTTAGCATGATGTTAGATATTAAAGCATGGACTATTGTTGATGTCAAGTCATATATGATGCATGTTGATCACTAGAGACATTTTTATATATTGATGATGATATACTGTTCGACATGGTTATATTTTGGATGTTATTCAGACATGTGATACATGGCTATATTGAGTAGACCTAGAAAATGAAATTTATTTGATGAGGATATAGTTGTTGATAAAATTGCAAATGATATTGTTAATTTCATAGATGTTGTTGTGATTCATATATGTAGATGATGTTGGAATTACATTTATATTTATATTGGATGTTCTGATGTGGCCACGAGGCCGAAGGAGGTATTTGTGTTTTGTAGGTTAAAATATCACAACAAACATTGGGGATTGGAGACCAACCACATTGGAATTCTAGATGAATTTAACAAGGTCACCATGGCAACTTGTATTGTTGTGTGTGTTTGTTTATTGTTAGGGATTCCCATGGGGGGGATCACCTTTAAATGTGACCAAGGGATTTTTTGTTTTTATTTTATTTGGTTCCTTTGTTTAATGTTTGCATGTGTTTATTTTGTGATGCATTGCCCCTTTCATTAATTATTAAATGGTGTGTAAATATTGTGAGTAATCATATTGTTAAAATAAATAAATCAAATATGTCATAAGAATATAATTAATAGAGTCCTTAACCATGATTTAAAGTGTTGTAAGTAATGTGTAAGTGATGTGGAAGTGATGTGGAAGTGAACTTTTGAGTGTGCAACACTCCACCTTCTTGGAAAATTGAATTTGTCCTTGGAGGCTGATTTTAGAGGCTTGTGGGACAAGTTAAACTTGTCCCATACCTCTTACATTTATTTGCCAACGATACCTATGGTTGGAGGGTTAATTTTAGAGCTTCTTTATGCATTTTTTTGTAAGTCAAGTTGTAAGGTTTAATTGCACTTTTCTTACATGTTATAATTTCAGTCCTTTGGGGTGTGGATTTGATTGGAGTGTGTAAGTGAAATTGTAACGCCGCTAAAATACGACGTCGACGACAACGACGACGCATCCATGCGAACAACCCCGCGACTAAATTTTTTTTTAAAAAAAAAAGGTAATGGTTCACTGACTTACATCACTTTGAAGATAAACATGTACGATAGAAGACACCATTTTTTTTTTTTGTTCCATCAGTGCATTTAGAAGTTCCTGTCAATCGTCAAGGGTCACTTTTTTTTGAACAAAGTGGGGCACATTTACGCTCTTTCCTTTTTTCGAGAAGTGGGCTTGGTACGCAAGAAAAGAATTGCATTCGAGTGACTTTGACTTGTCCGGAAAGAACCTTTCTTCCCGTTGTTTTCTTCCACATAACTTGACTGGTATTACAATGATTGTACCAACTTAACAATGACTCGGCCATGATATAAGGAATTCAGAGCACAATGCACGAGGATCCATAAAATTGCACCACTCGGCCCCGAAGGGTGATAGGATTTTAGAACGACCCACATATTGGGTGGATAAACTAACAAGCCACCATTTGCATATGGATCGACAAAAAAATAACTACGTGGCAGCTCAACGCCACAGCCCACATTGACGTGGCAAGAAACAAGTCCACTGACCATTGGACAAGAGGAGAAACATAGCTTGCGTTATCACAGACTAGATTGACCGCATAAGAGGATAGGTGACGATAGTAAATGCGTGTATTACCATTTTATTGTTTTTGTTTTATTATCCATTTTCATTACGTTGTCTCAAGAATTTAATACATTCCATTATGTTATATATAAATATACATATATATATATATATATATATATATATATATATATATATATATCGAGGAAAAACATACAATAAGATATATACTTTGACATTATATTACTACATTGTATGTCTTTATGTGCTTAGTTGTACATAGGACCTTATTTATATCCAGTTTGCTTAATATAAGAAGGTTGTATTATGTGTCATTAATATTTTTTTTTAATAGTGCTTGACACTTAAACTAGCCCATACAGCCACACGTTTTTCTTAAATAGAATAAACATATACATATAAAAAGGAATGAAGGACCAAGTCTTTGTCACGTCTAACTTTTCAAACAAAGTTTAAATTTTATGGTTGGGGCGACCACCCAACCCTATCAATCATAAAAACTTTCCTCCCGCCGCATCAAGCATTCAATCACCAAGATTTTGCAAATCTTGAGCCTCTGTCCAGCCGCCTACATCGAGACACACGTTATCTCGCACAAGGACACACTGCACACTGTCGTCGTCATCGTTTTTCTACTGCCCCATGCGTGTGAAGACTGGTTTCCTCCTTTCTCTCTTCCTTTTTTTTTGCATTTGTTCTTCCATTGCTTTCTTCTTGCAAATTTTTGCAAAACTAGAAACATATCAGTCATCCTGCTATTGTTTTATCTCTCCTGAGCCGCGCAGGTGAAGCCAAAGGCCAGGGAAGAGGCGTGAAAGGTGTTTTAGTCGGCCTGGCTGCGTGGACAGGGAAGATGGAAGCAGAAACTAACGCCACGGCCAGATTGGACAGAAAGAAGAAGTGGAATCAATAAATTACAAAGCGCAGGTTCGTTGCATCGCCGCCCGGCCTGTACAACAACGTGTGCAGGCAAGATGGTGGCCCCGAGCGATTCCAACCAGGTGTCGGCCAACAATGTTGCTAACAAGTTGATGATCGAATGCATTCTTAAATTCGTCTTCATGTCCTCTCTTTTCTTGGCAAGTGCGTCCACCTCCTCTTGTAGATGGCGGATATACTCCATTTAGCTTGAGAAGGTCACGTACAACCAAAGATTAATAGTATTCTCCACATCTTGGTAAAATGAAATTAATGGAGGTCGTTGGAAAAGGGCCGGTCATTGAAATACATTTTGCAGTATTGCTATGCAATGAATGGGGAGCTCAAATTCGGAGGCAATCTTTTTCAGATCGAGGCAAGTGTTGATCATGCCGACAATCGCTCAAGTTGTTTAACAAATTTGACGATTAAAGACTGCCCCATATCCAAGATATGCATTCCTCGGGCCAAAAGTTTATTTCCCAATCTTGAAATTGTGGATCTGTCCAACAATCACAGTTTGACAGAAATTGAAGGCTTACCAGGAAATTTAATAAGACTGAACTTGGAGCATTGTCCAGCACTGAAGACACTGACATGCCTTTCTAATCTAACAAGTCTTAAATATCTGAATATAAGTAGATGCCGTGGACTAGAAAACATTAATGTGGAAGGTCTGAGCTCAATAGAAGTATGTCGAATGCGATTAAGTTATTATGTTTTGCTAGTTCTTGGCACATACGTACGTAGAAGATGAAATCTGCCAGACCCGACAGGGCTGGATTTTGACTTTCAATGTTACATGCCACAATAATTTCATTGACATTGTTAATTGAACGTGGTTTCTTTGCATATATGTTAGTGCTAGTGTGCCGAGATATATATATATATATATAACAAATAATATTTATTGGTACTTTAATTTTGTTATAATTTATTATTAATAATTTTGCTAGTTTTAGTATTATTTAAATAAGAAGGGAATTCAACTATTAGTACTTTTTGTTAGACAACAGGAGTGTTGTATATCGAACTTGATGAGTTTAGAGCATTTGCATTAAAATTAATTTCTAACCGACTTGAATAAACATTGCATGGATTTTATGTTATTTTTTTGCAAGTTGATTTATTTCCTTCTACAATTTATCAATAATTTCACAATGGGCACATAGATGATGAAGGTCATGAGAGAGTTAGAGCTTGGAATATTTCATTGTCTTACTAAAACCATTTGAAAAATTAAGCCCTTCCTTCAAGTATAAAATGAGGACTAATGCTCTATCTTCCAAGTTTTACAACTCTTCACTTTCAAGTTTCCAAACAAGATTTTAATATATTTTCTTTTGTAATTTCCTTTCAATATTTCACCAAAGAATTCAACAACTTTTCAATAAATTTCAAAGTAAGAAATACTATTATCTCAATGCAACTTTTCCTTCCATTTCTCTTACAACACATCCTACTTCATGTGGAAACCGATTTACAATGATAGAAGCTAAGGAAAGCAAAACAATATTACATTTCTTTCTCCACTCAAGGTGGTTAATTACATGATGTTTTAGCATTGTCAACAACAAGATTCAAGTGCTCCAAAGTGTTCTTCACTCATGCTCCAAATTCCAAGCATTTCCAATCACAACCAAGATAGGGGGAGAGGCAACACTCTCCTCCCAACCAAATCTCAATGGAGAAGAGAAGCAATCTCCTCCATTGACCCCCGAGCCCCAAACACAACCCAATGAAGGATGGTCTCCAACTCAAGGCAACAATACTTGCTTCCACAATACAAGTTTCATTCACAACAGTCAAGGTAAAAGAGAAAACAACAAGGAAACACAAATAACACAATACTTTGCACAAAAGGCTTTCATCCAAGCCGACAAGAGAAGGAACTATGGGAATGTTTTCCTTATGCCTCCCAAATGAGATAAGATGCCCATCCATGAACCCTCCACAATACAACACAATCCCCTATGACTCTTATGCCTCCCTCAAGTACCCCTTATTCCTCCCATACTCTTATGCCTCCCTCCTCTTATGGCTCCCCCAAAGACAAGGTAGAATGTAAACATTCTTACCCAAGATGGGCATCCCTCTCAAACTCCCTCCACAATATCCTAATCTACTCTTTTGCCTCCCTCATGAGTATTCCCATAGACCTCTCCTATACTACACAATAAGCATTCTATCCATTTTTCACAATACACCAAAGTAAACATGCATTTTTCACAATTTTAGCATAGAAGCAACAATAATATGAAAGAAAAACAAAGGAGAGGGTTCCCTACCTCTCCATTGGAGAAGCCTAAACCAAGAAACTTGTCCAAGCTCCTTCCCAAATCAATCCAAGCATGCAAGTCCAAGCACTCTCTCTTTTCTTTCTCCCAATTCTTTTCTCTCCCAAAATAACAAAAGAGAACTCTTCAACAAAACCAAATTCCAACCCCCTCAACAAGAGAGGAAGTTTCAATAAATAGAACAAAGGAAAGGGTGAGGGTGATGTGGCTCCATGTAGGATGCCACATCACATATCCTCAAACCACCTCCCAAGGTCAACCCAAATCCCAAAACACCATAAATGGGTGGTTGGGTTGAATGACAACCCTCTTCCACATTCAATCCTTTCCCATGTGCCTTAAGGCACAAATAAATGCAAAAAGAGGAAAATGCACTCCAAAGTCAAATTTCCCTTCCCAAAACAATAAATAATCCCCTTTTTGGATTCCCAACCCATAGATATGGTTGGTAAGGGGTTTTGAGAAGTGTGGGACAAGTTTAACTTGTCCCACAAGTCCCCTAAAAATGCACTCAATCTCAAATTCGAGATTCAAAGAGTTTGGAGTGGTCAACACTCAATACCAAGCATTCAAAACATGAGGGAACACAAGGCTCAAGGAGCCAACCATCAAAATTTATTACCCCCACTTGACTTCCCTCCCAAATTAAAAATTAAAACAAGATTCTAAACGTACTTAGCAAAAGTAATAAAAGAAAAGACATCACCAATGAAATCACCTACTAAAGTAAATAAAAACAATTAAATAAAACTCTTAACCCCATGGTCACATTAGAACATTTCCCCCTCATGAAAATTCTCTTAACACATACAAGAATAGAGGTAACACAACACAATTTACTAGTTGCCTTGACGACCAATGTTGTAACCACCCGACATTCTGTTGTGTTTGGTCCCCAATCCCCCTCATGGTTGTGAACATGCTTTGTGTTTCAAAATTCAAAATACCTCCTTCGGCCTTGCGGCCATGTCAAAATATCCAAAATAATCATAAGCATGAAATTTATCAACATATATACGTAATTCAATCAATCGTTATTTCTAGGTCTAAATCACAACTTAACTATGCATTTCATAATTATCCAAAATTATAGTAATGTAAATTTAACAACTACATTCTACTCATCATGGCGAAGAAATCCAATGTTAGAACACATTCAATACATCCATATAAAATAATATCGGTATCCAATAGATACGTCCCATGAGTCGGTGTAGGTCATCCGAAAATAAAATCCGGTCATAATCTAAATGCATCTAGTCAAAACATCCCGCTAATCAACATAAGTATAAGTCATGTCCATATCCAAAGTCTGCATAACTCAAAAGAAAATCAACTAAGTGTCGTGGGAAGTGGGCATTACAGAAATTGTCATATTATTCACCCACCTAATTAATATGCATTGGAGAATGAAGTTGACTTTTTGATTGGGGTCGAGGATGTGTGATGTGGCATCCTACATGGATCCACCTTATCTTCTTCTCTTCCCTCTTCTATAAAATTTGAATTGTTTGCCTTGTTCTGGGTTGCTTCACTTTGGAGACATCATTCTTGGGGAATTCTTTTGTTGTTTTGAGCTCTTGCATTGGAGAATTTTTTGAAAGATTGTTGCATGCTTGTGCTTATTTATTTTTGAATTACTTTGATTGGATCAAATCTTTTTTTGAAACTTGGAACAACCCCATCATGGAAAGGTAGGAGCTTGGCTCTTGAAATGCTTCTCTTTCATTTATGTATATGTTATTATTGTGAACGTTTAGCATGTTTGTGGGCTATTGGGTAGATGGCCTAGGAATGGTGTAGGTGAAGACTATAGGGTTATTTTGTGGGAGGAGAAAGTGTTTTTGGGAGGTATAAGTGTGGATGGAGTTGGGATTTGGGTTCCCCTTGTAAAGAAATAGCTTGGATTTTTTTAATCATTATGGGGAGCCATAAGAGGTTGGGAGGCATAAGGAAAATGTGAGGAATAAGGCGTACTTGGGGAAGGCATAAGGGCATGTCAGGGATTTGAAATACTATATTTTGGTGGTTTGTAATCAGGTGGTGATACCCATTCCCCCATTTTAGAGGCATAAGTAGCATCCCCCATAGTTTATTGCTCCTTTGGCTTGCTTGATGAAGCCTTAGTGTTGTTTGTAATGTTTTAATGTAGTTATAAACTACATTCTATTTTAACTGTGTTTTAAATGTGAAATGTTTCTTGTGTGTTGTGGAAGCCTTTGTTGCCATGAGTTGAAACACATATTCTATTGCATTATGGTTGGGGCTCAGGGGCCAATGAAGAAGGATGGCTTCTCCTCTTCATTGGATGTCTTGGTTAGATGGAGAGCGTTGCCTTTCCCCTACTCTTGTTGTGATCATAATTTGAGGAAATGATAAATCTGCATGTTGTTGTTCTAGAGCAAGGAAAAAAAGCAGTTAGACAAATAGTCATTGTTGAGATAAATCATATTGCAGCCTTTCCCACTTGAATTGGATGAACTTATATATGTTTTGTAAAGGAAATATGTTTTATTGATTTAAAAGTTGTATATTGTAATGTGAAAGAGATAAACTGTATTTTCACCCTTTGAAGGAATGTGAAAGAATTGTATTCTGTATGAGGAATTTAAGGAATGAAAGAAAATTTGTAAAGTTGTATTTTTGAATCAATAAAGGATTGCATTACCTTTCTCAATTCACATTGTAGTATTGAATTTGATCATTTAGACGTATTTGAAATCTCTTTTGAAAGAAAGAAATGTGTATGAAGGAAATGTAATACTCTGTCTTTTGCAACATCTGAAATTTGGAAATCAAGAATGTATTTTAGCTTTTGAATAGTTAAATTGAATCAACTTGATGTAGTATATTTGAAATGGAATGAATTCTAACACTTAGAAGATGAAAAATGGAAAATAGATCTATTCAAAATTGATCTCTGTTTATGGTTTCAAACTGACAAATATTTTGTCCCAAAATACACAGATCGAACCTGCAAAAAATAAATAACAAATGAAATATTAATTGAACATTGCATGATATAAATGAATCCAATTAGACAAAAACACTTAAGAAATTTCTTAGAAAACTTAGCAAAATCGGGCTCAAAATGTATTGTTTTTTTGTCAAAACTGTAATTTTTCAAATTGGGAATCAATAAAACAAAAACAAACTTACCTTCCAAATCCATCATAAATCCTTCTAAGAATAATTCTCCATGTCTATTTGACATGTTGAGAGAGGAAGAAGATCAAATTGAGTAAAATTTTATAAGTTAAATTTACACTTGTTGTAAAAGTTCATGCAGATCATTTTTATAAAATTTACCCTTAAAATTTATCAAAATAAAAAGTTAATGATCTCTGTGTAAGTATGACATCAAGATATTTCTAAAAAGTCCTCGTTTGCCCAAAACCGATCTCCCAATCAAAAGTTATGGCCTTCTGAATTTTTTTCTTCATTTGGCGTATATATATATATATATATATATATATATATATTCTAAATCAAAATTTTAGCGAAATTTTTTCTTGGCAAAGCCATGGGCACAAATTTTCCTTGGCTCTTTTGGTTAAAAAATAAACGCCAAAGAAATGATTTCCCACCCGCTCCGCTAACCTCGCAGGCCTTTCTTTTTGTCAAAAATCACCAAAGTTTGAAAGAGAAATTTTGGAAAAATTTCCCCCAGGACTCGCCCGCCGTTGTCCTTTCGGTTTCTTTTCGCGGGCGTGCAACATTAAACTTAGTTTTAAAAAAAATTGGGAAAATTTTCCTAATTTTACAAGACTTTGCAGTAATGATTCGCCACATGGCGGCATGAGGCGTTGGAGGGTAGCGGATCCCTTTTAAACTTAGCACTTTGGAAAATTTTGGGGAAAGTTTCTATGTTTCCTCCACCTCCCCGCTGGCCCACAGCCAATCAAGAGCTACCACATGGCGTCACGAGGCATCGGTGGAGGAGCAGGTTCCTTTTTCCCTTTTGCGTTTTTTGGAAAATTTAGGGAAAATTTTTGGGTCCCTTGCCGACCTACCAACTCGCAGCCAATGGTTGGCTTACACATGTCGTCACGATGCGTCGGTGGAGGCACAATTTTGAGCCTTTAAGCCTTGTTCTTTTAAAAATCAAATTTCCTAATTTGCCCCGATGGCTCGATGGGCCACTACTAATCAAAGCTTGACACATGTCACCTTGGGCATCGACGGAGGCGTGGATTGATTTGATCTCTTAGCACTTTGCGACCAAAAAGACATAATGTCGTAAATCTCTCTGACGGCCTGACTTCCTGCTAGATTTGGAAAAGCTCGCATGTGTCCCGCCCCTTTATTTATAATAATCATTCTTTCAGATTCCAACCCCGGATTTTAAATGTAATTTTATGTCTGACGAGTTAAACATATCATACATTTGCACATCGACTATATATGACGAACTAAAAACATATGCAGCAAATTGAGTATCATCGCATATTGATAAGTTTATTGAAATACCAATATATGGAAAACAGATAGTTACAAAATATCTATGAGATCCTGCAAAGAAAAATAACTAGAAAACATAGAGCCAACACACCAGAACATACTATATGGTTAGAATAATATAGTGATAAGTGAGACTTAAATTGCCAAATCTGTTGTGTCTGCAAGGTTGTTACCGTGGCTACTCAGATCTCTGTCCATTTCTGCATAAAGTTCACTGATTTGCATTAGAACCAGTAACCTTTTTATCTGTAACCACAGCCAAATTTTGTCTAATCCCTTGGAAGCGTGTACCATTCCTCTGTAATTGGCAATTTCAGAAGCAATCTTCATCAATTTGGTTTTCCAACACATAGGATCAGTTTTCTTCAACTTTTCAGCCTCAGCCTCATCCTTCTTTCATTTTTCTTTGACCTTTATCTCGATGACATCACGTAATTTGTTCCATTCATTAATAGCAGGATCATTTTCATTGAACTCGCCCTTGCCCTTATAAACACCATCCTTGGCATTGTCGATTATAGCAAAACTTACGCCCAATGTCTTTGCGAGATCTTTAATCCTCTGTTGCATCCATCCGCACTTTTCGTCGAAAAAGTTTTGTAGCGATTCGTTTATGATGTCCTTTATATCCAAATGCAGTTCCATTACACTTTTGGAAATATTGTTATGGATTGAAGGATATTGTTGTTGAACATACAATTTCCAGGCTCCGTCTTTGAACTGCATGCAGGCCACAGCAGTTCCGCAGACAAATCTCCACCGAGCTTATAGTCATCAAAATCTACATACATTACAACATCGTCATTGAGAACCACGTTGTTCGAACGATAGTCATGGAAGACACGATATGTATCTGTAGTCTTCCCGTGCGTGACCACCAGGGAGCATCCCGTCAGTTTAGGAGTGAACAAAAATGGTCTTCCTCCTTAACGCCTTTGCTCGGAATGTCCAGAAAGAAGGTACGCTGATATGGCCTTGTCAGACTCCAATTCAAACGCCCTCACAAGATTGAAAAAATTCTTTGTGGTCGAGGCCCGATCAAATTTTACACGCGCTTCCCCCTTAAACTCTTTTCCAATGGAGTAACCAAGATGATTAACTTCTAAAAAGGATTTTGGATTGGCAACCATGTCTTTTATCTCGTTTCCACTCGGCATGATCTATTATACACCACCAAAAATTACTTCCAATTTTATTAATTTATCCACCCAAATGTCTAATGTATAAATTGAAAACTATTTACAAAAAAATATTAATAAATTAAGAAAATTAAAAACAAAAACAATTATACATATAACAATTCAAATAGAGATATAGAAATCTTCGTGAATGTTTTTATTCACACATTTAGATAAGAAAGAAAGATTGAGTCAACCATAATATAAAAGAATCAAATAAATTTTTATGAGAGAAATCAAATCAAAATTAAGAAATACAAAAAAATGAAGTGTGAAAAATTTAAAATCTACTAATTATAACTATAGCCCACCAATACCTTAAAGAATGAAATTTCAAGAACATTACAACATTTTTTAATTTATTATAAAGAAATGGAAGATAATTTTGAGACCTTTTTTAATAAGAGTAATTAATTTGTTCAAATATTAATATATAATTTAGTTTAAGTATTAATATGCCAACATTTAAATTCACTTTGCATACAAAAAGAGAGACAATTGTTATAATATTTCACAATAAAGGAACCAATTAAAAATGAGGAGATGCACGATTTAAAATTTTTATTTTCCTAATTTTCATTAAAAATTACAAATAATAAAGTATAATCCCTCCTTTAACGCACATTCCAACTAAAATATTTTTGATGATATAATTTGACAACCCTTATATATATATATATATATATATATATATATATATATAGCCTCCATTATATCAATTAGTATCAACCCCACTAAGCGCCACACACACACACACACATATATAGTAGTTGTTGCGCTTTCAATAATGTAAGAAATTCTCTATAAGAAATTTAAAAAAACATACATATCGGATGCATTCTGTTGCCTATCCCTCTCAAGCGATCCTTATCCAACATGCAAAAAAATCTTGATCACAAACAATGATGCAAAAAGAGGGCATAATTGGTGGTGAGAGTACATTGGGACTGGGAAAGAGCATTCCACTGTCGGCAACTTGGCATGCCAAATTCCTTGTAAAAGGAAGCATCTAACTTTTTATACAACTCATATTAAATATTTAAAACTATCAAAATTATAACATGATTTCTAGAATAAATAATATCACATACTTGATTTAATGGCTAGAAAGGACTTTTCATCAAACAAAGTTTCCTAGTTTCACTCGCTTAAGATATTTGAGAGTCACAGAATAACATTTATTTTAACAAAACAGGATTTAATAACTACACAGAATGGAATACAGTGCTTACAAGTAATATGAAATTCAGGTTCAAATCTTTCTCGCTAAGAAATTCCTTGATTTAGAGGACTCACAAAATATGAAAACTTACATCAATATTTTTGGCAGAGACTAAGAGCATAGGTACTCGACAAGAATCATGTTGCAAAAAAGTGAGAGGTGAGTAACAATGATGTCCCGCGCCTTTATTTATATTCATTCCAACCCCACATATTAACCACAATTTTATGTCTGACGAGTTAAACATATCATACATTTGCACATGGACTATTTCCTTATCAAAAATTTGATGCCTAGCTGGCGGTGTTATATGGTGACTACGTAGTAATAGGCTCCATTATTAAAATGATATTTTAAAATTACACGTTTTATGACAGGCAATTACAAGGGTCTATTTGATTAAGCACGTTTGGTAATTTTAAATGATCGAATGGACCATTTTAATTATGGAACTTATTAGTTTACATACACCATGTTACTATATGATGTTCCCTTATAAAATCATTTCCCATGTGCAATGTAGAAAATCTGCAGTCTTATACAACAAAAAGCGTAAAAGAAATAAACAAAACACTTAAATAACTTGTATAAACAAATGAATATTCAAACCAACACTATTGTGCTTGATCTCCATTAATAAAAGCTTCAACATACTCGAGCTTGGTCTTTACAATCAAGTTGTGCATGTAGTTGTGTGCTTTCAATGCACATCCTTCATTGCTTGTGCAAATTTCACAGCTTTGTGTGTGCATACAAAGCAATTACAATTGCTATTATTTAAAATAGAATAACTCACCCACTAACAACTCTTCAACTAAGCATTCTAAATCTAAACTCATGCTTTAAAATAGTTGCATCCTATGCATAAATTAAAACAAATTTATTTAAATTAAATCTAATCCTAAAAATAGGATAAAGTTGAGTTAACTAAAGCAAACTAAAGCAAAACTAAATCTATTTTTAATATTCCTAAAAAATCTATGGTTGGAATTCACTATGCATGGGCATGCATATTTCCAACACTCCCCCTTAATTTCAAACTGTAGCTTTCACTCTTCTGGAGCTTCATTTGCTTTTTCATATTTTCCATGCGCGGGATCACAAACTCCCAAACAATCTCTCAAATATTCAAAAACTTCTTTTGCCAAAGCCTTTGTAAAAATTTCTACAAACTGATCTTGATTTGCAAAATTCAAGATGAATTTCCTTGTTGTTTACCGGCTCACGATGAAATGATACCTCGTATCAATATGTTTGCTCCTCTTATCAAAAACATGATTTTGGACAATGCTATGGCTAAGTTGTTGTCACAAAAATCTATGTAGCGTCCTCTTGTTTTTGTTGTAAATCTATCAACACTCTTCTCATCCAAATAGCTTGACATGCTTCTGCTACATACTTTGCTTCGCTGAAGATAACGTGACAATGGGCTGCTTCTTTGATGCCAATGAAACCACTCCTATTCCAAAGTGAAAAGTATAGCCGGATGTGCTTTTCCGATCATCTATACTTCCAGCACTATCACTATTTGTATAACCAATGAGTTTGAACTCAAAGAACTTGAATAAAGAATTTCATGATTTCATGGCTGATTTGAATGTCTTTGTAGAAATATTTCCATTAATGATCAAATCATCTACATATAAACAAACAATTAAAAATTTACCTTGCTTATTTATTTTAGTGTATAAGGTAGGCTCACTGATGCTTCTACTCAAACCATTCTTGATCAAATAAGAATCTATTCTATTGTACCAAGCTCTAGGTGTTTGCTTGAGACCATAAATGGTTTTCTTCAATTGTATACTTTTCCTTCATGTCCTTCAATCTCGTAACCTTTTAGCTGATTTACATAGACTTCCTCTTTAAGGAATCCATTTAAAATGCTAATTTAACATCCATCGATAAATAGGCCATTTGTTTTGAGCTGTAATTGCTAAAACCATTCTTACTATGTCTAAACGTCTTTATTGGTGCAAATGTTTCATTGTAGTCAACTCCATATTGCTACGTAAAACCTCTGCAACAAGGCTTGCTTTGTGCTTCTATACTTTTCCATCAAAGCATTGTATTTTGTCTTGTAGAATCAATGGCAAACCTTTAACCATATTTTTTCTATGTAATAAAATCAAACCTCCGAAATTTAAATGTCCATACCTTAGATGCCAAAGCCATGATTCATCCTTCATGATTGAATAAAAAGTTGATTGCGTTCCTTCAGCACAGGACTCAACTATATTTACACAGGAATCAATGCAAGACTCACTTGTTGTAGCACAAACTTGATTTTCATTGATGCAGGACTCATCTATTTGAGTGTAGGACTCAACAAAAGACTGATTTGGCTTAGCACAGGACTTTGCTGCAAACTAAGATGTTGATTTTTTGCAAACAGATCTGATTTATTCTTTTTTCCAGTTTTCAAAATAAATGGAAACATTCTATTGCTGCTCATCTTCACTTTTGCAATCAACTGAGTGCTAGAATATTTGTCCACAATCACACACTCATTGTCTTCCATATAGACTCGGTATCCTTTCTGTACCATTTATCCAATACTCATAAGGTTATGTTTCAAACCTACAACATAGTAAACATCTTACATACTTGTTTGCTCCCCTATCTTGTTAGAATAATAACCATGCCTTTTCCTTTCATAGACACAATATTGTTATTTCCAAGAGTTACATCACTCTTAACTGAATCATCCAAACTAGAAAACAAATATAGATTACTTGTCATGTGATTACTGCAACCTGAATCCAAATACCATACATCACATGGACTCTCTTTTGACAAATTACATTCAATAGGGGATAAAGAAGGTATTGCTTTGGCAATCCTTGTGCATGCAATAAACATAGGTTTAGAAATAGAACTTCCAACCTGATTTTGATTTTTCCTCTCCTGATCATATTGCTTTTTCTTGCAATCATAAGCATAGTGCCCATACTTCTTGCAATAATGGAACTGAACATAAGACTTATCTTTTCTCTGACCATAATTATGTTCTTGATTCGATCCTCTTCCACCTGAGTTTGATGAACTTTTTCCATGTCCTCTAGATGGACTTCATCCTCTACCTTTTGGGCTGAAACTTCCTCTTCTTTTGCCATGAATACCTGTATGCTCGAGATGTAAAATCATGATCTACACTTGCATGTGATGTATTCATCCTTTGTTCATGATTTATTAGTAATGCATGAAACTCATCAATAGAAAAGCCGACTCGGATCCTTAGTTTCTTCAATAACAATAACTAAAGGATCAAATTTCGTAGGCAAACTTCTAAGCAATTTTTCAATAATCCTTCTATCTTCAAAAGTCTCACCATGGGATTTGATTTTATTGAGTAAGTCAACTACATAAGTAAAAATGATTCTACAGAATCTGAATCTTTCATTGCTAAATTCTCAAAATCTCTACGAAGTAACTGTAGCTTGGCAGTTTTTACTTTCTCCTTACCTTGATATGCAACTTGTAAAGTATCCCATGCATTATTTGCTTGACTAGCTACTACCACTCTTGGAATAATGCTTTCATGCATTACCTGATGAATATAGAAAAGAGCTTTGTTCTTCTTCTTTTGTAACTCCTTCAAAGTATCTTTCTCTGCTTGAGAAAGTGCAATATACATTGCTGCATTTGTGGGCTCTTTGTACCCATCTTCAACGATCTCCCACATGTCTTGAGATCTGAATAGCCCCTTCATGGTCAATGACCAATATTCGTAATTCTTTCCATTAAATTTGGGCATCTACATGCCAGATGTAGAAGCCGTAGCTTGCTACCAATTTAATAAGTTGTTGGAATAACCTCACTCTGATACCAATTTGTAGAAAATTTGTAGTCTTATACAACAAACAACATAAAAGAAATAAATAGAACACTTAAATAACTTGCATAAATAGATGAATATTCGAACCAACACTATTGTGTGTAATCTCCATTAATAAAAGCTTCATCATACTTAGAGCTTCAACTCTTTACAATCAAGTTGTGCATGCAGTTGTGTGCTTTCAATGCACATCCTTCCTTGCTTGTGCAGATTTCACACCTTTGTGTGTGCATACAAAGCAATTACAATTGTTATTATTTAAATAGAATAACTCACCCACTAACAACTCTTCAACTGAGCATTCTAAATTTAAACTCATGCTTTAAAATAGTTGCATGTTATGCATGAATTAAAATATATTTATTTGAATTAAATCTAATCCTAAAAATAGGATAAAGCTGAGTTAACTAAAGCAAACTAAAGCAAAACTAAATCTATTTTTAATATTCCTAAAAAATCTACGGTTGGAATTCACTATGCATGGGCATGCATATTTCCAACACAATTGCATATGTTATATTTAAGTGGTGAAATATTCAAATGTATAATCATATTTTAAGTTCATTGACTAATTTGTCCAACTTATAAATTAGTAATTACATGTGGAATATATAGGAAGCCCTTATCTTGCCGCCATGTTCCAAATTCAGCTGCAATCAAAATAAATACAATCGGACATTGTTTGGCACATTGCTCATGCTTGGTTAGCAGTTGTTGGAGCCTATGTTGTAGTTCCCTACATAAAAAAATCAAAATAATATTTAAAAAAGTAGAAGCTTGGGTTGGAGGGTGGTGTGTGGCAGGTGAGTTGGTGGATTTGATTGATTAGGTGGTGGTAGGAGTGGAAAAAGACATAAGAGGTGTGTGGCAGTGGTTGTTCAGGGCCTGGGCATCCTGACATACTTTAAGACCTGTCATCTTCCTTGCATAATAATTCTTGCACTTTATTTGAGATCCGTAGGCCTTAACCACAATGGAACCCAAGTTATATTGTAAATTTAGCTGACATTGGATAGTTGTAGTGAGAGAGGGAACGTGACAGGGGACTGTGCTAGAGGGATATCTCACTATTATCCATCCTAAAATCAATCCGATTATGAATTAAATCAGACCTACACGTTGAGACAAGTCTGTATTCCTAATATCTCTTCATCTTTACTTTATACAAATTATTTTATCTGGATCTATATTTGTATTCTGAAGTGGGTTCAATTGTCTCTGAGAGGAAATATCTGCCTATCACGGTTTTTTTGTTGTATACAATGGAGGAAGAAAGGGACTTTTTAGTTGATTTTAAGCTTCCAGCTTGTTGAACGCAATCAATGGTAGTAGCTGCAATGGCATGAATCATTTTAATGTAATTTTCTCATACAGAGATCCAGTCTCACAGAAAATAATTCAAACCATGGTAAATGAACTTTCTATTGAGCATCTAGAATCAATCAACGTGGAGCAACAATTTGTCTGCCTTGAAGTTGATAGGCAAAGAAATCGATTAAGTGTTGTGAATCCCATTTTTGATGCTAGAGTATGTGCAGATAGGGGTGATTTATCAAGCACACAGTTAATCCTAGGCACCGTAAGAGCTGTTGTGCAAGAATCTCCAGCTGCTTAGGTAGGAGACCAACTTTGTAAAGCACTTGAGTCCGAGTTGACAGAGATCCAAGAGAGAATGGAAAATGCACAGCTGTACGAGAGCTCAGAGCATGCATATGTTCTCTCAACACATATTCTCACTCTCGACAGAGGGCTACTACTCGAGGGAAATCCAATGATAGCTTCAACACAAGTTGCGACTATAAGACGCCTAAAATGGTAGACATGCTGATGTGTTCTCAAACAATGTTACCACAAACGCAAGATGTTGTGTCAAGAACATTGCACCCTTCAAAGTCTTTTCATTTGGCAGAATCAAGATCCTTTCATTAAGAAATATGATTTTTCCAGCCTTGGAAGTTGGAACCATCTAATCGTGCATATGATTTTATCATTTTTGCAATAATACAAAATAAAGCTTCTAGATTCCATGCTTGTAATCATGGATTTAGTGTGTTAAAGGAATTGCAGAAAATCACATGTTAGGAGATTTGTGTTGGGCTCGCTTTTGCTGCCAGGATCTCAGTCTGGGTTAAAAATGTGAGTTTTATAAAGGTTTGTGCAAATGATACTCTTGAAGATACTTTGGGTTTGTTTAGAGAAATGCCTCAATGAGATGATACCTCATGGAAGGGTAGTCACATTGGGTGTAACAACTTTAATGTTTTCACAAGCGGTCGATCGGAAGGGCGAGGACATCTAAGGCCCACTCGTCTTCTTCCAGGCATGGTCTCCTTATCGAAATCTTCTATAATTTTCGTAATTTGGTTATTGTCGTCTAAAATAATCTCACTCTTATTTTTAGTCAACTATCCCCCTTCCCCCCTTGTGTGCTTCGATCTGATTTTCTATATAATTTAAGCACTTAGGATCTCCATAAAATATCTTTATCAAGAAGGAAATTTCTTCCCCTTTCCAAAAAAAGTAAAGACGTCCTTCTAAATCTTCATATTTTGTAAGTTCTGAGCCGACGGGCTTTGGAAGGAGTTTTTTCCAAAAGCGGGTCAAGTAGGCCTAGGGAAGACTATTTGCCAAAGGAGAAAATTGCCAAAAGTAGGTCAGTGGGAGATATGTTGGCATTTTGCACTTTTGCAAAAGGCCCAAGTTACAATTGCGGTTCCGCAAGCCCGAGAAAGGATTTCCTTTGCTAAGTGGAAAATGCGAGGTTATTGGACACGGGATGACAAGTGGAAAATGTAAAGTTGTGGGGAAGAGGAGGGAATTTTTCCCAAATGGAATTTTGGGCTAGCAAGTCTACGAGACATTTTCGACATTATGCACTTTTTGATAAAAGTGCAAATTACAATTGGGGCCCGCGAGCCCATGGAGGATATTTGTCCCAAATAAAATAAAAATGCCTAAGGCTCGCAAAGGGACACGTGGCCATGTTTCTAGTCAAAGAGGAAAGGTACGTCGCAAAGGAAATTTGAGTTTTGAATTTGTTTTGAAAAGGTGAAAAGTATAAAAGTAAGCCAAACCTCCACCAACGCCTAGAGAAGACATGTGTTAGGCCTTTGTAATCTATAGGAAGTGGGCCATCGATGGAAATTTGTAATTTTTACCACTTTCTAAAAAAGCACAATTTCGAGTTTTGGGCCCACGAAGGCTTTTCACCCAAGTGATTTTCTGGGCGTGCCATCACGGAATTTCTTCGAAACTTGGCAACTTTTACAAAAGGCACCTAAATGAATTTTGGGGCCATGGATCCATTTTGCAAAACTAGTTTTTAAACATTTTTGCAGTTCAATTTAAATATTCAAATTGCCATATCTTTGATCAAGTGCTTGAAATTCGATGAATTTGGTACAATTGGAAATATCTCTACCTACTCCATGCCATGGAAGCCTGGAATTTTAATTTTGGCAAGGTTAAGTTGTTAAAAATTAGGAAAAATTCTTTCAAACCATCAATACAGGATCCGATTGCTTCAACTACCCGGATTTGATTTGATCTCGCCGTCCTTTCTTCTTCAACACACCAAACATACATGGAAAGCTAGACTTGATAGATTGTGGGTGGATTTGTAGGAATTAATGGCCGATCGTTGAGCTCCCAAATCAGACTTACTACCTCCTTTCCTTCTCTCTATTTTCTTCTTCTATAAAACCAAGAGCTTGACTCATTGTAAAGAGTTGGACATTTTGTTTTGAACCCTCCCTTCTTCACTTGTCTATAAGTGAACTTGTGGAGTTTTCCAAACCTCCCATTCAAGTTGTAATGCAAATTATTTCCTCTCGGCTAATATAACACAATATAACTCTGTAGTAATAATATATTTATGTGGATGATTTTCAACCCCCTCATGTGTTCATTGTTGTCTTCGATCTCTCATTGTAGTCTACTTATCTCGTGCATAGTGATTGTATTGCATTTTTATGGTTTATCTTTATTGCAAAGAATTTTTTCATCATTCCTTTGGTGCATCACCTCTACGATAGATTAGGTTTATTTTCTTGCATCTTCATAACCTTGCCTCATTGCCAAGATAGAGTATGTTTTAGAGTAGATCCTCTACAATTTATTAGTGTGTACACGAACAAAGGAATACGAGCCATCCTTCATCTGGAGAGCTCTCTCCATTTCAAATTCCCATAGTTTGAGAGATGCCCCATGTTATGCAATCAAGCCGAGAGTCTTAACCCATTGATTTACGGACATTTGGGTGCTTTGATTTGACATCAATAGTTCGCACACCCAATGGGACCAAGAGGTCTCCATTTTTATTGCGGTAAGATTGATGTGCACTTGTAAGTTTTTGGCTTGTAAGGAGCTTACAAGAGTACAAAGAGGCAGAGTCCACTGGTTTCAGCAACCCAGGCTTGGGAGATTCATGATAAGGATTCAGACTAGATTAAGAACTAGAGAAGAATGATTGTTTGTCTATCTACATTTGTCCCCAGATAGAGCAAGGAGAGGAAGAAGAACTCAAAGGTATCCATGTCCACCGAATATAAATTTTTCAACACCTCCCCTTGGTAGGCCTTTCATTTAATCAACAAGGGTTCTTAGGACAATCAAAATGGCACAACGTAATCCTTATGTCAATTTATTTGGTAGCATCCCTCTTGCTCTTAATGCACAAAATCTAGTTCCAATTCCAGCATTAAAGAACATCGATATTTTCTTTGAGAAAACCAAAACAGTTCCAATTTATCATATTCAAGAAATTACAAATATCTCGTGATATTTGAATGAAATCATTGAGATGGACATTGCAATAAAATTTTTAGCCTCTTCATTTAAGGGAAAATATTTTCAATGGTTTAGAAGCCTAACAATAGGATCTATCCAAAATTGGGACCATCTGTGCACAACTCTTCACAATCAATTTGGAGAAAAGGGGATAACCTATCTCTATTGGAACAATGACAACAATCAAGAGGGATCCTAATGAACAATTGACTAATTTCAACTTCAGATTTCAAAGGACATGGGATAGGATTCCATTGGCCATGAGACCAACAGATCAAGGTGCTTTCCTATACTTTCTTAAATCTTTAAATTCTAATATTGCTATGATGATTCAATCCATGGGAGGTGTAACTTTACCTGCATCCTACAACATTGCTATTAGAGCTAAGAATGGTTTAATTCAAGCTTGTAAACTTTGCACTTAAGCCACATATTCCTCTATATCAAGAATTACGAGTTCCCATTACTAGTCAAACACCCACATTAGCTCCCATTCTTGCTCCAAGAAATTAGAATTCAACTGAAGCTTCTACTTCATCTTCCAGTACCTCAAATGAGCTCCAAGAAGTCATGAAGCAACTGCAAAATTTGGGTAATGAGTTGGTGACACTTAAGAGGCAGCAAGCTCAAAATTTTAGACCTCCATATCAACCTCAAACTCAACCCAATAGACCACCATATCAGCCTAACAGGCCACCCATTCAAAACATAAATCAGAACCAAGTAAAACCTCCTGCTAATAGACCATTCCAACCTTACAATCCTAATGTTGCATCCACATCTAGAGCCTTAGTACCATTGAAAAATAACATGGCTCAAGAATATTCTTGGTGTTGTCCATGAAATCAACCCCATAACAAGTCAATGTGTTTCAATGGTGCTTTAACTCAAGCTCGATGATGATAACAATCGAGTGCGGAACAAAAGACAAGCCAAGAAGGAAATCAGCAACAGGAGCATCTTAGTAAGAGGTAACTCAGAATGAGACCACACTTGTAAATTGGCAGGCTAAAGGCTTATATGGTATGAATCAAGCACCTTCTCAAAGTGTAGTAGCCAATACATGGTCCAAGAGGAGGAACATAGGAGAAGGATAGTCATCAAATTTAAGTGACCCATAACCCTCCATCACTCCACAAGGTATTAGCAATCAAAGTACAAATCCTAATGTGCAAGGTTAGCGCAAGCCACCCCTTAGACCAACTCAAATTCTAGTTGTAATAACCCATGTGCAAGAAAATATTATGAAAAGAAAAGGGAAATAGAGAGATAGCTCATTTCCATTCAACATCATTGATAAGATGAAGAGGAAATATGTAAAAATCTCAATGTGGGAGTCATTGGCTATCCCTGGGATAGAGAGACCTATTCCAAGTTGCTATTGAAAATTGGTCAACATAAAATCAGTCACCCAATCAGCAAGAGAAAGTTCTTACCAATGCAACTCGGCTTTCAAGGAAATCATGGAGGACAATAAGGTAAAATTTGAAGCCTACACCATTCTATATCTCATTAAACAAAGGAGATAAATTGGTCCATAATTGCATGATTTATTCTAGAGTAAGTATCTTTTTGATGCCTAAATAAATAAGCTGATCAACCTGGGTCTTCAATGTGAATTCATTTCCAAAGGTGTGCTATAATTAGATGGAACAACAGTAACAATAGTTGGAGTAATCAAATATTTGAGCCTCACATTGCACGCATGTCCCAATGTGACCATATTGAAAATATGTATCATTCATAGACTTGCCACCACTCTTTTCCTTGTTCTTGTCAAGAGACTTCACTACCAAAATTAGAGGCTATTTGTCTGTTGATTGGTCACACATGTTATTTAGAACAAGGTATAGAGCTAAGGCCACAATTAGATATGAGCTTATTGCAAACTTCCATATTGAGCCTCATACATCGAGTCCAATCAATGAAAAATGTTCATCCTTTGATTAAGAAGATTATCCAATCACCCATGAAGTTGATACCAAGGTTGGATGTATTCTAGACTTAACTCTTGATGAATGGGAAAATAAGATACATGATTTCGACCCTTATAAAGAGATAGAAGAATCTAAGATAGGCATTTATTGTTTGCATGAAGAGAATCATCCTCTTCCTAACAAAACTAAACTAGACCAAAAGGATGATAATGAGGTATGACAGTTATTATTTTATGGCTCAAGAAGTAGACAAGGTGTAGGAGGAGGAGCTATGCTCGTTTCACCTCAAGGAACAAAATATTACTCATTTTTTCATTTCCAGTTTGCTTGCTCAAACAACATAGCTGAGTATGAAGCCTTGATCCATGGATTGCATTAGGAAAGAAAGAGAGGCATCAATGATATGCAAGTATTTGGTGATAATGAGTTGATTGTCAATCAAGTCGAGAGGAAAAATGCTTCTAAAAATGATTTATTGAAGAACTAAAAAAATAGGGTATGGGATCTCATTGAACATTTAGAAGATTTTAGCATCAATTCCATTCCAAGAAATAATAATGAAGAAAAATACAAGCGGCAACAATTGGGGCAGCATTTGATGTTGTATAAATTATCAAATGTGAGAAACATCAGCCTCATATCAAGGTGGTTGTGAGGCCAGCTATCTCAAACAACAACACAAGTTGGCAAGTCTTTGAGAATTACCAGAAAATTGTCATTCTTCTACAAGAAGAACTGAGTTCTCCTCCAGAAACCAACAAAAATTGGAACAACAAGTATGGTAACCAAGTGGTGTAGCTAAGAACCAACAAATTACCAAAAGGTCTTATGACCTTGGAGTCAATATTCAACCTGAATGATCAGCTCCAGAAGGAAAAGGTAGACATTCAAGTAAAGGGTGAAGATTTGAGCCCATTTGAGTAGATGAAGGCAAAACATTGCGAATTGGGAAAGTAAGTATGTCATAAAGAAAGTTGAATTTGTTCAAATTTTTCAAGAATCTTTACATGGACTTATAAGGATTTAAGAGATTTCAACCCAAGATTAGTTGAGCATATAATTGAATTAAATCCTAAATCCAAGCCTATCAGATAGAAGAAAAGGCCAGTGAATCCTCACATTGAACCTCTCTTGAGGAAGGATTTGAACAAGTTGATTGAGGCTAGCATCATCTTCCCTATCAAGCATTCAAGTTGGTTTGCAAACTTGGTGCCTGTGAGAAAAAGAAATGGAGAAATCAGATTGTGTGTAGAATTCCATGATCTAAATAGAGCATCACTCAAGGATCACTATCCACTTCCTTTAATGGAACAAATATTGTAGGTTGTCAGAATGGTTACGAAAGGTTTTCATTATTAGATGGATACTCAAGTTATAACTAGATAATGGTGAAAGAAGAAGATCAGTTCAAGACATACTTCACCACGAAATGTGGTACATATGCTTATAATAAGATGCTATTTGGACTATGAAATGTTGGAGCAACATTTTAGTGAGCTATGGATCTGACATTCAAAGGCTTAATCAATAAGATAGTGCTAGTGTATCTAGATGATATCATTGTCTTCTCAAAGAATACAATAGACCACCTCTTTCACCTCAGGAAAGTATTCCAAAGGTGTAGAAGGTTTGGGGTGTCATTGAATCTAAAGAAGTGTGTATTATTGGCACATGAGGGAAAATTGTTGGGCCACATTGTCTCAAGAGAATGGTTAACAATTGATCTTGAAAGAGTTGAAGCCATCCAAACACTTCCATTGCCACAACACAAGAAATCTCTCTAAAGCTTCTTGGGAAGAATAAACTTTGTTCACAAATTTGTGCTTGATTTTTCCACTCTTGTGAAGCCTTTGACAATGATGTTGAAGAAGAGTCTTGCATTCAAATGGAAAGCAGAAGGAAAAGAGAGTTTTGAGGCCATCAAGTAAGCAATATCACAAGATAAAACTCTTATCAACCTAGTATTCTCAAAGGACTTCATGTTGTATGCTTTTGGAGGATCAAGTAAAATCTCAGCTATCTTGGTACAATTGAATAGAGAAGGATCAAAGCAGCCCATATCATTCTTTAGTTAGAGCCTAGAAGATTATGAAGTAAGGTATTATTTTATTGAAAAGCATGTCCTTTTTATCATTAGGATTTTGAATAAGTTCATACACTTGGTATCGAACAACAAGATCCAATGTTAGTGTCTCATGTTGGTGTCAAGGAATTTATCCTAAACAAGGACTTGAATGAGAAGAGAGCAGGTTGGATCACCCGTGTAATGGAATATGAAATTGAAATAAAAGTGACCAAGCTGGTTCATGGAAAAGGTTTGTGTGAGTAGCTCACTTCTAAACCACATTATGAGTCAAAATGAGAAGAAGAGGCTGTCCTACTATGGAAGAATGATGAAAATCAACCAACTAACAATGCACCCATTCCATATTGGACTCAATACTTGGTGCATTATCTCCAAACAAATTTGTGCCCTCCAGAATGGAACAAAGGAAAGAGGAGATACTTCAGATTACAATCCATCGCATATGTGCTTATTGGTGGTGTCTTGTTCAAGAAGCACATAAATGGTGTTCTATTAAGATGCATTGGAAGAGGCCAAATTGAGAGGGTGTTGCATGAGTTCCATGATGGAGAAGCAGGAGGCCACTTTTCCCCTTGAGTAAAATCTCTCAAAATCATGAAGGATGGTTACTATTGGCCTATGGTGTTTAGTGATTTCCACTCACAGATCAAGAAATGCAAGAAGTGTGTATTCTTCACAAGGAAGGAAAATTCATCAACCCTGGCCCTTCATCAAATTTCAGTAGAACAACCAGTCATGCAATGGGGATTAGAATTCATTGGAGTGATTAAACCAAATTCAAGTCAAGGCCACTAGTGGATACTTACAACAACATACTATTTCACCAAGTGGACTAAATCAGTGACACTTAAGGAGGTAAATAAATCCAATATATTGGATTTCTATGAAGGTAAATTCACTAAGTTTGGAGTCCCCTGCCACTATCATATCAGATAATGCATTGGAATTCATTGGTACAAGGATCGTTGAATGGACTGTCAAGAATGGTGTATACCTTAGCACTTCATCAAAATATTACCCTCAAGGTAATGGCCAAGAAGATTCCACAGACAAGAACCTACTAAGAATTATCAGAAGGACTCTTGATGAACATTAGAGAACATGGCACACAAATCTCAAATCAGCTCTATGGGCTGATAGGATCACACCCAAGAGATCTATAGGTGATTCTCCCTACAAGATGGTCTATGGGAAAGAGGTAGTGTTTCCTATATCATTAGATCTTCCCACATTGGAACTCATGAAGTAGCTAAAGTTATGCGAGTTTGAAGCCATTTAAATCGGTATGCAGAGTTAATGGAACTTGAAGAAATAAGAGAACATGCAGTGCAGACCATGGAAAAATATCAGGCCTTAGTCAAAATATGGTTTGATAAGAAAGAAAGAACAAGGAATTTTCAAGAGGGGAACTTAGTTTTAAAGTAGGATGTTGACCATGCAAACACCTGGGAAAGCATTCCGATTTTGATTCCATTTGGAGTGGCTGTACATGGTCACAAGATGTAAAAGTAGAAATGCCTTCCATTTGTCTACATTGGATGATGAAGAATTATAGATTCCAATCAATGGGTTCTACCTCAAACACTTCTTTACTAAAATGAGAATTTATCACCCTTGTAAATATTAGCCTAGGTTTTCAATTTCTCTAAGTGTGTATGCACATTGTCTTGTTATAGTTTAGGTTTCAATTTCCCTAAGTGTTAGTGCACATGCTCTATTGCTTTTGGTGTATGCTTGTATACAGTTCATCTCACTCATGGAAGAGACTTGTGGCCACAAGAAATTAAATCTATAGAGTATCCATATTAGAGTAGGTCTAGATGTTTTCATTGCACTCCAACAGATCAGGTTTGTAGAAAATCAAATGAGGGAGAAGTTTCCAGGTTTCAGACAACTCTCTACTCTCACAAATCTTGAATCCAATATTTTCTTGCAAAGATAAGAGTGCATGCAGGAAAAAAGGCAATTCTAGACAAGATTTGAAATCAACAAGTAGACTCCATGCCCAATGGATGCTTCAAGGCTAATGATAATTTCACCTAGTAGGAACATGCCCCCTATGAGTCACCAAATTGTTGTTATCGCAATAAGTTCACTCTTATTTTTAGTCGCCTAACCCCCATTTTCCCCTCCTTTTGTGCTTCAATATGATTTTATATATATTTTAAGAATTTAGGGTCTCTGAAAACATCTTTATCGATAGGAAATTCCTTCTCCTTTCCAAAATGTAAAGAAGTCCTAACTCTTCATATTTTGAAAGTTACGGGTTTCGGGCCTTGGAAGGATTTTTTTGCCAAAAGTAGGCCAACGGGCCTAGGGAAATTTTTTTGCAAAAGGGGACAATTGCCAAAAGTGGGTCGGCGGGAGATATGTTGGCATTTTACACTTTTTTCAAAAGTCCCAAGTTACTGATAGCAGGTCCGCAAGCCCGAGAAGGATTTCTTTTGCTAAGTGGAAAATGCAGGCCGTTAGGCAAGGGTGACAAATGGAAAATGTAAAGTTATGGGGCGAGAGGAGGAAATTTTTCCCAAATGGAAGTTTGGGCCAGTAGATCTGTGGGACATTTTTGGCATTGTGCACTTTTTCTAAAAGCACAATTTACAATTGCAGGCCCGTGAGCACGGAGGATCTTTGCTCCAAATAAAATAAAAATTCCTAAGGCCCGCAAAGGGACACGTGGCCATGTTTCAAGTCAAAGCAGGAAGGTGGGTCGCCAGGAGGAAGTTTAAGTTTTAGCTTTATTTCAAAAAGGTAAAATTATAAAAGTAAGCTATACCTTCGCTAACACCCAGAGAAGCCATGTGTCAGGCCTTTGTCAGCTTCAGGGAAGCGGGCCATCAGGGGAAATTTGGATTTTTTCCACTTTCTCAAAAAAGTGCAATTTCAATTTTGGGCCCGTGGAGGCTTTTCACCAAAGTGATTTTTGGGCCTACGGGTTGTGGGGAATTTCTTGGAATTTTTCCAAATTTTTCAAGAGGTGTCAACATGAATTTTTGGGTTGCAGATCCATTTTGCAAAACTTGTTTTGTAAATATTTTTACATAGATTTGATTCAAATATTCAAATGGGCATAACTTTCGATCCAGTGCTCAAAATTTGATGAATTTGGTACCATTGGAAAGATCTCTACCTCCTCCATGCCATGAAAGCCTAGAATTTTATTTTTGGCAAGGTTAGTTGGGTAAAAAATAGGAAAACATCTTTCAAGCCATCAATATGGGATTTGATTGCTTCAACTACCCGGATTTGATTCGATTAACCATTGTTTCTTCTTCAACACGCCAAAAATACATGGAAAGACAAAATTGATAGATTGTGGGTGGATTTGCAGTCATTAATGGCTTGTGGTTGGGCTCCCAAATTAGATTTCCCACCTTATTTTCTTCTCTCTCTCTTCGCTT